>JARHVA010005415.1:600000-1170000 GCA_037957365.1 Torreya grandis | reverse complement strand
GTTCAATCTAATTTTACACTAGGGCCAAGTGATACACATAATAAGCAAGCAATGTTAAACCTCTCATGCAAGAAATTAAATATCATTTAAGGAGCATAGAACATGTGAAAACTAGTCTAATACATCCATATGTATGGGTCAAATTATAATATTGTGTCCCACTAGGTGGCCAAAAAAAGGTCAAAAATAATTTAGAAATAAATCCTAAAAAATATTTAATTGTTTTTTAAAAAATTAGAAAAATGTATATGCACTACATCTTTGTATATATAATCTAAAACACATTTGTTTGATTAATATCAATGACCTAAACTCAAGATATTTCAAGGATATATTGGAGATATATGTGGCCACTTTATTAAAAAATGTAGGGCCCACTATTATACTTTGACCCATATCAATTTCATATTATATCAAAGTATCATATCCATGTAGCATAGTGTAAACTATAAGTTATTAGTAAGAAACTTGTAAGAGATGTAGCCCAACATTTCATTTTATGTCATAGCTTGATAAAAAATATTATAGTGTAACAATTAGAATTTAAATTCCCCTATATTAGGCATGGCCACTGGGTAGAAGTGAATCCAACATTTAAGAATACATATACAATGTATATCTTACATCACACTCATATACCTTGTAAAATACATACGTGTATGGAAAAATTAATATGATATCTATCAAAATATGTGATAAATAACATATGTAAATAAAAAAATGACATATCATGTCATGCTTAGGTCTTGAGTTTTGATTTTTTTAAAATATATTTAATGTTTTTGTATTTTTGTAATATTTAATTACAATTTTTTTTTTAACTTGAAATTTTTGCATTTTTGAAATGTCTTGGAATGGTTTTGTTTAACCAATAACTTGGTCTACAAGATGTTACCATGGAGTTATTTCATAACATATGTAATCACCATCTAAAATATATGTTAAATCTCCTACTGAGATGGAATGCCATTGTGTAGGGTTTATATTATCAGGTGTATCATTCTAATCTTTTGCATAATTAGAATAAGGATCATAATCATTTTGTTGATCTTGTAAATTTGGACTGCTACTATGATAATTGTTTGTATATATGTATTTAAATCCAATTGCATCATAGTATATTAATGGATGTTTGGATGTGCATTACTTTTCTAATTGTGTCCTATCATGTGTTTCTATTGCGATTGTATTAACTGTCTTTGTTGGAATAATATCTAAAGATATATTTTATCTTTCTCAATGGCATTATTTGTTCTTAATATTTATACCAAAGAAAATTCATGCTCAAATGTGATAGAGTCGTATTGATTACTCATTTTTTCTCCCATTGCTCTCATCCATGATCTTCCTAATTTAACATTGTATTGATCCAAGGTACGGTCAATGTGAAATGTAACTAAATTATTTTTGGCACAAGTGTTAAAATAAGATTAATGGATCCAATACAACATTTAGACCCAATAATATTACCCAAATGTTGTTTTTTATAACTTATATATTGAATAAGTGTCATGCTAAAGATGATAACCTCATAAAAAGAGGTAATTTAGATCTAGACTGAGCATTAAAATAAAAGATTTTGTGAGTGTTGGACAAGAATAATTTTGAAGTATATTTATAGGTTTTTAAAGTCTTACAAAATAAGAGTCAAATATTATTAATCCAAACTCCTATATCCCTTAAAAAATGTTCACTCATTCCTATCTTTAAGTGAGAAATAAATCACATACAATGTACTCACAATATTATTTATTTATTTATTCTATATTTATTTAGTATTAAACTATATAATATTAGATTCGAATACATAAGAGACCACTACAATAAAATAAGATAATGGAAAATTAAACTTTACTCTTTTGACTATTCATGGCATCATTTTACATAATTATTAGAAAGAGAAACACTGACAACCTATTAAGAAAGTTTCATGGTTGAGGACTTTAACCACTAGAAGAAGGTATATTATAGATTTATGGGAAAATTTTTTATTAATGTTAGAGGATAAGGTATGGTAATGAATTTCTTTGCACCTATAGGTGTGTAGGAATTGAATGAGTTTCCATACTTCAAGAATCCAAAATAACTAGTGAATTGATTTATGACATACACCCATGGGGTAGGCTAAATATCATAGGAAAAATATTATGGATCTTTGATGCATGAATAAGCAAGACAACCAATCTCAAGAATGAGATAGAGGGTATACACATGGTGTTGAAGATATTCATTAGACATCAACAAAGTAACAATGGCTTTAGGGATAATAGGAAGGAGCACTACAATGTTTATGGACACTTTTCCAATGTTCACTATGAGAGATATTATGCCAGATCAATCTAGATTGGATAAATATATGTTAATAGAGAAATGGAATATGCTACTATGAAATATGGGTAGAAGGATCAAGAATGAAATATTCTAAAATATGTAGACAGTTGGCATGATAATTTGTAGAAATATTTGAGTCACATAAAAATTGTATGGGTTTGAGGAGTCCACAAATGCTATAAATAGGTACCTTCTCCTCTCATTTGAGTTAATTGAAATATAATACATGTTTAAGGCTTTGGAGATAATGAGTTGGAATTACTTAGGAAACTATTGAAGTTAGGGTTTGAACATGTAAACTTTTTAAATAGCTCATGTGTAAAGTTCAACCTCTTATGATGATAATTTTATAATGTATGCTTTGTAATGTTTTTACATTGATGTGAATATATAAATGAAATATGGATTATGTATGTGTGATGTATCTTTTTATAGTACTATTTGTTTACTTACATGATGTTTGTGTGATTTTATTTATTGTCTTTTAGAATTTATATTTTACCATAATTTTTATTTAAAAAATAAATAGTTATGTGATTATATATATGTAAAATATAAATATCAAAATGTTAAATAATTACAATATTCAACTATTCTGATTTTGACAAATTACTAGATATGGAAAATTGATATTTTAGGATAACAATAAGAAGCAATATACTTATCCTACAAGCTAATTATTATTGGTTTTTTTATTATTTACAATCAGAATTTAGAATAATAAATAACTCTATAGGATTAGGATCAAAATTATAAATATAAATAGAATCTAGATAATCTATCATAATCAAATGGTGGTACAACACACTCTACTATGTTTATTATAGACTTGTCTCAATTGACTATGATAGACTATTAATAGGAATAGACAAAGAAAACATAACTATAGAAATAATATATTATAGGCAAAATCAAAAGATAGATGTGAACACGAGTATTGTAAGTGGTAGTGGTGTAGTATGTCTGAGTCTATTGACTATAGACTTATCCTAGTTGATTATGTAAAAAGTGATAATTGAACCTATTGTATCTATGGATGACCAAAAATTTGAGATAGCATAATTAGGATTTTGACTACATATAAATATATATTTTCTTTTTCTTATCTCTTAAACCATTAGGGTACTTTGATAGCTTGAGAAACTATAATAAAAAGAGGGAGTGCAATGGGCTGAGCTAACCTCAATCACCCCATTGATAATTGATCATTGTCTACGTATCCAATACTCCAAGGAAGAAAATCAAGCCCACATAGTTATCCAACCTAGAGTAAATTTTAAATTGTGTTCCTTTGACTATGTGTATGAAGTTAGAAGATGGATTTGATACTATAAAATTAAAAAATGATGTTTTAAATTTTAGAAACTAGTCATTATTTAGCACAATACATGACTATTATAAGTGGACAGAGGCACACTAAATTCATGTATACTTAACACAAACTTATATAAAAGGATAAAACACAACTATCCTTTGTTATGAGAGTCTAAATGTTATTTTATAAATTTTGAGAATTTTAAATTTAAATTCCTTTAAATTGGTAATGACAAATGAAGGGTTGAACATGAATTTATATAAATGGATTAAATGAATTATAAATAACTAGATTCATGTGTTTGTTTACAAGTAATGTGGTTTATAATGTGTCAAGAATCATCATGTTGCTAAGTAAATGTGACTATATTTATGTGTATACATCCCCCCATTATACAAATAAAATTACTAGAGTAAAAAAGAAATATTTGAGCCTAAGTGTGGATATCACACTTTGTCTTTAAGTGAATACTTTAGTTGTGCAAGGCACTCAAATTTAGAAAATGAAACAACTTATGAAATAGTCATTTTGTTCATTTTAAATATGAAAAATATTATCTTTGAAATTTTTAAAATTGAAAGAGAGTAAGGAAGTACACATATATGTAGGTAAAATCAAATTGCCATGTAAACTATAACTGATAATGGATAACCTTTCCCCCTTATTGAAGCAAATGGATAACTTAAACGAATAATGAATCGAGAGTGATCAAATCCTAAATTTAGATAACTAATCAAGATCTTGAATTGTAAAGATACATTATTACAAATCTCATGAATGGGGAATAGTACATAATTTACTATTCCAAAAAATGTCGAACCATGCTAGGTTTGCTAGAAGTGATGCCAAGGTTTTTGAGTGTCACTAGACTCAAATGTACATTACCAGCATATATTTAAATCATAATGTTGTAGATATATATAGATTCCATTAGCATGATATAAATGGAATAAAGAGTATCCATGACTACATCATGATGACATTGCTCTAGGACTTTGCTTTGAAATGAATATTTTTCTTTTTTAACTTTCATTTTTGAAAATGTGTATAAATAGATATCATCTATTTTTTCCACTTCAAAACTTTTAATAAGCATGAACATGAATGAGTATCATTCCCCCTAAATTTTGGCCACTGATATATAATTATATGCACCTATATACCTAGTTGTAATTGTATTTGGAACATATAACTTTGATCTTGTAGCTATTGTTTCATATTCTCATGCACATCCATTCAAGTTTGTATGATTTTATGATTTGATTATTTTAAAATTGAATTCATATGCATGTCATATGCCTCTAGAATATATATCAATTTGATAAAATATATGATATTTCTAAATCACTTTGAATCTTTAAAAACTTGTAGTCTATTGTAGAATATAATTTTCTATTAGTTTGGATCTTTGAAAATGTGTACTCTATATTTTTAAAAATATGTTCTCATTATATTTGAGCCTATATTATATCATAAATATATTCATGGAGGTTTGGATCTATGAGACAAGCCCACTGTGATGACCCCATTTTGAGATGAAGGATGTAACCTGCAAATCACTCATCTCAAAAGAAGAGTTAACTATGTCATGTGATAAATATTTTTATCATGTAGTATTATATCAAAATGTTAGAGATTATGTCATCATATAATTAAAATTATCATTTGAATCATGTATATAACATATTTAATTTGAGGCACACAAGTGTCACGTCTAGATAAATATATCTTTGAAGCACATATTAAGGTAACCATAATAAAAATTCATGATATGCATCATGGAGGTACTAATCAAACTCAACAAACATACAAGCACAACACAATAATTCCATGTGATTCCAATATTGGAAGCATAATTACTAAGAGTGGGGTGAATCAATCTTTAAAACAAAATCTTTCAATTACACTTAAGCAATCATAAACCATTCACACAAACATATAGATCTAGCAATCATAAACAACTATCCACATAAAAATGAAACATAAGAACACATCATATATGTGGAAAACCATAAAAAGGAATAAAATCCATTGATATTTACACAAAAACCATTTTTAGTGAAGCACCAACTCCATATAGAGCACCAACCCCAACTAGCCAATCACCTACTTGCAAGGAGGCACTAACCCCCTAGATGACTCAGAACCAACTCATCCACTTCATTATTTTGATCATCTTCAAAAAACCTTATTTCTCACACAATAGATGATTACCACCTTCTTCATCTCTTCACACTCTTATCCCTCTCAAACTACCTGCTAGGCTTCTTCACTCAAATAGGTCTCTTCAAGACTAATTAGGTCATATGAACTTGATCGTCGTATGCAAAAACACTATAAAAATATTCATTACATATCCTATACACTCCTATGATGGTTTAAAAGACCTCCTTATGGTCAATAATGTGATATTTCATTCACATACACTCTACTTACACAAATAGGCCTAAAATTACCTTGTATATATGTCATTCCTTGTTCATATACCATTTAGTAGACAAAACTCTTAACCTCTTAGGTCAGACATATAATAGGTTTTAGGAAATCTTATATACAATATTCAAATTAAATTTGAGTCCATTTTGGTTTGTAATGACTCAATTAGACCTCATTTCACTTTTAGATCTCATGGAGACCTAATTACATTAGGTTTATCTAGTAAAACATTACTATTTGATCCCTTGTAACACCTTTAAACTCTATAGATGTCAATATTATTTCATAAAAAATGAATATATACATTATCCAACATAATATAATATCCATAACATTTTTTAGGTCCAACCACCACTTGAAACTCTCCATTAGCATTGTTCACATTATGCTTTGGAACACACATAAAAGTCTATCTTGAACAACTGAAGATAACACATAATTTAGCCACACAAAAATGAAAATAAATAACTTATAAATAACCTCCATGACCTAAAAAATATCACCATATGAATTAGGCACTTCAACTCAGTGCATAGAGTCTCAAAAACACCTTTATAACTCACTCACTCAAAATTGCCACATTACCACAAATCACAGTCATGGTGACTTAGATATCCAACACCTATATAAAAATTTTAAATGAATTATTATGCATGAATATTATCATATTACACACACACACACACACACACACACACACACACACACACACACACACACACACACACACACACACACACACACACACACACACACACACACACACACACACACACACACACATCATCATCATCTTAAAATATAAATATCATAAGTTCTAGTGGCAACTATTGGTCTTACAGACCAATTTGTTGACCTCACTACACACAAACCTCATTGAGTCAAACAAGCCATTTTGGCTTCATCATTTTCAACACTATACCTGACCTCCAAAACTTATTTAAATAATATAAATAACTTAAAATTATTTAAAAATATCTCCATGCACTTGGTTTCATCATTATATCATGAAAACACATCCTAACTCATCTTTTCATTACTACTTAGGTTTATCATTATTTCCACTACTAGGCCAGTTAGCGACTAGCTAATTTGGATGACTGATTTAGCACTCTTGAGGAACATAAAATATAAATAAACCTTCATTTAAATAAAACATGATTCTTAACCTTATTATTCCATCCATTTGATAATTATGTTCAATGCAACTTTTGACTTTTATAGTAACTTCTTCATAAATAATCCTGTAACTCAAGATTTTATATCTTCTCTCTAACCAATACCACTTGGAGGTCCCTAGGAGAGTCCAATACAACCTAAAATATATTAACTAAGCATAAAAATACATTATAGTCACTTTTGAGCAACATCAAGTCTTTATTAGGGTTCTAAAAGGGTTTAAACCTATTTTGACTCTTAATGATCATTCATAAAGCATAGCCCCATAATTCAAAAACTAATTCCAATAAATTTGAACTAGGACCCATACCTATCTACCATGAAATAATTATGTTCCCATAAAAATCTTTGATGATCTAATGAGCATAATAAAATCCTTCTCGAGTTGATAACACTTCATTATGTGCACTCAAGAGACCTCAAAACAATTGTTCATGCCTTATCCTTAAAATTATGACCTCAAAATGCATGAAAAATATTGAAACAACACATATCACATTTTAAAATGATTACATGAGCTAAAAAACCTTAAAATATGATCATAACCCTTCATTAGGCCACACACACTCTCTCTCTTTACTCTCTAGACCTTGACCTACAAACCACATTATGCCTTAAAACTAACCTTAATACATCTTTCTTTGCATTATCCACCTAAATCACATATGCAAGTAACATATTTCATGATTAAACACTACCATAAATCCTTCACATACTTTGACAATATATCATGATACCTCATTAGGCTAGGTAGGGTCTAGGAGTGGTCTAGGTGTAGACTTGGTCTGAAGGTCCTAACTCTATAAGCTCACCTTGAGACTCTTATGAGTGTTTCAATTCCTCACATACATGCTCAAATAACCTCATACAACTACTCATGCCTATGTTCACTCATCTCACCAATTCACCATGCTCATACCTTCTCATAAGGACTCTTTATTGCATGACTAGGCTTAAGCTACTTAATCACTTGATTCCTTCACCTATTCCTTCCATGTCATGACCTCAAAAAAACATAAATCAAGTAGATATAAGATATTACACCTCACTCATATCACTACACCATTCTCTTTCTAATGACTACAATCTTTCACAGCCTCATATAGACCTAAAACCACATGACCAAGCTTCATATAACTTGACATCTCTCTTCCATGCACCTAAACATGTCTGACATCATATTTTATGCAAATAAAATAAATTATTTACCTTAAAATTACCTCTTTCCTTAAAATTATCTCTTGACCACACTCGAATCAATGCATATTATCTCATCAAATACTATCAACTAGGCTTCGTCACCTTTTTTCATTCATTTCACTATGATTCCTTTACATGGCTCACCCTTTCATGATTTGTACCTTCCATGCTCATAAAATTCATATCAATATTGATCAATAATCACCTTTGAAAACATCATGTTGTCAACTAATAATACACTCTCAATAGGTTACTACCATGATCAATAGATCTTTGACATCAATGACCATTGTGCATGATGCACCCTTTTGACATCAATGATAACAAACTCCCCCTCTGCCATTGACGCCAAACACACTACACAAATGAAATCATTTCAAGAATTATACTTTTCCCAACTACTCATTCTCCCCCTTTTGACATGAATGACAAAGGGTCTTCTACAAACTTCTATTTGATCTATGAACCTAAAATTCAATAAACAACATAGAGCTACAAAGTTCCCCCT
The DNA here is from genome assembly GCA_037957365.1 of Torreya grandis. Classification (NCBI taxonomy): domain Eukaryota; kingdom Viridiplantae; phylum Streptophyta; class Pinopsida; order Cupressales; family Taxaceae; genus Torreya; species Torreya grandis. Next base: position 1,161,031 of record JARHVA010005415.1, on the reverse strand, counting down.
GAGATGATACTTCTCCTTACAGACACTAGACCACCATATTCTTGACATCAACTAAATAATTATGGACTCCCCCTTTATCTTCACATATTGAGCTCACCACATGAGTCATTATAACTCTTAGACCATCCTCATTTTTCTTCAAATATATTGATACCAATGCCACTTCTCAACACAGATCAAGATCAACTATCAATTTCTATAAATAAGGAATAACTTTTTGATTGCCTCTCATATACCAAGAACACTTCCATCTCTATCATCATTCTTCAACATGCCTTCATAATAGCTACCAAGCTTCCACTGACTAATGAATGTCTCCATGAAGCCTAATGGAGTCACATCTTACCATAGAGCACTAGAATAATAAAAATTCAAGAGATTCCTAGATCTTCATGCTCTCACAAGATTGATGATCCTTTAAGATATTTTTAGGATTGATTGGACTCTTTTTCTTGGTCTCTTCATCATCTGTGTGGTCAACCATCTGATTTGATAATGAACACTCTTGATGCTCTTCAATAACTAGTCTATGCTCTACCATAGTAAATAGTCCACTTTATTTTGTAGATTGATTAGGACTAAGCTTGATTATCTTTGGATTCCACACCTTGGTTTGTCTTCTTTATTAAACTCTAGGATATTGAATCTTCTTGTAAGATAATTATAGAAAACAACATCACTCATACATCTTGACTGATGTGAACTATGACTGCTTCCATTATCCCATGAGTATCATTTTTGGAGGATCTTCTACACTCTCTTGCTCCATGGCCAAACTAACTACATGAGAAACAATAACCATTAAATTAATCTACATACCTTATATCATTAGGATGTGTAATAGACTTTTTCTTCATATTGCTCTTAAGGTTGACCTATTTATTCACATTATCATTCTCCTTGTTCTCCTTTTGATCTAATTTGAAGCTAAGACCTACCTTATCATTGGTAGACTTCTGACTACTCAAAATGTCATCTAGAGTCTCAGTTCTCTTTTCAAAATTCTCATATATCTTCATCTTGTTATTTTCTTGATCCAATTCTTAATTTAAGGACTCTATTTCTAGCTCATACTTAGTGCATTCTCATTCCTTAGCCTTTAGGCTAGTAGTGACTATCTCCATCTAAGCTTCAACCTAATTGATGATTTCATCATGCTCTTTGGATGTGTTACTCAATCTCTTTTCAAGTAAACCAATTTTATCTTCATAGTCATTAACGAATGATCTTAGTTTTTTTATTTTTCCTTCTTTGAAATTTCAAATCCTCTAGAGCACTCACCAATCCTACCTCAAGGTTCACTTTAACCTCATCTTCATCTAATTCTTCATCATCCATAAGGCCTTTCCCTTTTGATCAACCCGTATTATTTGTTTCTATAGCCATGAATAAGGTTTCATTATTACCATGCTCATTACTATCATTATCACTATCATATGTACTTGTGTCACTTACATTAGATGAGCTATTATCTTCTTTGCTATAAAAACTTATCTTGTTCTTGAATGACCCTTTCTTGTCTTCATACTTCCTAAAATATTTCTTTCTTTTTCCAGGCTTATAAACCTTATTATCAACACCATGATGTTCATCATGTTATTCATTATGCTTATTCTTATCTTTTTTAGGACACTTACATGCAAAGTGATCAATCTTACCACAATTGAAACATTTGTAAGGCAACCTACCCTTGTATTTACTAGATCCAACCTCAATTTCTTAGAAAACATGGTTAGAATTAATCATCATCAATATCTAAACATAACTCATCCTTGACCTTCTTGGATTTTGAATTCTTCTCAGCTTTGAATGTTATTTACTTCTTAGGAGGTCTTCCTTCATTTGTTCTCATCTCATAGGCAGTCAAGATGTCATGAAGCCCATCCATCTAAAGTGTGTCTAGATATTGCATTTCTTCTACTGTAGACACCTTTGAATCAAATTTATAAGTTAGGTATCTCAATAACTTTTGTATAAATGTAGACTCTTTCACTTCTTCTCTAAGACTTTTGATGACATTAAAAACTTCATCAATCCTTAATAGGTAGTATGCAATGCTCTCATCTTCCTTCATACTCAGACTTTCAAACTACCTTTTGTGGGTTTATAAATTATCCATATTCACCATGGTGTATCCTTCATAAATAGTCTTCAAATTGTCCCATATCACCTTATTTTACTCATAGTTCATCACTTTCACAAACTCTACCTCTGATAGGCCACATAGAATAGCATTTATTACCTTAGAATTACTCTCACTTTCCATCTTACCTCATGTATAATTTAGTGGTGTAGGAGGTCAAGTGTATCCATCCACAACAAACTTCCATATGTCATGGCCCACTAAAATTAGATGTCCTCATTGTGATGTTCCAAAATGAATAATTAGTCTTTGTTGGTAGTTTTTGACCCCACAGGCCAAAAATGTCACCCTTACCATTTGAAGTTTGCACTTCATGCTAATTTTGCCTTAAAGTTTTTGTTCATGTTGATTAGATCATTTCAAAGAAGCAATAAAAGGGACATTTTTAGAAGAAAGACATTTTCAAAAAGGCAAAAGGTACACTTCAAAAACTATGAAGGGTGCATATCTTTTGAAAGAGGTTCATTTTCAAGTTTATCGAAGGGTACTTTCCCTTCAGAAAGACCATTCTAAAGATTCTCGAAGGGTAGTTACCCTTTAGAAAAGTTCATTTTCATAATTCAAAGGGTCTTTTTCTTAAGAATTAGTCTTCTTCAAAAAATTTGAAAGGTACTTTTCAACTTTTCTGAAGGGTAGTTCTTTTTGGAAGGGCCATTTTCAAAAGGTTTCAAAGGGAATTTTCATAAAGGAAAAGGCTAATTTTCAAGTTTCCTGAAGGGTATGTTTTTTTTGGGAAGGTATCTTTCAAAAAGCCAAAGAATTTTTTTTGGAAAAGTACCCCAAGCAAAATTCCATGGAAATTGCCTAAAAAGAAATGTATGAAAGAAATAACTCAAGGAATTGACTTGCCCACAAGTGTCAAAATTTGAGACCCTACAAGTAGCCATTGGTATCCAAAAGATCAAAGGGTTCATCGATATTACCATGAGCTTGACACTTATCGAGATATCATAATAAAATATCAATGGCATGAGTGATAATCAAATAGTCAATAAATCTAAAGTGCTAATCAGTCAGGGATAAATGGCATAAGCCTATCCAACTGGTAGGATATTGATGACTCATGAGCATCCATGCACAAGAAGATTTATGGACATGCAAAAGGCTAAAGGGGTATCTATTTTAATATAAAATATTTAAGTCCAAAATAATAGTAAGGAGCATGCCAAGTTTTAAATGCAAGAGATCGAATCATGTACACTTGGTGGGAACATGCAACTGCCCATAACATGGCTCTCTCAGCTCCAAAAATGGATACTTTAATAAATGAAGGGCTTGAGGATATTTACGATGATCATGGATGGTTGATTTCATGGTTAAGTAGTTGCATGCTCAAAATTCAAAAGAGAGTTCAAGGACATAGTGGTGGTTGCAGCCATTTATGACCCCCTCTCTATCCTCTAACACAAGTCCCTTCTTCTCTCATCCTTTTATGTTATATATATATAAGCCTTTGACCCTTAAAATTGATCCCTTGACTAGTGATAGAGTGACTCTATCAAAATCACTTTGTAAACACTCTCTTGAAGAAATAAGATGAATTTTCTGATTCTAGTTTGAAGTCAAGTGTACATTATTGGAGTTTAAATTATAGATGTATGCCCTTTTTCATCATTTGTGATTCTCTACATATCTTGCTTTAACTATTTTGGTTCCTTGCAGGTTGTGTGAAGTGTTAGGCATTGGTGCATTTCTTGAAGTGTCACAAGTTATAGTGTCTCATATAGACCTATTTATTTCTGTCCTTCAAACTACAGGGTTTCCCTTTGACCTCCACACAAAATACTTAATCTTGTGGCCTTGAGATAGGATCAGATTAGTCTATGTCTTGGTTAGTTTCATTAGTAGTTGGTAAGGTTTCCAGGATGAAAGTGTATCATTTCATATTTTGGTGCATCACCATCCTTAGCTTAGATTTCCCTTTCATGTTATCTTTCTCTCCCTTTTCCTTAGTCAATAGTATATTTTAGTGTGGGAAACAAGGCAAAGTGAAACATCTAAGGAGCTAGCCTCATTAAAAATACTAGAGGTTCAACCTCATTATAGGATACCCATAGCCTAAGGTTGTCCCAACACTTGTAGCTAAGAGTGAGATAGCCTGAGAAACTCTCCCACAAAGGGTACAATTCTACACTACAATAATTTTTAGCATGCCTAGTGGGACCAAGGTGAGGAATATTGTTTTTTTGTCTCTCCTCTATTATCTTTTAGAAGCAAGTAATTAGCACCAAGTGCAACTCCAAATCAAAGCTTCTAGTTATGAGTAGACCAAGTTTACCTCTTTGTAGATTTTAATCAACTCCTACATCTCACTTGACATATGAGGCTAATATGAATAGATATGGTGAATATCCCTATTATCTACCTCCTTATCAATAGTCCCAATTTGGTCCTCATAATTCATATAATGCCTATCTACCCTATCAAAACCCCTATCAAGGCTATGATGAACCTTGGTGAGTTCCTCATGATCCATATATGTAAGAATATTGCCTTGATCCCTCATATGGACAAAAATCCCATAATAATATTTCTCCTCATCAACCCTATCACATGCCATTCATATCAACACTTAGGTAGACTCTAATAAGCCTTGACAAGCATGCTCTAAAATTATGCTCATAAGAATGTTATGGTCAAAATGTCCCTACTCACCAAATCCATTATGTGAAAGGGTCATTAGGAAAAATAAAAGTAGAATGGACCCCTATTGAAAGAGAAAATTAGAACAAACTCATAGGTGACATGATGGATATAAGTGGTTACATTCAGAGCATTAAGGATAAACTGAAAGGACTTGAGGAATAGTAGGGCCAACCTCAGCAACTTTTTATGCTTACATATACACCACCTCAATCTTCTTATATGCCATCCATTCCTCCTCAAGTGACCATTTCGAGTGATCCTTTAAATGTTCCAAGTCCTTCATATGTTCCTTATACCTTTCCTTCTTGGAAATTTATTCAAAGGAGCTATCAAAAAAATGAAGAGTTTGTTGTAAAATATCCTACTACTAAGATATAAGGCTCCATTCTTCCCCAAGAACCCCTTATGAAATATTTCAAGGTTCCAAGCTAGAACTAAGTGGTAAATTCATGGGGTGGGTAAGATAAGTTAGATCTATAATTAAGAGTCCAAGACAAAGAAGGATATGAACCCCTAAAAACCTCCATCATCCCTCTTCAAGAGGCTTCTTCTATTCTTAACCACCTTAAGGAGGATTTATTTCAAGAGAACATAGCAAAACAAATTAGATTTAGAACTGAAGACAAGAAAAGAAGAGGAAAAGCAAAATTATAAGGTCAAAGGAGAGCCTCTATCTTTCCCATCTTGGAAAACCATTCAGAGTAGTGGAAGAAGAAGGAAAAGGTGTTGATTCCTGAAGTCAGACAAGAGAACTTGTAGCCTTTCAAGAGGTAAATAATTAGGAAGAGGAGGTGAAGGTGATCTAATTAGAGAAAATTCAGGAACAAAATCAAGAACCTATGGTAGGTTCCATGAACCTTTGTCACCTTGTTGAGTGTTTTTAAGAATCTATTATGCCACTCTTTGAGAAAGAGCCTCTCCTCTATGAGGAAAACCAAGAAGATGCATCAAAAGAGGTAGAGGAGGAGGATATCATGAGTAACTATAAGGAATAAATCACCATAAGTCCCCCCCTTGGTAAATAAAAAATCAACTCAACCTTTTTGAAGGAAGGGGAACATATTGAAGACTCTTTTGTAGTTGTGCATGAAATAGGCTGCACTATTGATGATGCAAAGCTGCCACTTTATATTGAAAATGAGGGGGTAAGGTTTGTTAATTCCTTGGATGAACTACCACATTATAAAAAGGATGAGTAAATGAATGAAATAGCTGATCAAACTGATGAACTTGTGGAGTAGCTAGAAGTTACCAATCAATTGAAAGTCTCATCTGAGGACTTATTAGAGATCTTGAGAGCTAGCTATTTTCTTCTCCAAGGCAACTATAGTCTAGTTGCATCCAAGGAGAGAAACCTTTTCAATAAAATCAAATGGGATGGAGTGGGTAGTCTTTCATCTCTACCACCTCAAGAATTCATTTCAAACATGGACTTGTTTTAGGGCTTCAAAATGGGCCATCAACTCCTTAAAGAACCTAAAAAACATGAATTAAAGAATAAGCCTAGTCCTACTGAGGACACCTTAGAAATTAAAGAGGTATGCCTTATTAAGCCACCATTGGAGGTTGCAATTAAAGATCCATATGAATAATTTGAGACTATTTGGATTCACATAGCTGACCTAGTGGGAGATGCCTGGTTTTCATTGAGCATAATGACAAAGAAGCTAACAGTTGTAACAAAGAAGAATCAAGCATCAATACCAAGGGTCAAGAAGCTACATGTCTTATTCAATCCCTTATCTCATGTTGTAAGAAAAGTATCAAACTTTCCTTTTGATCCAGGAGGAAAGGGTACACATAGTTTTATGGTGTATATATTAGATTAGTTTTGATCAAATTCCTCCAAGTGTTGTTTTAGGCACATTTATTTGTTGTCTTTATTTTTTTCTAGGCTAGTTTCCTTTCAATAAGTGTCTTATGTACATATTTTTAGTTGCATGTTTCCCTTCCCTAAGTGCCTTAGGAACTTTTTTTTGTTCTAGTTATTCTTGCTACTTCAAGGGGAGTTTCTAGATAGATCTAGCCTTGTCAAACAAAGTAGTAACTCCATGCCCAATAGATCAGATGAAGCAGTGAGTTGGGTTCTTCAAGCATAGAAGGCATGCTTCCCCATGAGTTACCAAAAATGTTGATAGTTTTTGACCCCATAAGCCAAAAATTTCACCCTTACCATTTGAAGCTTTGCACTTCATGTTAATTTTGCCTTGAAGGTTTTTTTCATGTTGCTCAGAGCAGATCAAAGAAGCAAGAAAAGGGACACTTTTGAAAGAAAGTCATTTTCAAAAAGGCAAAAGGTGTACTTCAAAAAATTTGAAGGGTGCATATCCTTAGGAAGAGGTTCATTTTCAAGTTTTCTAAACGGTACTTTTCCTTCAAAAAGACCATTATAAAGATTCCCGAAGGGTAGTTACCCTTTAAAAAATTTCATTTTCACAAGTCGAAGGGTCTTTTTCTCAAGAAGTAGTCCTCTTTAAAATTTCTAAAAGGTACTTTTCAACCTTTTTAAAGGGTATGTTCCTTTCGAAAGGGCCATTTTCGAAAGTTTTTTAAGGGAATTTTCACAAAGGAAAAAGGTACTTTTCAAGTCTCCCAAAGGGTATGTTCCTTTCGAGAAGGTCTTTTTCAAAAATCCAAAGGATTTTTTTTGGAAAAGTACCCCAAGAAAAAGTAAAAATAAATTGCCCAAAAGGAAATGTCTGAAGTAAATAACTCAAGGAACTAACTTGCTTGTAAACATCAAAATTTGAGCCCCTACAAGTAGCCGTTAGTATTTAAAAGATCAAAGGGTTCGTCAAGATTGTCGTGAGCTTGACACTTATCAATATCTCATGATAAAAGATCAATGACATGAGTGATAGACAAATAGTCAAAAAATCTAGAGGGCTAATCAGTCAGGGATGAATGTCATAAGCCATCTAACTAGTAGGAGATCAATGACTTATGGGCATCCATGCATAATAAAATTGACAGACATGTAAAAGGCCAAGGGGTATCAATTTTAATAAAAAAATATATAAGTCCAAAACAATAGTAAGGAGCATACTATGTTTTAAATATAAGATATCAAATCATGTACACTTGGTGGGAACATGCATCTACCCATGACATGGCTCTCTCAGCTCCAAAAAGAGAGACTTGAATGCATGAAGGGCTCAAGGAGATTTATGGTGATCATGGATGGTTCATTTCATGGTCATGTAGTTTCACGCTCTAAAGGCCAAAGAGACTTCAAAGACATAGTGGTGGTTTCAGCCATTTATAATCCCCTCTCCATCCTCTCACGTAATTCCCTTCCTCTCTCATCCTTTTTTTGTAAAAGTCTAAGGGGTATCAATTTTAATAAAAAATATATAAGTCCAAAACAATAGTAAGGAGCATACTATGTTTTAAATATAAGAGATCAAATCATGTACACTTGGTGGGAACATGTAGCTACCCATGACATGGCTCTCTCAGCTCCAAAAAGAGAGACTTGAATGCATGAAGGGATCAAGGAGATTTATGGTGATCATGGATGGTTCATTTCATGGTCATGCAGTTTCATGCTCTAAAGGCAAAAGAGAGTTCAAGGTCATAGTGGTGGTTTCATCCATTTATGATCCCCTCTCCATCCTCTCACGTAATTCCCTTCTTCTCTCATCCTTTTTTTCTATATATAGAAGCCTTTGAGCCTTAAAACTAATCCATTGACTGGTGATAGAGTGACTCTATCAAAATATCTTTGTAAACACTCTCTTAAATCAATAAGATTAATTTTTTGATTCTAGTTTGAAGTCAAGTGTACAATATTGGAGTTTAAATTGTATATGTATGCCCTTTTTCATCATATATAGATTCTCTACGTATCTTTCTTTAATTCTTTTGGTTCCTTGTAGGTTGTGTGAAGTGTTAGACATTGGTTCCTTTATTGAAGTGTCACAAGTTATAGTGTCTCATATAGACCTATTTATTTCTATCCTTCAAACTACAGGGTTTCCATTCAACCTCCACATAAAATACTTATGCTTGTGGCCTTGAGATAGGATCAAATTAGTTTGTGTCTTGGTTAGTTTCATTAGTAGTTGTTAAGGTTTTCAGGTTGAAAGTGGCTCATTTTAGATTTTGGTTCATCACCATCCTTGGTTTAGATTTCCCTTTCATGTTATCTTTCTCTCCCTTTTCCTTAGTCAGTAAAAGATTTTAGTGTGGAAAACAAGGTGAAATAAAGCATTTGAGGAGCTACCCTGATTAAAAAGCCTAGAGGTTCAACCTCATTATAGGATACCCATAGCCTAAGGTTATCCCAACGCTTGTAGATAGGAGTGAGAAAGCCTAAGAAAATCTCCTACAAAGGGTGTAATTCTATGCTACAATAGTTCCATTGAAGAACAGAGCCTTAATGGTAAAGAAACCTCCTTGAACTTGACTACTAGCCATTCTACTTCTAGGATCTCCTTTAAGATGTTAGGCCTACTTCAAAGGACTAGGATATGATACCAAATGTTGGAAGAGAAATGAATGAGATAGGGGTGAATCAGTCTTCAAAAACCTTTATTTAAATTACACTTAATCAATCATGAACCATTCACATAAACATATAGATCTAACAAGCATAATCAACTATCCACATAAGCATGAAAGTTAAGAATACATTATATATATGGAAAAAACTCAAGGGGAATAAAACCCATTGATATTTAAAAATATAATATATTCATATAATACAAAAACCAATTTTAGTGAAGCACCAACTTCACATGGAACACTAACCCAAACTAGCCAAGTACCCACTTGTAAGGAGGCACTAACCCCCTAGATGACTCAGCACCAAATCATCCACTTGATTGTTTTGATCACCTTCATAACACATTGTTTCTCACATAATATATGATGATCTTATTCTTTATCTCTTCACACTCGTATCCCTCTCAAACTACCTTCTAGTCCTCTTCACTCAAATAAGTCTCTTCAAGACTGATTAGGTCATGTGAAATTGATATTCATATGTAGACACACTATTAGATGTTAATTAAAGGTATTATAAACTCCTATGATGGTATAAAATACCTATTTATGCTCAATAATGTACTATTTCATTCACATATACTCTACTTACACAAATAGGCCTAAAATTGTCTTGTATATATACCATTCCTTATTCATATACCACTTAGTCAACCAAACACCCTTAACATCTTAGTTCAGCCATATAATGTCTTAGGAAATATTATAAATAATATTAAAATTACCTTTAAGTCCCTTTTGGTCTGTCATGACTCAATTAGACCTCATTTAACTTTTAGGTCTCATGGAGACCTAAGTGCATTAAGTCTGTCTAGCAACACATTACCATTTGATCCCTTAGAACACCTTTCACCTCCATAGATATAAATATTATTTCATTAAAAACTAAAATATACCTTATCCAACATCCTCTGATCTCTATAACAATTTTTAGGTCTAACCATCACTTGAAACACTCTATTAGCACTATTCACATTAGGCCTTTAAACACACAAAAAAGTTTATCTTAAACAACAGAAGATAACACATCATTTAATGACCAAAAAAAGATAATAAATCACTTATAAATAACCTCCATGACCTAAAAAAATAACCATATTAATTATACACTTCAACTTAGGGTATAGAGTCTCAAAAACACCTCTACAACTCAGTCACTCAAAACTACCACATTATCTCAAAACATAGTCATGGTGACTTAGATCTCCAACACCTATATAGACATTTATAATGATTTATTATGAATTAAAATTATATTATGATATTCATAACCATATTCAAATATAAATATCATATGATCTAGTGGCAACAATTGGTCTTACAGACCAATTTATTGACCTCACTACACACACACCTTACTGAGTCAAATAAGCCATTTTGGCTTCATTTTCACCACTATACCTGACCTCAAAAACATATTTAAAAAATATAAATGACTTAAAATTCCTAAATAAAATATCCATTCACTTTTTTTCATCATTCTATCATGAAAATGCATCCTAATTCATCTTCTCACTATTGTGTGGGTTTTTCACTTATTGCACCACTAGGCCTGTTAGCAATTGGCTAACTTGGATGACCAATTTATCACTATTTAGTACTATAACCTATCAAAAACCCTTCATGTACATAAAACATGAGTCTCTACCTTATTCATTCATCTATTTTATTACTATGTTCAATGCAACTTTTGACTTCTACAATAACTTCTTTAGAAACAAACATGTAACTCAAAATTTTCTCTCTCCTCTCTAACCAATACCACTTGGAGGTACCTAAAAGATTCCACTGCAATATAAATTATATTACCTAATGATACCAATACATTCTTTTCACTTTTGAGAAACATATTCAACATCAAGTCTTTATTAGGGTTCTAAGAGGGTTTAAACTTGTTTCCACTCTTAACAATCGTTCATAAAACATAACCCCTTAATTGAAAAACTAATGACTATAAATTTTATATAGTAAAATTCCATATCTACCATGAAATTCTTAGGTTCTAATTAAATTTTTTTATGAGCTAATGAGCATAATAAAATCCTTCTCTGGTTTAAAATACTTCATTATGTGCAATCAAGAGATCTCCAAACATCTTTTCATGCCTTGTCTTTCAAACTATGACCTCAAACTGCATGAAAAAAATATTTAAACAAAATATCTCACATCTGTAAATTATTATATGAGCTAAAAAACCTTTAAATATTATCATGACCCTTTATTAGGACACACACACTCTCTCTCTGTTTGCTCTCTATACCTTAACCTACAAACCACATTAGGCCTTGAAATTGACCTTCATGTCTCTTTCTATGCACTCTCCACCTCATTTAAATAATAAATAAACCTATCTCATTCTTAAACACTACCATACATCCTTCAAATTCTTTGACAATAGATCATGATACCTTATTAGTCCAACTAGGTTCTATGAGTGGTCTAGGTGCAAACTTGGTCTAAAGGTCCTACCTCTATAGGCTTACCCTAATAATCTTATGAGTGTTTCAATGCCTCACATACATGATAAAATAACAGCATACAACTAATAATGCTTGTATGCACTCATATCACCAAGTAACCATGCTCATACCTTCTCATAAGGTCTCTTCATGCCATGACTAGGCTTAGGCTACTTAAGAACATGATGCCTTGACCTATTCCTTCCATGTCATTACCTCAAAAACACATCAATAAAGGAGATATAAGAAATTACACCTCATTCATATCATTTAATCATTCTCTTTTTTATGAAAACAATCTTCCACGACCTTATATAGACCTAAAACTACATGACCAAGCTTTATATCACTTGACATCTCTATTCCATGCACCTTAACACCTTTGACATCAACCTTGACTTTCATGCAACCAAAATAAATTATTTGCCTTTAAATTCTCTCTTGACCACTTTCTTCTCAATGCATCTTTTTTCATCACATATTGTCAACTAGGCTTAGTCACCTTTGTTTATTCATTTCACTATGCTTTATTTACATGGCTCACCCTTTCATGATGTATACCTTCCATGATCAGAACATTCATATTAATCTTGATCACTCATCACCTTTAACAACATCATTCTTCCAATTGAGAACACACTCTCAATAGGTTACTACCATGCTCAACAAATCTTTAACATCAACGACCATTATGCATGATGTACCATTTTGACATCAATGATAACAACATGAAAATAGGTACATAATTTCATACAATAAGTCTAAAGGTTGCATATAAGGGACATTTTTAAATGTTGTAAAAATTAAGTATCAAACACATAAGGCCAAGGGCCACAAGAAATGAACATGTTCAAATGTTGTAAAAGCTAAGATTTCACACATAGGTCTAAGGGCCATGGTAGGACTAGACTAAAATACCACACATTACTTAGAATTTTATTTTATATAAGTTAAAATGATGCTTAAGTTAATTTGATATAACCATAATTATTGATGACATTTAACTTGAATAATCTACATTTGCTTAAGCAAAACTAATATCATGCACTTTGTTGTTCAATCTAAATAAGACCCAGATTTATGTTCAAATTTGATGTTTGCCAATTATACCATATTAATTATAAATAAGGTCTTAACTACCAAATACATTATTTAATTGATAATATAATAGGAAAATAAACATATTATTTAATTTTATATTATGACTAAACTATTACAATTTAACATCCAAACATATATATTGTTGTAGAAGAATCACATGTGTTGTCATATTGATTTAAGTAACCCAATCATGAAATAAATTATTGTGTAAGGGCACTCATATAGCCATATTATTGTAAGAAGTCATAATATGCAAGTAAAATGTCTTATATATAGCCATATGGTTATGTGAAAATATTTTGGGGATAATTCCCTAGACATTTTCAATAATACTTACACAGTATGGACATAATGCATGTGTGTTATGTCCATAATGCATATGCATTTTTTGAAATATAGGATTAGGATGCCAAACCATAATATATATATATATATATATATATATATATATATATATATATATATATATATTACTACTATACAAAAAATTGAGCCCCCTAAAAAAGAATCCATCTCATTTCCACATTGCTCTCCTTGGATATCCCCTCAAGAGATTGTGTTTTTCCTGTGGAAAGACCAAAACCTTTCTAAAGCTTCATTGGAAATCTCAAAACCTCAACAAATCGATAATTCCACCATGAAGAGGAGGTAAGTGATAAAAAACTAAACCTAATAACCCTAACTTTTGGTAATTTTTTATTATTTGCATTGTTTAATTAGTAAATTCTATGTTTTAAACAACCCACTTTCGTGCAATAGTCCAACATTCTAACCTTCCTCCAACCCTATACCTAACCCTACTAACCCTTCAGCTAACCCTCACATCCCTCCTATAGCTCCATAAGATCCCCTAGGTATTTAGGAGGATCTAACTGCACACATAGTGGAAAATAAAATTGAAATTGAAAACATAACTAGGAGAAGGAGGGACCCCACTTCCACTAACACCCACCACACTTATCTGGCCAATACCTTAGAGTCAATATTAGGTCAAGTGAACTTGGTAACAAGTCAAATTGACATATGGGCATTGTATAGGGACACATGTAGGGACTAACAAGATTAAAAACTGTTAGCACATGAGGTGAAGAATAAAGAAATGAAAAAGATAAAATGCATGCCTTATTCATTGACCCAACCACCAATGCCCATTTCCACTAATTTTTAAATTTTTCCCAATCCATTGATGCCAACATAATTTAATTAAAGCTAATTTATTTAAATTTTACATGAGTCATTATTTTTTTATAGAACCACAATGGATGACCCACTTGGCAAAGTAATAAGGCATATGCTTTTTTTTATAAAAACTCTTCAATTTATTTATTCATGTCATTACTCTCCAAATGTGATTTACTTTACAAACCAATGCTAGGTGAAGGAGATTCAGGTAGGAATTAAATCTCATGCTTTACTTCCATATTTGATGGAAATCTTATAGGGATCTAGAAAAAATCTTGAAAATAAGATATTAATTTATCCAAATATTTCCTTATTAGTACAATAAATTTTATAAATTTTCATTCCAACATATCGATTATCCTCAAGATATATTGTAAAACATTCTTATTTTTTTGAATAGTTCTCTTGGCTTGGTTAGAATTTACTATGGAAAGTGTGTGCTTTATTTAATGTTCCTTAATAATATATATAATGTCATCATTTACCCATCTTTATCTATTATCCAATCTAATTAAAAAAAAATCTTGAAGATACATGTAAGGACTCTAAACACCACATAAAATACATAAAGTGGAATCACATATTATACTCTCATCGACATGTTGTGGGTAAGTACCAATTTTGAACTTACACTTCCTAGTCATTTGAATCTCTACTTTAACCAAACCTCTCAACAAATTCACTCAAAATAAAATTAGAATCAAGCTAACTAACTACTCATCGAGGCATTGTGGCCACATATCCTACACACTTAGAATCAAAGTTAATGTAATTCTCTTGTGCATGAAAGCATTATTTTTTATGAGAGATGTTTCTCCTTTTCATAGTGATGTGAAATGAAATGGCATAATGGTTTGAATAAAATTGAAGTACCTAATTGATAATTCCACGTCAATTGTATAAATAATTTTTTTCAATGAAGGCTCTAACTTGAATTATGGAGAAAGGATTCAATGATTACTCAATACTTTATAAATAATTAAAGGTGACCTTGTGTGTGTTTGTGGGTGGTTTTCTAGGACATGACATGTGTCACGGCTAACCATCAAAAATATAAATAAGTGAAATTATAGGTGTAATAAATTAGGCCAAGATGAAATGACCTAAAACAATCTAGTGGATAGATTTGGTGGTGTGATGAATCTAAATGTGGAAGAATAAATGGTTTACTTATAATCATTGAATCTATCCTCAAAGAAACATATGTCTAGAGTGAGTGTAAGAAAATTAGAAGATAGATAAATTAGGATTTAAAATCTAAAGTGGATGAATTATGAAGACATTAAGAGGGATCAAAGGCTAGAGAGAGTCTAGTGTGGGGTAGGAAGTGTCCAAAAATAATTTAATAGACACAAGTGGACCAAATGTGACAAAACAAGGAAACAACACAATGCAAAATGGTATTGTACCGAATTTAGGAGTCAACATATTCTTAATTTTTTCATCATGAATCATTTTATATACTCTAAAAAATTAAACAATGGATTAGTACTTCTCAGTTAAATATTTATTTTCATACAATTTTCTAAATAGTTTGAAAGCCCATAACCTAACAAAATGTTCATGTTTTTTACCCTTTATATTTTCAATATATTTTTATTGATTTCAAGTAACCATTTTGAAGTTATTTTATATTTTTTTATGTGTTTCTTCATCAACCAAATGTGGGAAGGAAATTCATTATCTTGTACCTCATTGAAATCATATCCTACCTCAAGAAGAATATCTTATTTTTTAATTTATTCAACATATTTTTCACTATATTCATGATTATTGATCCATGTGAAGCCATTGCATAGATGAACACAATCATAATTTGTTCTATTGCATAGATATTTCACCTCTCATGCTATCATGCGCATTCCTTTACCCAAAGTTTGCTAAAAACCTTATGCACAAGTCCCATGCTTGATTGCACACTTTCATGTAATGTTCACCTCATATCATAGTCTATGCACTCCACACTGCATAGCCATGTGTACTTAATAAGCATGTAATAAAGAATCATCAGATCCTTTGAAACTCACCTAAACACAACCATGTATTAGCCTATCTTGATCACGTGATTTAAGATGTGGCCCAAATAGACATTAGCTACCAATCGAGGATCATGAGATTGACAATCATTGAAGACAACATAGACATTAACTATTCAAATCATTACTAACTACCACATATAGAATTAGATATACATGTCCATAAACATCCTCCTTAGTATTTTTATATCATTTATCCCTATTCTTATATTATGCATGTTAAATATGTAACATAGGCATCTGGTGAAGACAACTAACAACATAACTAGATCAATGGCATTTACATAGTCATAACACAATTATATTTTGCCATGCATCTACTCTTTATACACACACTGTAGACATTTTACTTTATATTCCCTATTCTTTGATGTATGAATATAACTTGCATTTCCTATAAGTAATAATATTGATCCATTGAATGTGTGTTTGATTTTTCCATCTGAATACTCTCCATGCATACACTTTGCACAACCAAACTTGGTTATCCCTTGTATACTTGGTCATAGTCCCTTTAGTGTGGATCATTAATATCAGAGCTAATCTAAGGATTGATATTAATCCTATGTTCTATTCCTTTATATGCTTGTAACCACACAAGCATAATAAGATAGATAAGGTTTAATAGTCAGTTCTATTTTAGATAATCCAAAAGAACACCATAACAAAATCAATATGATTGATGCCCAAAATTAACCGAAGGAAACCCCAAAATTTATAAAGCTCATCATTACGCATTACAGGCACAACTCACCAAATATTTTAGTCAATTCTATGAGTTAATGATGTAACTCAGCCTAACACCTTCCCATCCATCTAAATAATACACTACATATTTTTTTTATCAATAAACCCCCTTCAAAGTACAAGTCAATCTTGACATTCATCTTTTCATAAAATAAATGCCAAAGTAGTGGATGCCTAGATTCAAAAACTTGAGGTGTACTTATCAATAAACTATTTCATCAATGCTGAGAAGATCACCTTTGCAATACTAAAGATGTCCATTCTGATTGTTCACTAGTGGGAGACCTTTAGTGCATAGCATGCATATGAGTGCATTCCATTCAAATTATGAAATACTTTCATTGATGTTATGGAGGAATAATACACTAACTATCACTTTAAATATGATTATATCAAGTTACATCAACTATGCCAACTACAAGGATCAATCAATGGAATACTACACCAAAATATTCCATGACTACTCTGCACACATGCAATAAAACATGATCAAACAACATAGGGTGCTAACTTACATTAGGAAACTCTTAGCTTATATCTTTGCAAAGTTGGATTTATTGAATTTTGACACTTTGGGACAAGTATATAGAAACATCACTAAAGCTGAAGCCAAGGAAATATGAAGTAGCATACCACATCTTCATATAATGTAGTGTGAAAGGTCCAATCCTCACAAAACTCAACATCATAACCCATTTCACATAAGCATTAACCTTATCACAAAAGTGAGTATCCTTAGAAAAATTTAAAACACTAAAAACCTCCTACATCTTCTACTTTAAATAAAGGCAAAAATAATTTTGGTGATAAGTGGTGCCATTGTCATCACTCATCCACCCATGATGACTCCAAATGCCATGTGCATAATTCCTTGCTCACATAATATGCATTAGGACCCATAATTATGGATAACACTAATCCATATGCCTCATGTCTAATCACCAACACCATTGTGATTAACATCTCTAAAAAGTGCTAATATCTCTTCCACACCAAGTTCTAGGTGAAGGGTTAACCTCTCCATGTCATCATTGATAGTGGTAGTCATAATAAAATCATTGTGTAATCCAAAACTCAACACATTTGTCTAACCACTACTACACACCCTAATCCATATTTTCTATGGTAGATACAATAGGGAAACATTATACAGGTCTAGTGACAATGCACTTTATAGTATAAAGTAAATCCTATAGAGGATAATTTAACTTATGACATCACACCTTTAGAGGTCTATGACATTTTTTTGGGGATATTGTATCTATGCGACTGTAAAGTTGCATATCAATCCAAGCTACAACATTTGATAATATATGCAAAATATCATTTCTACCACCTATTTGAGTTAGTACCCAAGACTAAAGTCACCTTAGTATCTACCAAATAATGTCATAAACTTTTCTCATATGCACAAAAGTTCATGTTGCTCATGATTCACCCTAGCACACTTGCACAATAAATGAAAAATCACACACTAGTATTGCATAACACTCACACAATTTGAAAATAGTAATAACTCAACAAGTCATTAAATCAACATAGCTAATTCTTCATAGATCTTAAAGGCATTACAACACACTATACAGTAAAACATCACATAAATTTGGTCATTAGATCTCCTCTTTTGAATAAACCCTATATCACAAATCATTTTGGGAGAATGATGAAATTTAGTACCATATACAAGAGCTCCTTGATCAAGTCAAGATCAAGCCTAGATATTCACCTTATGGGATTTTAATAGTATTCACACCCAAGAAGGATGGGTCTTAGAGAATCTACATAAACTATCATGCACTCAGAAAGATAATAGTAAATAATCAATATCCATTGCCATGCATTGAAAAAATTCTAGACTAACTTTGAGGTACTCAATACTTCACCAAGATTAACTTTAAGTTAGGTTACCATCAAGTTCCAGTCCATCTTGAAGACATCTAGAAGACAACATTAAAGACATGAGAAGGATTGTACAAATATATTTTCATGCGTTTTGACTCAACCAATGTGCCAACCACATTCATGCACTTAATGGATGATCTAATTAGGACATTCCACAACTTTTTTATCATCATTTACTTGGATGACATTCTCATCTTTATCAAAACTTTAGAGGAGCACCTAGAGCACATCTCACATGTCTTTGACACCTTGCATCAACATAAGTTACAAGCCAACTTAACAAAGTGTACGTATAGTGTTGTGCATATCTAATACCTAGGCTACACCATCAATTGCACATGCATCTATATAGATCTAGACAAGATCAAAGTGATATAAGATTGGCCTATTCTATGCAATCTCAAAAAATTAAGGAATTTTGTTGGACTTTCTAATTTTTACCACAGGTTTGTCTTTTTTTTCTTGCACATCTCTTGGGCTCTCAACTAGATAGCATGTGAAAATTAAAAGTTCAATTGGACTCATGCACAATAATGTAATTTTAAGTCACTCAAGAAATGCCTCTATGCAATGTCTATTCTCATAATGCCTAACATTGTGCATTCCTTTGAAATTCACACTGATGATTCTAACTATACACTTGGTGCAATACTCATGAAACATATACATCCAATCACATACCAATTAGATATGTTCAGTGAAATAATATAAAGGTACTCAAAATATGATAAAAAAACTATATGGTATTGTTCAAGTAATCAAGCAATGCAACACTACATTCTAGGGAAGGAAATAATTGTTCATTCAAACCACAAGCTAATTTAGTTCCTCCAAACATAAAACAAGCTAGAGAATGTGAGGCACATGAAATGGATGACTTACCTATAGCAGTTCCATATCATGATCAAACATAATAAATGGAATGATAACAAGGAAAACTATTTCCTTATCTGACTACTAGTTTACATGCTCATCATAGTGTTGGACATGCACAACCATAACTTCATAGACTAGGTATCCCTCTACTCAGTTGACCAATACTTCATAATGACTTACACCATCCTAGCACAAGGTAAACAAGTTCATGAGTTTTAATTGTCTGAATAGCTTCTCTACAATCTTGAACATCTTTTTTTACTAATGGTGCACCTTTATAATAAACCATTTGGGGGGTGCACTATGCCAAGACCTCGGGACACTTCAGCATGACAAATAATCTAACTACATTGTAGTTGCACTTATACTAGCCACACATGTGCATATATATGGAATGCCATATCAAGTCTTATACTCTTTATTTCATTTCCAAGCCCATGAATATGAAGCTAAGAATTTACACACCTTTATCAGTTCCATCCAGACCATGGGAATCTTTTAGCATGAATTTCATGACTGGGTTGCCTATGATGAGACACTAACATGATGTTTTGTTTGTTGTAATGAATAGGTTTTCTAATATGGATATCATGGTTGCTTAAAATAAATAAATTGATGCTATTGGCACTGCATAAGCTTTCTTAAACCATGTTTGGGTTCATTTTGGTCTTCCAATAGCCATCATCTTCGATCAATATCCATTCTTTATAAGTCATTTTTTTCTAGCATTATGGGTCTTTATGGGTATGTAACTAGATTAGTTGATATATTTTCATCCACTTATAGATGGGCAAATTGAAGTGGTCAATTGCACACTTGTTCATCTTTTATGAATGTAAAACCATACACATACTCACACATGGTTTGATAGTCTCTTATAAATTCAACATGCCTATAATATATCCCTTCACAACTCTACGAGTCACAGTCCATTCTAGACATGTCTTGGGTTTTGAGCTTCAAAACTTATAGACAACTCCTACCATGTACTAGTTTAAATTGAGTCATGCACATATGAACATGAAGTAGATAAAGCTAAGAAGTTTATATGACACATCTAATATATTCATCATTAGTTTCAATAGATCCTCTCTGACACAATCAAGGTATAATGGGATCCATGATGCACATTAAATACCTCATGGTTTCTAAGTAGGTGATAAAGTTTGGCTTCATTAGAAGGAATGCTTCAAATGTCCAAACTGAAAGATAAAACCTCTATACTATGGTCCTTACACCATTCTACATGTAGATGGTGAAAATGCTTTTGTTCTTGATCTACCTTTGTACTTGGGTATGCACCTAGTATTCAATGTGAAACTTATCAAGCCTTACACTCTACCACTTCTTGAGCCAATAGTGACACAACCTCCTTCTGATCTGGATCTTGAACACTTTCACCTTGTAGATAAGGACCATATCATCAAAGTGGCAAACATGCATACCCACCATGACACACGTCAATTTTTTTGACTAGTCAAGGTTGGACAATATGTTGATCAAGCTAAGTGGTACACTTATTATCATATTTGAGTGTAGTTTCCTGAGTTACACACTGTTGCAATGGAAATTTTTAATCTTCAAGAAAGGGAAAATGATCTGTGTAGTCGTTCCATATCCAAACATAATCCTTGTTTATTAAAATATGTAGAGCTCACACCTCTCATGCAATAATACACACTATTTTTCCCAAATTTTGTTGATAACATTATGTACAATTCTCACACCTCTTCATAAAATTTTGTGTAATGTTCACCTCAGATCATAGTCTATGCACTCTATACTATGTATCCCCATGTACTTCACATTCATATGATCATAGAATCACCAACTCATTTGAACCCCCCCCCCCAACACAATCATGTGTTGGCATTCCCCAATTATGTGATTAAAAATGTGGCCCAACTAGCCATTATCCATCAACTAAGGATCACAAGATTGGGAATCATTGAAGACAACCTAGAAATTAATTATTCAGACCATTTCTAAATACCACATATAATAGGAGATAGGTATGCCCATCAACATCCTCTTTGGTAATTGTAAAACAATTATCACTACTCTTGTATTTTGCATATTAAATATGTAACATATGCATCTGACAAAGATAGCTAACAACACAACTATATCAATTCCATTTACATATTTGTAACATAATTAACTTTCTCCACACATATACTTTGTATACATGAACTATAGACATTGTACTTTGTATTTCCTATTCTTTGATTTATGAATATAAGTTACATTTCCTACAAGTAAGACTTTCACTCCATTTAATGTGTTTGAGTGTTCCATTTTAATATTATCCACACATTCACTCTGCATAACCAAACTCAGTTACCCCCACACACTCAGTCTTAGGCCCATGGTGAAAATAAATTATGTTAATTAATTACAATATTACATTTGAGTATTATATCATTTGGTTCTTTAATTACTTCATTTAGTGTGAAAACATTTGGTGATTAGTAGGCATCATAACTTCATGTTTTAATTATTTTTTATTTCTATTCATTACTAGTTTCTACATTCATATTGATTTAAATTTCATTTTTGGTAGAACTCAAATTTATAATGGAATACTTTGTCCCTGGAATTGTACTTAAGAAAAACATGGAAAGTTTATTTAAGACTAGGTATATGAGTGAGATGTGATGAATACTCTTAGATACTTGTTAAGTGCATTTGCAAATATCATGTGTGAAAACGATATTAGGTTGTATAAAAACCATGAAAAAATAGACATATAATGAAGAAACACACTTAGAAAAGTGAACCACAATAAAAGAGGATATGACACATGGAAATCATCCATATAGGGAAAACGTATATTGTGTTGGATTGATTTGGGTTCGACAAGTATTCTAAGATGAAAATGGAATATTCCACTATGCAAGACAGGTGGAAGGATCAATAATGGAATGTTATAAGATGCATAGATAGTTGGTGAAAAGATCCAAGTTAGAAACACCTATTAGTGGTTCAAGGGGTCCATAAATTCTATAAATAGGGAACTTGGCCTCTCATTTAATCCATCCAACATCTCATATAGATTTGATACTTTGGATATGTCATAATTTATTGGGATAATCTTAGAGATAGGTTTGAAATGTTTAAATGTGTAATCTTGTTAAATATCTCATGTGTAAAGGTCAACATATGATGGTGATTATTGTATGGCATGTATGTATGTGTGTGTGTGTGTACACACACACACACATGCATATATATATATATATATATATATATATATATATATATATATATATATATATATATATATATATATATATATGGATTATACACATGTGATATATCTTTTTATAGTAATATTTATTTACTTACATCAATTTGTGTGATTTACTTTACTATAAAAGATGATGTGCATGTTTG
Source organism: Torreya grandis (assembly GCA_037957365.1). Classification (NCBI taxonomy): domain Eukaryota; kingdom Viridiplantae; phylum Streptophyta; class Pinopsida; order Cupressales; family Taxaceae; genus Torreya; species Torreya grandis. The sequence goes on along the minus strand of JARHVA010005415.1, from coordinate 1,138,037 downwards.
TGTCTGTATCGTTTATTCTCATAAAAATCTTCTCAATGTTCTCTTCCTATGCCTTAAGTGATCATTTTAGTCTTAAAGCTTAAGTGACGTGTCAGCATTGTGAGTGTGAATGGCCTTATATTTGTTACAAATGATCTAGCCTACACATGAATAGAAGATATCAATAAAAAACAAAATATTTTAGTTCTATTATTGGGAACTGTGCAATAAATTATAAGCACTCTTAAGTTAAGTGTAGCCTATGTGTGGAATGATTGAAAATTTGAAGGAAAACATGAAAATGACTCCTAATTGGGATGGAGTGGGATAGATCATAGAGCTCTTTTAGTTTCTGAATGCATAGGGAGTATTGCCATTTTTGAAATCATGGATTCAAAAAATTATGGGAGATGAAACATAATTTATTCAAGGATACCATGAGGAATGTATTAGAAAAGAATACAATGTATGGGTGCAAAGGTGAAAATATTAACAAAAGAGGCATGTAAGTGATTCAAAATCCATCATTATAGTATTTGAGAAATGTGTTTTTTATCACAAATAATATAAATTCAAGGATAATATGGATCATGTGTAACAAATATCTAGAAATGTTGGGGGTGTTTAATAGATTTTGAAGTGATAAAAAGGTTGAGGAAGATAATTATTACATGTTTTTGGGTAGGCTATGGTGTTATGATAACTAATATTATATGTGATTCAAGAAATTTTATATCATTTTTGAGAACAAGGGACAAAAAATTGTAATTCCCCTAGAAATAAACATGACATATCTTATGTTGAAGGAGTAAACTCAAATGAGGAAGAGAACAACCTCTTCAACATCACTACACAAACAAGTCAGATTGGGACTCTATGAGAGAATAAAGATTTTAGTTGGATAATTAAATAATGGGGATCTAATATTTATAACCAAACATGTTCCCATTGAGTTATAAACACATTCAAGATCATAGATTAAAATGTGTAAATGTTGATAGAAAGGGTTCATATTCAATGACTAGCAGATTGATAATAAGCCACAAGATGAATAATGAGAAGATGAAGGGGATAAATATGGTTAATATATGGATCTAATGCATAATTAAATAGATGACTAAGAAACCTCAAGAAAAAAGGGAATAATTCAAGAATCCATTAGTAAAGAAGGTGGTTGAGGTAAAGGACCATGTGCAAAAGAAGCATATGGTAAATAATGATGCACCAAGACAAGTGGGAAAATAATTCACATTGAATCTAAAATTTAATTTATCAAGGATGGTGGAGTACAAACTCAAAATGACATGTGTATGAAGGAAGTCATAAAGTAGAATGCAAAATAAAGACATTAGATCCAGCAAATATTTTAATAAACAAACCTCAATTAGGATATGAAAGTATGTGGACAAGGGAAATCAAATGACATAGGTTGACAAAAGGTTAAATATTGAAGTCAACCCTATCAATGCACAAGAGAAGGAAAAATAAGTAAGGCACACTAGAGAGATATTCTAAAGGAGGTTTTTTTGGAATAGGCTTTAACTATTTTTCCAATGATGCATAGGGGGAAGATATAAACAATGCATTGATTTCTAATATAAAATTTTAATGCAAAAAATAAATCATTTTTTCTAGTTTTTTTCTTTAATATCTTTCTTTACTTTAAGTTAATAAGTACAAGAAATCTTATAGATCGAGTCTAACAAGTTCAATGAGGAATCTTGTAGGATTCTTATGAAAAATGTCTAATTATCTCTAAGAGGGTTTTTGGTACAATGTCACGACCTCTCTTCCCATACTATGGAATTGTGCTCATACTTTAAGTGGATTTGAATATCATTTAGTTATAGTAAGTTGATTATCAAGATAACTTAACTTTTGTGTTGATTTCAAAGGTCTATCAAGTCATCAATGGGAAATCATGAAAGCAAGGTATGATTTAATTAAAGTTATTTTCTTTTATAGAAATTTATATATGCAATTTTGTCGTGATTTACAATTTTGAACAAGGGAAAATTTAATGAGATGAATGGATTAATATTAGATAGAAATTTTATCAGTTTGATAATATCGAAAAATACATCAAAGTTTATTTTAAATTAATAAAATGAACTTTTCATTTTTATTATTATCCTAAGAACTTTCAAATAAATTATCATAAATAATTTAAGAGTTTAATTATTATTAATTAATATTCTATCATAAATAATTTAAGTTTATTAAATTATTTATAATTTATTTTATACCTATTAAAACCTATGAATAAACTAAAAATACTAAATAAGATTATTCTAACCTAAAACACTCTAAATTCACCACGTAAACCATGGTTCATGCATGTAAACTATCACTCATACCATGCCACATGCATGAGGGAACAATCATTAAAATTTTAGTTTAAATTTAACCACTCCCATTTTGGATTGACCCACTCTACCTCCGCACACATAAACTCATGTAACGCTTGGAGGAACTGCCACATAAGAAGTAGTTAGAAACCTTAAATGAAGGGAAAAAGTGAATCAAAAAGGGTGTTATCACAATGCAAGGAGAGTCTCCAGTGAAGGAAAATTTGCATGAAAAAGTTTATAAATAGTGATCGATGCTAAGAGATGGAGGAGGTAGTTCGATGATTTCAAAAGGGAGAAGGGGAGAAGAATATCTATGTAGGTGGAGAGAAGGGTTTCAGATGTAGAGAGAAGATTGATGTTGGAGGAAGATAAAGGATCAATGCTTGGAGGGGGAAGGAGAAGATCGAAGCTTGGAAGGAGAAGACCGACACCTGGTGTAGAAGTAAAAAAAAGATCAATGCCTTCTTCCTTGCCTTCACCTAATCTATGTTATTCTCCACATCCATAAACACCACCAACATACTTTTATCTTAGCTATTTCAATTCAAGTGGAACCACATTCCAATTCAGTCAAGGATTTCAATAAGCACTAGGTAAGTATAATATTTTATTTAAATTGTAAGATAAATATAATATTTTATTTAAATTGAAAGAAAAAAATATAATGTATTTATTTTTAGAAAACTAAAATAGAATGAATTTTTCATTACTAGAAACAAAATGATAATGTAACTTGTTGTTAGGGAAAGTAAATGATTTTAGAGCAAATTTCAATTCCATATTTATAATTATTTAATATTCTAACCTATTTTTCTTTGTGTTTAACTAGAAGTTTTTATTCGATTTTACAATAAATTCCTTAGAATTTCATTATAATTAATTTTATACTTGAGTACATAGAAAACTATCAAAAAAAATTAAAATTACATTTCATAGTTGGAAAAAAAAATTTATACTTAGAAATTTATTGGAATTATAATTATAATGCACTTTATAATAGGATCTTAGAAATTATTATATTAATTTACATTACACCTAGGAATGATTGAAAATCTATTTTTGTTTCGTTATCTATTCAAAAATAAAATATTTTTTTATCATCATTAAAAAATAGTATGATAATAGATTTAAACTTCATTTAAGGGTTGAACCCTCAATTACAAACCTTCCTTTCAAACATATAAAGGATTTTATTTAATGTTAATTTTATATTCAATATAACATTCTTAAACTCCTTATAGATAAGTTATCTTTTAAAAAAATTATCTAAGTAGAATAAAGGTGTAATTATCCAATAAAAATAACGTTGTGAAAATCAACATAAGGACTAAACTAGAAGATCATGTTACAAATTTGTTTTCTACCTTCCTAATCAAGAATTTGCTTATGAAATATGATTCATTAATTTATTTCAAGTATTCTTTACTTTTTAAATCTCAAACTTAGACCAATAATTTAATGTTAAACAAAACTATGCATTATTCAGTATAAGTGGTCCCTCTGGCTCACATTTATGGGTAATGCTATCATGTTTGATCTACTGCATTCATAGCATAAGATGGATGCAAAAAAAACATCTAGGCATCGTCCCTATAAATCATTGGAGAGAAATAAGGTCCATGTCATTTCATTAAGACCAAGGGGTGGGATAATCCCTCTTGGTCAACAACACTAATTAAAATAAGAAAACAACTTTGACTACCTTAAATGATTCTAACTTGTGAACTTAAGAATCAGAAATGGAGAAAGTACATTTCTTATTCAAAACTCAATACCACCAAAAAGGAGTAATAAAAACCCAGATTGAGAATGTTAAACTAGTTAATATCAAGAAACCACCAACCATATGGCTTTCAGATAATGAAACCTTGGCAATAGTAATTGTAAGGATTAGGTTGTCTAAACAAGGATCAAAAACATTGTTGATGTAAATAAAAGTGAAAAGGGGATGTAGCTTGCAAATTATTAATTTCTATTTTAAGATTTAGGGTTAGTTTATTTTAAAAAGTATCTAGTTACTTAAATAGATACTTTTTACGCTCCCATTTGGGTAGCAATCAGAGAGGAACTATCTGGAGAATTGGGCCCTAGAAAGGGTTGCATACCTAGATCTATATTTCACATGAAACTTAGAATATAAAATAGAACTACATGCATACTACACCTTGATTTTATTCAGAAGTAGGTATGTAGGTAGTCTAGGAAGTGAAGGATGCTTCCAATATGTAGGTGAATAAGATAGGGTTGGGATTATGTGCTAAACAAGATTAAATTTAAATGAAAAATGAAAGACCATTATAATAAGACCCTAGTTTAGATAAATAAATCAAAGATAATAATTCTACGATATACTCAAAAGAATCCTAGTTGGATCTTCATAGTTCTCAAGGCTTTAGGCCAAATTCTGAGGTGGAGCATGACTATTTGTTATATGTTTTATACTCCTATCATGGCAACCTCAGTGCTTATCTAGTAGAGATGAGCAGTGAATAGTGAGCGACTTAAGATCCAGTTGATCTTGATGAGTCAAGTCTCTGGCTAGAGCATAACCTACTCATATGAATATGCCTAACCCATATGGTTATATACTTTCCTATTTGGTAAAAGATAATAGATGCCTAACCCATATGGTTAGATGCTTGCACATTTGGCAAAGGATAATAGATTCCTAACCCATATGGTTAGATGTTTTCCCAGTTGGCAAAGGATATCTGATAGGATAAAGTATACTTAAATTATATTCATAGACAAACATTAATTAAATAAGAAAAAAATTATTTTTTAGGATAGGATTAGGTCCCTACATATAAGTTTTTAATAATGGAGATATAATCCCATTTTTATAGTGTGGTGGAATATAAAGCATACAAGATGGAAAGGAAATGAAATTGAGAAACTTGTCAACCATATCAATGGAAATGATAAACTATGGCATGATAAGATGTTGTGTGAGTAAGAAGAATTTTCCATAGGATAGGTATGGGTGAGAGAAAAATTAATGAAAATAATAAGAGTAGCTATATATTAGTGTCAAAAATAGATGGCTCATGAAGGCTCTATAGATGGTTGGAGTGTGTTAAGTGGTTTGAATAATTTTTAAGAGTAATAGTGTGATGAGGGTAACATTTTAGCTATGTACTATTGTATAAATATTTTTATATTGTAAGCTTGATGCACAAGGATAATATTCACAAGGGAGATGGTACGCATAACCCATGAACATGTAAACAAAAATTTGGGAGAGATATGAATGACATCACTTTAAGGAGTAGGAACACACTAGATAAAATAAATGAGATAGGTGAGATAATCAATTCATTTAGAGGTATAAGGGCTTAATGGTACATTTGATGCATTCATTTTAAAATTAAATATCAAAGATCCAAAGAAAGAGTATAAGAGTGGCATAAAAAAGGTACTTGATATTATAAGCAAAGAAAAGAGTCATAATAAAATAGGAGTTATATAAATTAAGTGCACAATGGTGTTAAGATAAAGCATCATTGGTTGCAGGTACATGGCTGGGTAAAGTTGTGAAAGGGATTAATATATTGGTCATATGGGTCAAAGATGGGTTTGAGTAAGTGTTTATAGTAAAACTTGACCATTTTTTAGGGATTTGAGCTAATGGGCATGAGGGCCTACAACTCCAAGAAGAACATAAAGGGGAGAAATGGATGTCATTCATGGATAAATGATTTTATAATCCCACTTTTAAGGTAAAGGTGAACCATTATGGGAGAGGATGAAATTTGGTACACAAAAATTAATTAATCTAATTCAACTATGAATAAGTACATTTATAGGTTCATAAAATCTTACTATTGTCACTTGGATTTGCAACCTTTGATGATATGTCTAAGCTCTCCTCATCCAAGTGGCACAATTGAAACACCTCTAGGCTTGTGGGTAACCTGAAGATGAGGTGAATCTCTAGGTAGGACTATCTACCTTGATGAACCAATTAGGATCACTACTATGCCTAAAATTTGGGGCTGGGGGGGGAGGGGGGGTAGGGAGAGAGATAAATAAAATAAAACTATCTTAAGGGAGGTGATACACAAAATAGATTGATGACTTCTAACCAGATACATGTTACTTGAAACCAAGAGATTAACCAAACATACACTTCTCCAATCTGCATCTTCTCATATCAATATTACATTATGAGGTTATGGATGAATGTTTAGGATAGGAGGAATAGAAAAGAGGCCTTTAATTGTACTATTAGATATAATAACTCACTCAACCTTGACACTTCTTAGAACACTTCACATGTCCTGCAAGAAGAACCTTTCCAACTTCAAATAGATGATAGAATGACACAATCATGTTAAGGAAACAAGAGTTGTCACTTATGCAAAATCAAAAATTCTAAATGAACACACTGAGAATAGTCATGGAAGAGGTAAAAATCAGTAGTATTATTGATCAAAAGGTATGAAAATGATCAAGGCTTCACAATTCTCAGGTGGAGCATAAGTTACAATGGCCAAAATGGCTAGTTCTTATAAAACTTGAGAGAGAGATGAGAAGAGAGAATTCTAAGGGTCATAAGGAAACATGTAAATATAATAAAATTAGTTATTTTTGTATGAGAATAGGATGTTGGATGAACCATGCAAGGTTATAAATCACAAGTGTCCATCTAAGTCATAAAACTCATGAAAAGTGGCATGAAACTCCTCATTCTAGCTTAGAAAACTACCTTCATGATTTTGACTTGTTTGAACATCCAAAATATGATTAGGGATAGGTATGATGATTTGATTGAATGGGTAGAATTTAATATATGCCTTTACATGCATTAGTTGTAGGCTTGGTCATATAGAATCATCTGGGAATAAGTCATCATCATCTATAATCCAAAAAACTCTTCCTTTATGTACCCTACACACTTGGCCTCCAAAAAAGCATAAATTTTACAAGAAAATTAATGTAAGCGACTGTATGACACCTTTAAAGACCCTCCATGGACTTATAATCATTAGGGACACCTTAAATTTATCTCACTCAAAGTTTTCCACCCTTCTCACTAGTTTGTCCACTATGCTAGTTTTGATTGGCTGAGATGAGAGCTATTATTTTTGCCCTTAGAAGTTTTTTCAAGGCATTAAATTTCCATATGGAGTTATTAAAATTCTTAATATTTGCCCCAAACATGATTTCATCTCTTGAAACATCTTGTAGCTTGAAAAATACATAAAATAGTCAAAAGTACCCTATTTTGTACCTTTTTCATACAATTTTGTACAACTCAAAAGGGTGGGTAGGAGACTGAGAGAGTTTTATACAATTTCTAATCATCATCCTAGTAAAATTGGTTCATTAGAGTATATTTCTAGCTTCATTTCTCTAATCAAGTCATTGTAAGGGTTTAACCTATTTTACCCTCTTAAGGTTTGTTCATGCATATTTGGCATTCAAATTGAAAAAAAATATCATTGATGTGATGTTAAAAGACCATATTAACATCTCCAAATGATTTTATTCTCCATGAAAATCACCAAGTGAGGTATGAGCATTTGAAGTTACCTATTCAAGCTTGATTCCTCATTGCCATAGGCCTGAGTTTATCTTTGAGTAAAAAATGGTCTTCCTTTTGTTTTATCTACATACCAAGGGTTTTAACATGTATATTATGACCCTAAAAACATGATCCAATAGGCTAGAAATCATATCTCATGCTATAAATGTAAGTGACTTCCCATTTGGCCTTAGGCTTGAACCTTGCCTAGCAAGTATGAGTACACCTTAGAGCTCAAAATGACTTTTGATGGTTTTCCTTGCATCCTAATAGCTAAAAGACATCTATAGTGACCCCATAAACATGCCTCTACATTTTATAATTATCAATACATATTAAAAATGAAAGTGGTTCTCCATTTGGCCTCTAGGCTTTAATTCTACCTACTAGGCCTACTTGCAAACCTGATGGTTTGGGACACAGTGTTAAGATTAACCCCCTCTTTCTTGGTTTTATATGTATAAATATGTGTTAAATAGCTTATAATCCTTCCTAAAATGTCCAGCTAGATTCTTATTTATCAATTTACCATCTTTCTCCAAAACTACTAGGGTTTGTGCATGAGGGGAGTGCCCTCTATTTAAGACAAAATAGAGGGCACTCCCCTATTTATATATAAATTTATGACTATTATAGTGTATTATCCAAGTGATGGATACATCCTACATAAAAAATCATCCCTTAATTAGGTCATTGCAATCCTCAATTCTCTCAAGATCCACAACAGACTTGCAAAAGGTAGACTGTGTCTGACAGTCATAAATTGATTATGCACTTCCCTTTGAAACCCTTTTATTTACATGGTTTGTGTTTTATGGGAGTGTATTAATTATATCAATACCATGACCAAAGTTCTCCAAGTTAGGTCATAACCCTTACCTTCACATACCTCTTTATACCCCTACCTAGCCTAGACTATATGCATAATTTTGACTATGTTTTGCTTTTAAAGGGGACACCTATAAGTGTAAATGTGTGTTTTTCCATAAAATATAATATCCACCACATACTATACCTCCTTTATGTTATTTTTAATTAGTTTGGACCCATTAATTTGATTCTTAAGCAATACCAACCTTCAAAATCCTCAAATTTGTTCACTATTACACCATAGTCAAACTGTAGATGACTATTTTAACCAAAAGAGCATGTGAGTAATTGTTTCACCTTGGAATTTGTGTCATTTTCCTTTGTAATATCTTATAATGGTCTCTATAGTCATCTTTCATTATCCTAAGTTGGTGTCTTCATGCTTAAGTTCACTTCAATGGGTGATGTGCATTTTTTGACCCTTGGTTGTAGGTGGACATTTTGGGGTTAAACACACCTATAGGTTTGTATGGGATTTACCACCCTATCCTCAATCCTCTATAAAAACATCCTTGAGTTAAAATGTCTTCTTAAATCATTTAAAACCATTCACACTTGTTGGCAAGTCCTAATTTGCATCTTTAAGTGAAAAGGGTCTCTTTAGGACTTACACCTATAGATCTTACTACCTATTTTTAATTTATAAATGGGAAAAATAAAGGTTCCCAACAACTATATTCCACTAATCCCCTACCCCTCAAACTCTACCAAGTCATTATCTATGCAAGAGGTGACAAAGCCAAGCCATTAAGATGGTTCAAAAGTCCTTATAGCCTTGTCATATGATATTCACAAAACCCTCTTGGACCTCTATCTTGTAATTTTATGGAAAAGGGGCCTGAACTTAGTCATCTCATGTTTTGAAGGTTTCTCTACTTTAAATTGCCAATTTGACACCTCAATCAAGGTCTGTTATGCTTCATCACATGCCAGGTCATCAAAAATGTTCTCAACCTATCCCATGTTTTCCATAAAATAACTTATAAATATTTACCAATTCCACCTATATTTGGATGTTTCCATGTATAGACCTCTACAGGGAACCAACACTCAACAAACAAGGAGAACTTGGATTGAGACCTCACATGGTGACACCTTCATGCAACATGAGATAATTTTCCCATAAAAACATTGTGAAACATGAAACCAAGAATGAAAAGCATTTGAAATTAAATTCAACATCCTCTAGAGTCAACATCACCAATTAGTTCATATGGACTTACCCAAAATAGATCAAAACCTATAGGGTGCATGAAATAGTAAGCATAAAAGCATAGTCAACTTCATGAAGCTAGTTCATAAATAACAAGCCACCATTCCTCAAAAAAAAATTATGAAAATTAATGTCTTTAAGTTTTCTTTCACCTAACAAAGGCATTTGACCCTGAAGCTCTCTTTCTGATTGTATCAAGTACAAACTTGAAGACTAGTTCTATATGTCTAGAAGGGTGAAAAAGGAGTAGAATATTTTTGGGCCTAAAATGACACTTATAGAGAATTTAAAATGTGTAAATAAGCTTGAATAAGCTGAAGAGACATTCTATGATCTTCTTCCATATGGCACACTTCCTCATCGATCATACAAGTGCCAAACTCATATTTTCCTCCCAAAAAATTGCTCTTTCTTCTAAATTACCTACCACTTTCAATTACTAACAATTTATTAAGACATGTGAGGACACATGAAACATGACATAAACTTCTTTAATCTTCACACTTCCCAATAAATCCATATAACTCATTAAATTCCCCTTTTTTGACCTATAAATAACTCAATGACTAAAAGGACTAAAATGACTGAAGACCAAGGCTAATATAACATTAAATGAGATTAATTAACCTATAAAACACCTTTTAGCATATGTATTAAATCCCTAAAACACCTAAACTTCAATTTTATACCTATAGGGGTCCTAATTTGATCTATAGGGTCAAATTTGGTTAACACTTACAAAAGATGATTCAAACCTTATCACTCCAAACTCACACAATCCCTACAAACACTCACTCAAGCCTATATTTAAGTGAGTAAAAACTCACATAAAATGTAGTCATAATAATATTATTTATTTATTATATATGTACATAGTACTAAACTATGGAATATCCAATATTATCCTTAGTATGAAAATGGGGAGAAAATACCACTCAAGAACTAAGATGAACATGTACTTGACACACACTAATGATCTAGAACACATATACCATGGATAGGGACCCATAAACTAATCCATGGAAAAACATTCACAAAACCAACAAAAGTAATGAGAATGGCCTCACAAAAATCTTTATCAATAATACATTCTACTATAGTAAAGGTGGTATGGTCTTTCTCCACTTTATTTTCACAGCAAGGGATATAGACATTTGTTTACATTGAGTGTTAGGATTCTCTCTATATGTTGTATGTATAACCTATATAATTTTTTATTGTCACCTAATCATCGATATTATAAATATAATCCATTGTACTAACTACCATTCTTGGCATTAGTAGATTTGGTATAGGCATGTTTATGAGGACGTTAGATTCGCTCAATAATGCATTTACTTACAATAGGGAGAATTTTGATTTTTTACACTCATGAAACTATCCTAACACTTTGATTTTTTACACTCAAATTATAATATTGTGTCCCACTAGGCAGCCATAAAAAGGTCAAAAATAATTTAAAAATAAATCCTAAAAATTATTTAATTATTTTTTTTAAAATTAGAAAAATATGTATGCACTACATCTTTGTATATATAATCCAGAACACATTTGTTTGATTAATATCAATGACCTAAAATCAAGATATTTTGAGGATAAATTGGATATATATGTGGCCACTTTATTCAAAAATGTAGGACCCACTATTATGCTTTGACCCATATCAATGTCATATTATATCAAAGTATCATATCCATGTAGCACAGTGTAAAATATAAGTTATTAGTAAGAAACTTGTAAGAGATGTAGCCCAACATTTCATTTGATGTCATAGCTTGATAAATCTTATTATAGTGTAACAATTATAATTTAGATTCCCTAGCTTAGGCATGGCCACTGGGTAAAAGTGAATCCAATATTTAAGAGTATATATATATATATATATATATATATATATATATATATATATATATATATATATATATATATATATATATATCTTGCATCACACTCATATACCTTGTGAAATACATACTTGTCTTGAAAAATGAATATGATATCTATCAACATATGTGATAAATAACATATGTAAAGAACTAATTGACATTGCATGTCATGCTTGGGTCTTGAGTTTTGATTTTTCTTTTTAATATATTGAATGTTTTTATATTTTTGTAATATTTAATTACTATTTTTTTTTAATTAGAATTTTTGATTTTTTACATGTTTGAAATGTTTTGGAATGGTTTTGTTTAACCAATAACTTGGTCTACAATATGTTCCCATGGAGTTATTTCATAACATATGTAATCACCATCTAAAATATATGTTAAATCTCCTACTGAGATGGGATGTCGCTGTGTAGGGTTTATATTATCAGGAGTATCATTTTAATATTTTGCATAATTAGAATAAGGATCATAATCATTTTGTTAATATTGTAAACCTGGAATGATACTATGATAAGTGTTTTTATATATTTATTTAAATCCAACTGCATCATAGTATGTTATTGGATGTATGGATGTACATTATTTTTCTAATAATGTTATATCACGTGTTTGTATTGTGAGTGTATTAACTATCTTTGTTGGAATAATATCTAAAGACATATTTTATCTTTCTTGATGGAATTTTTTGTTCTTAATATTTGTACCAAAGAAGCTTCATGCTCAAATGTGACATATTCATATTGATTAATCATTTTTTCTCCCATTGATCTCATCCACAATCTTCCTAATTTAACATTGCATTGATGCAAGGTAGGGTCAATGTGAAATGTAACTAATTTTTTTTGGCACAAGTGTTAAAATAATCTCAATGGATCCAATACAACATTTAGACCCAATAATATTACCCAAATGTCATTTTGTATACCTTAGATATTGAATAAGTGTCATGCTAAAGATGATAACCTCATAAAAAGAGGTAACTTAGACCTAGAATGAGCATTACAATCAAAGAGGTTGTGAGTGTTGGACAAGAGTAATTTATAAGAAGTATATTTATAAGTTTTTAAAATATTTCAAAGTAAGAGTCAAATCTTATTAATCCAAACTCACATATCCCTTAAAAAATTCTCACTCAAGCCTATCTTTAAGTGAGTAATAACTCACATATAATGTACTCACAATATTATTGTTTATTTATTCTATATCTATTTATTATTAAACTATATAATAAATAATTCAAAGACATAAGAGACCACTACAAGAAAAGAAGATAATGGAAAATGAAACTTTACTCTTTTTAACATTCATGGCATCATTTTACATAATTACTAGAGAGAGAAACATTGACAACCTATTAAGAAATTTTCTTGGTTGAGGACTTTAAACACCAGAAGAAGGTATATTATAGTTTTATGGGCAAAATTTTGAGTGTTTTTAGAGGAAAATGTATGGTAATAAATTACTTTGCACCTATAGGTGTGTAGAAATTGAATGAGTTTCCATGCTTTAGGAAGCCAAAAGAACTAGTGAATTGTTTTATGACATAGACCCATGGGGTAGGTTAAATATCATAGGAAAAATATAATGGATCTTGGATGCATGAATATGCAAGAGAACCAATCTCAAGAATGAGATAGAATATATGCACATGGTGTTGAAGTTATTCATTAGACATCAACAAAGTAGATGGCTTTAGGAGTAATAGGAAGGAACACTACAATATTTATGGACACTTTTATAATATTCACTATGAGATATATTATGCAAGATCAATATAGATTGGATAAATATATGCTAATACAGAAAAGGAATATGCTACTATGAAATATGGGTAGAAGTATCAATATTGAAATATTATAAAATATGCAGACAGTTGGCATGATAATTTGTAGAAATATTTGAGTCGCATAAAAACTCGATGGGTTTGAGGAATCCATGAATGCTATAAATAGGTACCTTGGCCTCTCATTTGAGTCAATTTAAATATAATATACGTTTAAGGTTTTGGAGATAATGAGTTGGAATTACTTAGGAAAATATCAAAGCTAGGGTTTGAATATGTAACCTTTGTAAATAGTTCATGTGTAAAGCTCAACCTCTTATGATGATTATTTTATAATGTATGCTTTGTAATGATTTTATATTGATGTGAATATATAAATCAAATATGGATTAGGTATGTGTGAAGTATCATTTTATAGTACTCTTTGTTTATTTACATGATGTTTCTGTGATTTTATTTATTGCCTTTTAGAATTTATCTTTTACCATATTTTTTATTTAAAAAATAAATATTTATGTGATTATGTATATTTAAAATATGAATATTAGAATTTCAAATAAGTATAATATTCAACTTTTTTGATTTTGACAAATTACTAAATATGGAAAGTTTATATTTTAAGATAACAATAAGAAGAAATATGCTTATCTTACAGGGTAATTATCATTGATTTTTTTCATTATTTAAAATTGGAAATTAGAATAATAAATGATTCTATAGTATTACGATCAGAATTATAACTATAAATAGAATCTAGATAATTCTATCATAATCAAAAGGTGGTACAACACACTCCACTTTGTTTACTATAGACTTCTCTCAATTGACTATGACAAACTATTGATAGGAATAGACAAAGAAAATATAATTATAGAAATGATATATTATAGGTAAAATCAAAAGATAGATGTGGACACAAGTATTGTAATTGGATAGTGGTGTAGTATGTCTGAGTCTATTGACCATAGACTTGTCCTAGTTGATTATGTAAAAAGTGATAATTGAACCTATTGCATCTATCGATGACCAAAAAATTGAGATAGCATAATTAGGATTTTGACTACATATAAATCTGTGTTTGTTTTCTCTTACCTTTTAAACCACTAGGGCACTTTGATAGCTTGAGAAACTATAAGAAAAAGAGGGGAGTGCAATGGGCTGAGCTAACCTCAATCACCCCATTGATAATTGATCATTGTCTACGTATCCAATACTCCAAGGAGGGAAATCAAGCCCATGTAGTTCTTTCACCTAGAGTGAATTTGAAATTGTGTTCCTTTGACTATGTGTATGAAGCTAGAAGATGGATTTGATACTAGAAAATTAGAAATTGATGTTTTAAATTTTAGAAACTAGCCATTATTTGGCATAATACATGACTATTATAAGTGGATAGAGGCATGCTACATTCATGTATACTTAACATAAACTTGTATAGAAGGATAAAAGACAACTTTCCTTTGTTAGGACAATCTAAATTTTATTATAGAAATCTTGAGAATTTTAAATTTAAACTTCTTTAAATTGGTAATGACAAATAAAGGGTTGAACATGTATATAAATAAATGGCTTAAATGAATTATTAATAACTAGATTCATGTGTTTGTGTGAAATTAATGTGGTTTATAATGTGTCAAGAATTCTCATGTTGCTAAGTAAATGTGACTACATTTATATGTATACATCCCCCCATTCTATAAGTGAAATCACCAGAGTAAAGGAGAAATATTTGAAGCAAAGTGTGTAAATCACACTTTGTCTTTGAGTGAATACTCTAGTTGTGCAAGGCACTCAAATTTAACAAATGATATAACATCTCATGAAATAGGCATTTTTTTCATTTTAATTATGAAAAATATTATCTTTAAGATTTTTAAAATTGAAAGAGTAAGGAAGTACACATATATGTAGGTAAAATTAGATTGCCATAAAAATTGTAACTAATAATGGATAACCATGCCCCCTTGTTGAATCATATGGATAACTTGAATGAATAGTGAATCGAGAGTGATCAATTCCCAAATTTAGATAACTAATAAATATCTTGAGTTGGAAAGATACATTGTTACAACTCTCATGAAAGGGGAATAGTACAAAATTTACTAATCCAAAAAAGGTCGAACCATGCTAGGTTCATTAGAAGTGATGACAAGGTCTTTGAGTGTCACTAGACTCAAATTTAAATCACCCGCATAGATTTAAATCATAATGTTGTATATAGATATAGATTCCATTGGTAGGATATAAATGGAATAAAGAGTTTCCATGACCCCATCATGAGCACATTGCTCTAGGACTTTTCTTTGAAATGATTTTTTTTATTTTTTAACTTCCACTTTTGAAAATGTCCATGAATAGGTATCATCGATTTTTGCCACTTTGAAACTTTGAATTATGTAACTTTAAAATTTTAAATTTTTAAATTTTTGAAATTTGAAACTTTCAATAAGCGTGAACATGAATGAGTATCATTTTCCATGAATTTTGGCCACTGATATATAATTATATGCACCTATATGCCTAGTTGTAATTGTATTTATAACATTTAACTTTGAACTTGTAGTTATTTTTTCATATTCTCATGCACATCCATTCAAGTGTGTATGATTATATGCTTTGATTATTTGAAAATTTAATGCATATGCATGTCATATGCCTCTAAAATATATGTCAATATGATAAAATATATCATATTTCTAATTACTTTGAATCTTTAAAAACTTGTAGTCTATTGTAGAGTATAATTTTCTATTAGTTTGGATCTTTGAAAACATGTACTCTATATTTCTAAAAATATGTTCTCATTATATTTGAACCTTTATTATATCATAAATATATTCATGTAAGTTTGAATATATGAGACAATCCCACTATGATAACCTTATTTTGAGATGAAGGATGTAACCTGTGAGCCACTCGTCTCAAAAGAAGAGTTAACTATGTCATGTGATAAATATTTTTATCTTGTAGTATTATGTCAACATGTTGGATAGTATGTCATCATAGAATTAAAATTATCATTTGAAGCATGTATGTAACATATTTAATTTGAGTCACATAAGTTTCATGTCTAGATAAATAGATCTTTGAAGCACATAGTAAGGTAACCATAATAAAAGTGCATGATATGCATCATGGAACTGCTAATCAAGCTCAACAAACATCCAAATAAAACACAATAATTCAACATGATGTCACTATTGGAAGAAAAATGAATGAGATGGGTTTTGAATCAATATTCAAAAACCTTTCTTTAAATTACACTTAAGTAATAATGAACCATTCACACAACCATACAGATCTAGCAAGCATAAGCAACTATCCACATAAGCATGAAACATAAGAACACAGTATATGTGGGAAAATATCAAGGAAAATAAAACACACTTATCTCTAAAAATGTAATAAATTCATATAATAAAAAAACTATTTTTATTAAATCACCAACTCCATATGGATCACCAACCCTAACTAGCCAAACACCCACTTGACTAGTCTTTAACAAGTACCCACTTTCAAGGAGACACCAACCCCCTAGATGACTCAGAACCAAATCAGTAACTTGATTGTTTTGATAAAATTTATAAAACCTTATTTGTAACAAAATATATTATGATCATCTTCTTCAACTCTTCACACTCTTATCCCTCTCAAACTACCTTCTAGGCCTCTTCACTCAAATCGGTCTCTTCAAGACTGATTAGGTCATATAAACTTGATATTCATATGCAGACACATTGCCATAATATTCATTATATATTTTATATATTCCTTTAATGGTATAAAATAACTCCTTATTATCAATAATGTGTTATTTCATTCACATACACTCTACTTACACAAATAGGCCTAAAACTACCTTGTATATATATAATTCCTTGTTCATATACCACTTAGTCAGCCAAAAACCCTTAACCTCTTAGTTCATCCATAGGATAGATATTAGGAAATATTTTAAATAATATTTATATTAAATTTTAGTCCTTTTTGTTCTATCATGAATCAATTAGACCTCATTTCACTTTTATATCTCATGGAATCCTAATTACATTAGGTCTATCTAGTAACATGTTACCATTTGATCCCTTGTAAAACCATTCACCTCCATACATGTCAATATTATTTCACACACAACTCAAATAGACATTAACCAACATAATCTGAGATCCATAACACTTTTTATGTCCAACCACCACTTGAAACACTCCATTAACATTATTCACATTAGGCCTTTGAACACACATAAAAGTCTATCTTGAACAACTAAAGATAACACATCATTTAGTCATAAAAAAATGAAAATAAATAAACTACATGACCTAAAAAATATCTCCATATTAATTATACACTTCAACTCTAGGCATAGAGTCTCAAAAACACCTTTGCAACTCATTCACTCAAAATTGCCAGATTACCTCAAAACACAGTCATGATGACTTAGATATCTAACACCTATATAAAAATTTTAAATGACTTATGATGAATTAATATGATCCTATGACATCTCAAAACCATCTTAAAATATAAATATTATATGGTCTAGTGGTAACTATTAGTCTTACAGACCAATTTATTGACCTCACTACACACAGACCTTATTGAGTCAGACAGGCCATTTTGGATTCATCATTTTCACCACTATACCTAACCTAAAAAAATTATTTAAAGCATATAAATGACTTAAAAGTCATAAAAAAACATCTCCAAGCACTTATTTTCATCATTATATGATGAAAACACATCCCAACTCATCTTCTCACTGCTGCCTAGGTTTATCACTATTTTCACCACTAGGCTTGTTAGCGACTATAACATGTAAAAAAAAAATCATTGACATAAAAAAATTATTCTCTACCTTCTTCCTCCATCCATTTGCTTACTATGTTCAATGCAACTTTTGATTTCTACAGTAACTTCTTCAAAAATAATCCTATAACTCAACATTTTCTATTTCCTTTCTAACCAATACCACCTATAGGTACCTAGGAGAGTCCAATATAATATCCAATAGCTTACCTGAGCATACCAATCCATTTTGGGCACTTTTTAGCAACATCTTCAACATCGAGTCTTTATTAGGGTTCTAGGAGGGCTTAAACCTATTTTGACTCTTAATGATTGTTCATAAAACATAGCCCCTTAATTCAAACACTAATGCCTATAAATTTGATTTAGTAAAATTCCCTAGCTACCATGAACTTATTAAATTCCCATGAAAAGTTTTGATGATCTAATGAGCATAATAAAGTCCTTCTTAGGTTCATAACACTTCATTATGTGCACTTGAGAGACCTCCAAACAACTTTTTATGCCTTTTCCTTCAAACTATGACCTCAAACTACATGAATAATATTTAATAAATGCATATCACATTTGATAATGATTACATGATCTCAAACACCTTGAAATCTTATCATAACCCTTCATTAGGTCACATACTCTCTCTCTCTCTTTCTCTCTCTTTACTCTCTAAACCTTGACCTACAAACCACATTATGCCTTAGAAATGACCTTAATGCCTCTTTCCATGCACTCTCCACATCATTCACATACTCAAGTAACATATTTCATGCTTAAATATTTCCATACATCCTTCGCTTACTTTGACAATAGATCATGATACCTCATTGGGCCATGTAGGGTCTAGGAGTGGTCTAGGTGCAGACTTGGTCTGAAGGTCTTACCTCTGTAGATTTACCTTGAAACTATTATGAGTGTTTAAATTCCTCATATACATTCTCAAATAACCTCATACAAATACTCATGCCTATGTGCACTCATCTCACCAAGTCACCATGCCCATACCTTCGTACAATGTCTCTTCATTGCATGACTAGGCTTAGGATACTTTTACACTTGATGCTTTGACCTATTCCTTCCATGTCATGACCTCAAAAAAACATAAATAAAGTAGATATAATACATTACACCTCACTCATATCACTACACCATTCTCTTTCTGATGACAACAATATTCCACAATCTCATACAAACCTAAAATGACATGACCAAGCTTTATTGACTTGACATCTCTCTTTCATGCACTTGAACACCTTTGACATCATATTTCATGCAACCAAAATACATTAGTTTCCTTAAAATTCTCTCTTGAACACACTCTTCTCAATTCATCTTATCTCATCACATACTATCAACTAGGCTTAGTTACTTTTATTCATTCATTTCATTATTCTTCCTTTACATGGCTCACCCTTTCATGATCTGTGCCTTCCATGATCACAACATTCATATCAATATTCATCATTCATCACCTTTTAAAACATCATGTTGTCAAATAAAAACACAATCTCAATAGGTTACCTCCATGCTCAATATATATTTGACATCAATGACCATTATGCATGATGCACTCTTTTGACATCAATGACAATAACATGCCAACAAATTCCCCCTTTATCATTGATGGAAAACACACTACACAAATGAAATCACTTCAAAAATGATACTTTTGCCATTTTATCATTCTCCCCTTTTTGACATAAATGATAAAGTGTCTTTTACAAACTTCCATCTAATCCATGAACCTTAAATTCAATGAACAACATAGAGCTATAAAGCTCCCCCTGAGCTAATACTTCTCCTTACAGACACTAGAGCACCATATTCTTGACATCAACTAAATAATTATGGACTCCCCCTTTGTCTTCATAGTTTGATCTCACCACATGAGTCATTAGGACTCTTAGATAATCCTCATCTTCCTTCAAACATATTGATACTAATACCACTTCTCAACATATATCAATCTCAACTATCAATTACTATAAATAAGGAACAAATTTTTGATTGCCTCTCATTTACCAAAAACACTTCCAAATTTGTCAACATGTCTTCATGATAGATACCCAGATTCCACTAACTAATGAGTGTCTCCATGAATCTTAATGGAGTCACCCTTTATGATAGAGTACTAGAATAATAAAAACTGAGGAGATTCCCATGTTTCCATGCTCTCACAATATTGATGAATTAGGATATTTTTAGGCTTGATTAGCCTCTTTATATTTGTCTCTTCTTCATCTATGTGGTCAACCATCTGAGTTGATAATAAACACTCTTGATACTCTTCAATAACTAGTCTATGCTCTACCATATCAAATAGTCCACTTTGTCTTGTAGACTAATCAGGACTAAACTTGATTATCTTTGGATTCCACACCTTGGTTTATCTTCTTTTATAATCTTAAAATATGATCAATTTTAAGATAATTATAGCAAACAACATCACTCATACATCTTGACTGATGTAAATTGTGACTCCTTCCATAGTCCCAAGAGTACTCATTCTTGGAGGATCTTCTACACTCTCTTCCTCTATGACCAAACTGACTACATGAGAAACAATAACCATTAAATGAATATACATACCTTATAGTGTTAGGCTATGTAATAGAATTTGTCTTCATATTATTCTTAAGGTTGACCTTTTTATTCACAATAGCATTCTCCTTGTTCTCCTTTTGATCTAATTTGAAACCAAGACCTGTTTGATCATTGGCATACTTATAACTACTCAAAATCTCATCTAGAGCCTCAATGATCTTTTCAAAATTCTCATAGATATTCATCTTTCTATTTTTTTGATCCAAATCTCAATTTAAGGACTCTATTTCTAACTCATACCTAGTGCATTCTTCTTCCTTATCCTTTAGGCTAGTAGTGACTATCTCCATCTTAGTTTCAACCTGATTGATGATATCATCATGCTAATTGGATGTGTTACTTAGTCTCTCTTCAAATAAACCAATATGATCTTCATAGTTCTTATCTAATGATCTTAGTTTCTATTTTTTCCTTCATTGAAACTTCAACTCCTCTAGAGCACTCACCAATTCTACCTTAAGGTTCACTTCAGCCTCTTATTCATTTGATTCTTAATCATACGTAAGGCCTTTCCCTTTTGATCAACCCTCATTATTTGTTTCTATAGCCATGAATAAGGTTTCATTGTTCTCATGCTCATTACCATCATCATCACTATCATATGTACTTGTGTCACTTACATTAGTTGAGATATTATCTTCTTTGGAATAGAAACTTCTCTTGTTCTTGAATGACCCTTTCTTGCCTTCATACTTTATGAAATATTTCTTGGTTTTTTTAGGATTATAGACCTTATTATCAACACCATGATGTTCATCATGTGCTTCATTATGCTCAGTCTTATCCTTTTTAAGACACTTACATGCAAAGTGACCAATCTTACCATAATTGAAACATTTGAAAGGTAACTTACCCTAGTACTTACCAAATCTAAACCTCAATTTCCTAGTAAACATGGCTATCAATTCATCATCATCAATATCTAAACATACCTCATCCTTGACCTTCTTGGATTTTGACTTCTTCTTATCGTTTAATGTTATTTCCTTCTTGGGAGGTCTTCTTTCATTTGTTCTCATCTTATAGGCAGTCAAGATGTCATGAAGCCCATCCATATGAAGTGTGTCTAGATCTTACATTTCTACTATAGACACCTTTGAATCAAATTTAGAAGTTAGGTATCTCAATACCTTTTGTATAAATTTATACTCTTTTACTTCTTATCTAAGACTTTTGATGGCATTGATAACTTCATCAATGCTTAATAGGTAGGATGTAATGCTTTCATCTTCCTTCATACTCAGAATTTAAACTACCTTTTATGGGTCTATAAATCAGCCATCTTCACCTTGGTGTGTCCTTCATAGATAGTCTTCAACTTTTCCCATATCACCTTGGCTGACTCATAGTGCATCATTTTCACAATCTCTACCTCTGATAGGCCACATAGAATGGCATTCATTACCTTAGAATTGCTCTCACTTTCCTTCTTGCATCATGTATCAGTTGGTGGTGTAAGAGGTGGAGTGTATCCATATACAACTAATTTCCATATTTCATGGCCCATTGACATTATATATGTCCTCATTCTAATGCTCCAAAATGCATAATTAGTCTCACTAAGGAACAAAGCCTTAATGGTAGAGAAACCCCCTTGAACTTGACTATTAGGCATTCTACTTCTAAGATATCCTTTAGATAGTTAGGCATACTTCAAAGGAATAGGATATGATACCAAATGTTATAATAATAATGAATGAGAGAGGGGGTGAATCAGTCTTCAAAAACCTTTCTTTCAATTATACTTAATCAATCATGAACCATTCACACAAACATATAGATCTATTAAGCATAAGTAATTATCCACATAAGCATGAAATATAAGAACACATCATATATGTGGGAAACCCTTAAGGGGAATAAAATCCATTGATATTTTTAAATGTAATAAAATCCTATAAGACAAAAACCAATTTTAGTGAAGCACCAACTCCACATGGAGCACCAAGCCTAACTAGCCAAGTACTCACTTGTAAGGAAGCACCAACCCCCTAGATGACTCATCACCAAATTAGCTACCTGATTGTTTTGATTACCTTTAGAAAAAATTATTTATCACACAATAGATTATGATCTCCTTTTTTATCTCTTCATATTCTTATCTCTCTCAAAGTCCCTTCTAGGCCTCTTTGCTCAAATAAGTCTCTTCAAGACTAATTGGGTCATGTGAACTTGATATTCATATGTAGACACACTATTAGATGTTAATTATAGGTTTTATACAGTCATATGATGTTCTAAAAGACCTCATTATGCTAAATAATGTTCTATTTCATTCACATATACTCTACTTACATAAATAGGCCTAAAACTGCCTTATATATATACCATTCCTTATTCATATACCCCTTAGTCAGCTAAACACACTTAACCTCTTAGTTAGGCCATATAATATGTCTTAGGAAATATTATAAACAATATTAAAATGAAATTTGAGTCCCGTTTGGTCTGTCATGACTCAATTAGACCTCATTTCACTTTTAGGTCTAATGGAGACCTAATTGCATTAGGTCTATCTAGTAACACATTACCATTTGATCCCTTGGAACACCTTTCACCTCCATATATGTCAAAATTATTTCACACAAAACTCAAATATACCTTAGCTAACATACTTTAATCTCCATAAAACTTTTTAGGTTTAACCACCACTTTAAACACTTTATTAGCACTGTTTGCATTAGGCCTTTGAACACACAGAAAAGTCTATCTTAAAAAAATGAAGATAACACATCATTTACACACATAAACATGAAAATAAATCACTTATAAAAACCTCCATGACCTAAAAAATATCAAAATATGAATTAGACACTTCAACTCAAGGCATAGAATCTCAAAAACACCTCTGTAACTGACTCACTTAGAACTGCCAGATTACCTCAAAATAAAGTCATGGTGACTTAGATCTCCAACACCTGTATAGAAATTTTTAATGAATTATGATTTATGAAAATTATCATATGAAATTATAGACAATTTTAAAATATAAATATCATATTGTCTAGTGACAACTATTGGTCTTACAGACCAATTTGTTGACCTCACTACACACAAGCCTCAATAAGTTAGACAAGCCATTTTGGCTTCATCATTTTCACCACTATACCTGATCCTAAAAATTTATTGAAAGAATATAAATGACTTAAAAGTCATAATAAACATATCCATGCACTTTTTTTCATCATTATATAATGAAAACACATCTTAATTCATGTTCTCACTGTTGTCTGGGTTTTTCACTGATTGCACCACTAGGACTGTTAGTGATTGGCTAACTTGGATGACCAGTTTAGCACTATTTAGGACTAAAATCTTTCAAAAAAACTTCATGGACATAAAAAATGAGTCTCTACCTTATTCCTTCATCTATTTTATTACTATGTTCAATAAAACTTTTGACTTCTACAACAACTTCTTTAGAAACAAGCTAGTAACTCAACATTTTATCTCTCCTCTCTCTAACCAATACCACCTAGAGGTACCTGGAAGAGTCAAATAAAATATAAAATATCTAACCTAACCATACCAATCCATTCTTGGAAATTTTGATTAATATATTTAACATCAGGTCTTTATTAGGGTTTTAAGAGGGTTTAAACCTGTTTCCACTCTTAATGATCATTCATAAAGCATAACCCCTTAATTAAAAAATTAATGCCTAAAAATTTTAGCTAGGATCCTTCCCTATCTACCATGAAATACTTAGGTTCTAATTAAAATTTTTGATGATCTAATGATCATAATAAAATCCTTCTCAGATTGAGAACACTTCATTATGTGCACTCAAGAGATCTCTAAACAACTTTTCACGCCTTGCCCTTCAAAATATGACCTAAAAATACATGGAAAATATTGAAAAAACATATCTCACCTTTGAAAATTCTTACATGATCTAAAAAACCTTGAAATATAATCATGACCCTTTATTAGGCCACACTCTCTCTTTTCTCTCTAGACCTTGACCTGCAAACCACATTAGGCCTTGAAACTGACCTTCATATCTCTTTACATGCACTCTCCACCTCACTCACATACTCAATAAACCTATCTCATTCTTAAACACTACCATACATCCTTCACATGATTTTACAATAGATCGTGATACCTTATTAGGCCAAGTAGGTTCTATATGTGGTTTAAGTGCAAACTTGGTCTAAAGGTCCTACCTCTATAGGCTCACCCTGAGACTCTTATGAGTGATTCAATGCCTCACATGCATGCTCAAATAACCTCATACAAATAATCATGCCTATATGCACTCATATCACCAAGTCACCATGCTCATACCTTATCACAAGGTCTCTTCATGCCATGACTAGAATTAGGATACTTAAGAACTTATTGCCTTGACCTATTCTTTCCATGTCATGACATGAACAAAACATCAATCAAGTATATATAAGAGATTACACATCACTCATATCACTATACCATTCCATTTTTGATGAGAATAATCTTCCACAACCTCATACAAACATAAAACCACATAACCAAGCTTCATATGACTTGACATCTCTCTTTCATGCACCTAAACACCTTTGAAATCAACCTTGACTTTCATGCAACCAAAACACAGTAGTTGACTTTAAATTATATCTTGAATTCTTTCTTCTCAATGCATCTTTTCTCATCACATATTATTAACTAGGCTTAGTCACCTTTGTTCATTCATTTCACTATGCTTTATTTACATGGCTCACCCTTTCATGATTTGTACCTTTCATGATCACAACATTCATATCAATCTTGATCACTCATCACCTTTGACAACATCATGATGTCAACTGAGAACACACTCTCAATAGTTTACTACCATGCTTAACAGATCTTTAACATCAATGACCATTATGCATGATGCACCATTTTGACATCAATGACAACAACATGCCAATAGGTACATAATGTCATACAATAAGGCTAAGGATTGCATATAAGAGACATTTTCAAATGTTATAAAAAGTAAGGATCAAAAACATAAGGCCAAAGGACACAATAAATGAACATGTTCAAATGTTTCAAAAGCAAATATTTTCCACATAGGGCCAAGGGCCATGCTAGGACTAGACTAAAATACCACACATTACTTAGAATTTTATTTTATAGAAGTGAAAATGATGCTTAAGTTAGTTTGATATAACCATAATTATCGATGACATTGAATTTGAATAGTATAAATTTGCTTAAGCACAACTAATATCATGCATTTTATTGCTAAATATAATCAAGACCCATATTTATGTTTAAATTTGATGTTTTCCAATTATACTATATTAATTCTAAAAAAAGTCTTAACTACCAAATACATTATTTAAGTGATAATATAATAGGAAAATAAAATTATTACTCAATTTTCTATTATGACTAAAATGTTGCAATTTAACATCCAAACATATATATTGTTGTATAAGATCACATGTGTTGTCATACTAATGTAAGCAACCCAATCATGAAATAAATTATTGTGTAAGGGCACTCATATAGACATATTATTGTAAAAAGTCATAATATGCAGGTAAAATGTCTTATATGCAACCATATAGGTATGTGAATAGATTTTGGGGACTATTTCCTGGATATTTCTCATAACATTTACACAGTATGAACATAATGCATGCATGTTATGTCCATAATGCGTATGTATTTTTTGAAATATAGGTTCAAGATTCCAAACCATAATGCATATAAATTATTACTACTATAAAAAAACTTGAGCCCCCTAAAAAAAGAATCCATCTCATTTTCACATTGCTCTCCTTGTCTCTCCCCTCAAGTGATCATGTTTTTCCTATGTAAAGACTAAAACCTTGCCAAATCTTTGTTGTAAATCCCAAAACCTCACTAAATAGACAATTCCACCATGAGGAGGAGGTAAGTGATAAAAAACTAAACCTAATAACCCTAAATATTGGTAATTTTTTGTTATTTGCATTAATTAAGTTATATGTTTTAAACAACCCACTTTGGTGCAAGAGGCCAACATGATAACCTTCTTCCTAACCCTCTTCTTAACCCTCCTAACCATTTAGATAACCCTAATATCACTCCTATAGTTCCATAAGATCCCCTAGGTATTTAGGAGTATCTAACTACACACATAGTGGAAAATAAAATTTAAATTGAATAAATAATTAGGATAATGAGGGACCCCACTTCCACCAACACCCACCACACCTATCTGACCAATACCTTAGAGTCAATATTAGGTCAAGTTAACTAGGTAACAAGTCAAATTGATAGATGGGCATTGTATAGGGATGCATGTAGGTATTAATAAGCTTAAAAATTAGTAGCACATGAGGTGAAGATTAAATAAATATAAAATATAAAATTTGTGCCTTATTCATTGACCCAACCACCAATGCCCCATTTTCACTAATTACTAAATGTTTCCCAACCCATTTATGCCAACATAATTTAATTAAAGATAATTTATTTTATTGATGATAGATAGTGTTTGATTATCCACCATCTAACAACCATGATTTCCCATTGTATTTTTTATGAAACTCTACTATGAGTTTATCTTCAATGAGATTATGAACTATGTGTAACTATGGTGAGTTTAAAGGCTGAGGCAAAGGCTTTGTGCATGATCAACTAGGTGTACATCATGCACATAATAGGCATGCAAGGATCACTACCCAAAATATACTTTATCCTTATATTCCCTTTATGGTGAAGGAGGTTATAGAGATTAACACTTTGTACGTACTTAGTGTGCTTAATGATACACTCGTATAACATATGAGAAGGATTTCAAAAATCAATGTTAGAGATACTCCACCTATTATGCATACATGACACCACCCCTATATATCTTTTGGTGTTATATGCACTGAACCTTCTGATGATGATGGTGATGCTTTAGAGGGCTTGCACGATATACTCTTGAGTGATGATTTTTTGGCACACACATTTATTGGGCACACATCTTCTTCTACATGCATGTAGGTATATTTTATATAAATGTCATGTTAAATTTAAGTTATATTTGCAAATTTAAAAGATTACAATTAATTTACACATAAATTATATAATATATATGTAATTTTTATCTTCCAGGAGGAGACAGAGCCTTTTTTATCATGGTCCATAGCTGTATTATTTGATCTTACTCAACCCATGTTTACATTTATAGAGACAGCTAGTAGGCCCCACTATTACATTTGTTAGTGTTAGCACGACACCATTTACATATACAAAAGTAAAATTTTGATTTAATATTATACTCTATGTACATTTAATCTATGCATATTTTTATTTTACATATGTTAAATTTATCTATCAAGGATCTCAAAATTAAAATATGTTGCTATTAAATACACTCTTAGTTTAATAAAGAAGAAAAAATTGCCATATATCTTCAATAGTTTATAGAAAACTAAGCCACATTGTTTCTTTAGTTGATGACTAGAGTAGACACTCCTCCATCACTATGAGCTAAGACAAACATAGGCATTATTGTTAAAATGTCATCCACATAGGTACTCACAAAGGTACATATTAACTTATTATTTTGAATTGTAAAAATAGACTTATTTTAATAATTTTACTACATAAACTTGGGAAAATATAACTTATGTGAATATATTGTGTATGTAGGGTTGTCAAATGACATCTGACAATCCAATTCAAATGATTACTATGGCATCTCCTAATCTTTCTTCCTCATTTCATATGCATGTTCATGAACTTGCACCTATCACTAACCCAATTGAACATCAAAAGTAGATTGATCAAGACCATGAGCTTACATTAAGTACATGTTTAAATGATTTTTTATTTCTAGTTTAAAACTAATTTCTCCACTTGGTTTCATATATAATATGCTAATTTTGTAACAATATTTGTATTTGAATAGGTTCAGCTACAAGTGAGCTATCAATGTTGGACCCATAGTCAGACCTTGGAATAATCCAAGGCATTCGAGGGATCTCATCTAAAAAAAAGGCATGTAGAGAGAGTCTTCTTTGATGAAGGCAAAGAGAGGGAATATATTTGATGATTAGGATGTCTTAAATGATGTAATTTTTTGTATGTCTATATGGAAACACATGTATTTTTAGCATCATATGCATATATGACATTTACCTGACATTAGATACTATATTATTAGATGATGTGAATTTTTGTATGCCTATATGGAAATCTATGTATTATTGACATTGTATACCTATATAGCATTCACCTAACATTCTATTATGTTCTTATTTATATGCCTTTATGGTTTTTATTATTATTTTAATACTACTAGATCCTACACTACACCATATAATGGATTATGGTTTTATATGAGGCATTAGTGGCAAGTTAAATATTAAAACTAATTTATAATAAATGAGGTTTTTTTACTTTAATATCAACAATTAAGTGTAATGTTTGACCATTGATCCACATTTGATAATGGAACATTATTTATACTTTGAATTCATATTATAAGATGTCAAGATGTTGGTGGTGCCAAAAATAACACTATGTTTAGATTCCATGATAATATTAATTTATGTAGTTTTAAAGTACTTATACCTATTTATTCAAACTATGTAAGTATCTAGTTTTTTAGCCCAAAACTTTTCATTGGAGGGAAATCTAAATTTAAGAATTTACAACCACTTTCTAGTATTGGAGTACTTATTTTGGTCATTTCACATGTTTTCATTTTAGTATTGGAGTAAAATTATATTAAGTATTTGCTATTATATATATGAATTTCAACTTTATTCAATAGCTCCTATTCCTCTCTATGGATCTCAACCTCAAATCGCATTATTAAAGCTCTATCCCCACTTTAGAATGTTTTCTTGCTCCATATACAACTTCAACCTTCCTTCTCTATCACTCTTATAGTAATAACTTAGAATTATCCTAGCTTTTTAGTATGATGTTTCATGATGCATATAAAGTATTGAAGGTGATTTAATGATTTGGAACCTCTAGATGATAGATAAATAATCAAAACGAAGTCAATAGGTCTAGATAGACATAAAAACAAAAAATATTTAGGAGAAAATTTTCATTATTTCTTTTGATTTGAAGTTAAATAATAGTTCAAAAATTATTTATTGGACTAGTAAATGTCATTGAAGACCCTCAGAGATTGAATTTTGATTCATGGCCTTTGCATTTTGCATTATGGCTAATGGAGTATTTTTATAGGAATAAGTTCAAAGAGTAATAAAAGGAAAGTTTTTACAAAAGAGTAATTGGTCTTGCAAGGACCAATCAAAGAAGATAATCTATTTGAAAAGGCAAATTATATTTTAGACAATTAATAAGACAATCTAAAAAAAAAATCTTCATTCAAATAAGTAGTCAAACCTAAAAGAGGAGATGCAAAATTATAGTTGCATCTAGACCTAATGAAAAACCCTAAAGAGGATTAAATAGTTTAATATTGGACATTAAAAAGGGTGAATAGTCAGAAATTGAACAAACTTAGAGTGTGTAATTATGGATAAATGGGCTATTTGTAAGTGGATTTAGGCCATTTACATCGCATTCCCTATTCAACATGTAAAATGAATAAAGTAAATGTATTTACATAAGACTGCAAGTCATTTATGATTTTAGAGTTATAATATTTAAACATATTCAAAAATTACACGTGTTTACATGACCATGACATTCAAATCCACCTAGAAGCAAATTTTCACTAGTGTTCAAAAGCGTGAAAACACTAACAAGATGAGTTGTCAAAGTTGAAGCTAAAGTTGGAGAACTCAATTTTTAGTGATTCTTGGATGAAAAATGAAAATACCAACATGTTTTAAAGGGTGTAAAATGTATAGTACCAATTTATTGTCCTCCCATCATGCTTGGTTAAAAAAACCACCACCCATTCTGGGCTAAAGAATGCCCTTTCCAACATAAGAAAAATGTAGATTTTTATCCTAACTTTAGACATGCATAAAATAGAAACTATAATTTTTATATATGAACTATAAGATCAACATTGTGCATATAAAATATATATAATTTCACCCTAAATAAAATTGGTATAAACATAAATATAAATTCATGGCACAAGTTGCAGTAACAGGTCCTAAAATGTAACTTTTTGGCAGTGAAGAGACAACTTCTTGAGCTACAACTAGCATTTATACCTCCAAGACCCCTAGCTGTAAATACACTAATTTTAACACATATATATATACAAATTAAATATTACCTAATTAACATGACGTATAAGTCCAAGTGGAATCACATTTTCACTACTATTTAAGAGCGTAGAAACACTGATAACAAATGTTGTCAAAGTTGAATTTGTAGTTGGAGAACTCCATTTTTGATGCTTCTTAGATGAACATTAGAAATGATAGCACATTTAAAGGGAAAGATAATATCCAATTATAGGTTATTTTCCTCCCATAATATATGGTCAACAAACCCACCACCCATTTTGGTCTCAAGAATGCTCTTCCCAACACAAGAAAAATGTAGTTTTTAAACCTAACTTCAGACATGCGTAAAATGAAAAATGTAAGTCATATGGACAAACCATAAGATAATTTTTATGTATGTTAAATCTATATAATTTTTTCTTAGATAAATTTTTTTAAAAATTTTATATAAATCTATGGCATAATTTACAACAGATCTTTTTGGGAGTGAAGAGACAACTTCTTGATTTTGAACTGGCATTTCTGTCTTTAGGACCCCTAGGTGAAAATAAATCACTCTAAACATGTCTAGATAGTAATATTACACATATTTACACAAAATTTATGTTTAAATCCACCCATAATCATATTTTCACTAGTGTTCAGGAACATGGAAACACTGACATGATGAGTTGTCAAAGTTCAAGTTACAGTTGGATAAATCAATTTTTTGTGCTTATTGGCTGAAAATTAGAATTTACAACACATCTATATGGGGTGTATAACATATAGTACCAAATTTTTTTCCTCAAATCATGCTCATTCAACAAACTCACCACCCATTCAGGGCTTAAGAACACCCTTCCCAACATATAAAAAAATGCAAATTTTTAGCCTAACTTGATACATGCATAAAATAGAAACTGTAAGTTGTATGGATGAAACATAATATAATTATTTTGAATTTTAAATCCATTTAATTTAATTTAATATCAATTGATTATAAAATTTGATATCAATCCATGGCATAAGTTGTAGTAATGGGTCTTAAAATGTAACTTTTTCGTAATGAAGAGATAACTTCTCGAGCTTCAACTGGCATTTCTGCCTCTAAGATCCATAGGTGAAAATAAATCACTATAAGAACATATATATAGGAAAATTACATGTTTTTAAATGACTATTACATCCAAGTCCACCTGGAAACACATTTTCACAACTATTTAGGAGCATAGAAACACTAAAAACAAATGTTGTCAAAATTAAAGTTGCAACTAGAGAACTCTATTTACAGTGCTTCTTGGACGAAAATTGGTGCTTATGAAATATATATATGGGTGTATAAATTATATTATGTTTTTGGACTCCCATCATTCCTGAGTGACAAACTCACCACGCATTTTGGGCTTGAGAATGCCCTTCCTAACACAAGAAAAATGCATATTTTTAGCCTAACTTCAAGCATACATAAAATAAAAACTGTAAGTCATATGGATGAATTTTAAGATACCTTTTGTACATGTGAAATCCCTATAATTACACCTTATATAAACTTGGTATAAAATTCAATATCAGATCATGGCATAAGTTGTAGTAATGGATCCTAAAATATAATGTTTTGGCAATGAAGAGATAACTTCTTAAGATTCAACTCGTATTTATGCCTTTGGGAGCCTCATGTGTAAATCCATAACTAATATATATATATATATATGATAAAATGACCATGAGTCCATCTGAAAGTGCATTTTCACTATTGTTCAGAAGTGCAGAAACATTGACAACAAATATTGTCAAAGTTGAAGTTGTAGTTGGAGAACTCCATTTTTGGTGCTTTTTGGATGAAAAATGACATTGATAACACATATACATGGGTAAATAATGTCCAATAATAGGTTATTTTCCTCCCATCATGCTTTATTGACAAACCCACCACCCATTCTAGGCTCAATAATGCCCTTCCCAACATAAGAAAACTACATATTTTAAACCTAACTTCAGGCATGTGTAAAATAAAAATTTAAAGCCATATGGATGAACCATAACATCCATATTTTTCATGTTAAATCCCTTTATGACACAATTTTTAGTAAAAAATCCTAAAATGTAATTTTTTCATAGTGAAGAGATAAATTCTTGACCTCCAATTGGTATATCTACCTCCATGACCCCCAAGTGCAAATCCATCACTCCAAGTTGGTCTAGATATGTAAATTACATGTCTTATAATAACCATGACTTACAAGTCCACTCAAAAACACATTTTCAATGTTATTTAAGAGTGTCGAAACACTAACAACAAATGTTGTCAAATTTAAAGTTGCAATTAGAGAAGTCCATTTTTGGTGCTTCTTAGCTGAAAAATAGCACTATCAACACATCTAAAGGAGTAGATAATGTCTAAGGCCAGGTTCTTATCCTTCCATCATAACCGATTTACAAACCCATCACCCATTATAGGCTCAATAATGCCCTTCCTGACATAATAAAAATGTATATTTTTAGCCTAACTTTAGACATGCATAAAACAAAAATTGTAAGTCATATGGACAAACTATAAGATCCCTCCTATGCATGTGAAACACCTCTAATTTCAAATTAGACCAATTTTATATAAACTTTGAGATCATTCTATGGCATAATTTGTAGTAACATGTCCTAAAATGCATCTTTTTGGCAATGAAGAGACAACTTCTTAAGCTCTAATTGGTATTTTTACCTCTAGGACCCTCAAATGCAAATGTATTACTATGAGCATGTCTAGATATACAAATTACACATGATCCAATGACCATGATGTCTAATTCCACCCAAAATCACATTTTCACTATTATTTATGAGCATTGAAACACCAAGTACTTTTATTAAGCTTCTCTTAGCTTCAAGAATATGAATTTATTTACTAACAGTGCCAATTGCATGAATGTGGAAGCTTATTTGACACCACTAACCTACAAAAAATTGTTAGTAAGTAATTAAAAATGAAATTTATTCATGTACTACCTAAAACATAAAAAAAACTTGGTAGAATTGATTACATCTAAATTTTACAAGTAAACATACCTATGCAATTCAATTAAATGAACCACTAAGATCTACTCTAATCTTGATAGTACAAGAATAGCTTCATGGTTTGACTCGTGAACTTTTCATAGATTATTGTTTAATGGCCTCCCATGATATTTTTGTGATTTAATATTCATTATAATAACTAAATTTTAATAGTGAAGTATCTTCATGTGCATTTTAAAGTCTTCAAATAACCATACCTCTAAATTTTTGATAAGATGTCATCGAATCCAAATTCTAATGACTACCATAGACCTAATGGGATAGTCAAAGTTTTATCCATCTATGACCAAATAAGTCATTTTTTTCTTTCCATATACACACTAACATAAGTATTAATTTGTTCCCTCTTCATTGTCCTCATCTATAATAACTATAAAAACATGTCATACATTAGAAAAACAAATTTTAATGACATTATCAAGATAGATAATGAGAAAAAATAGTACATAATGATTAATATTCTACCTAAATTCATTAAATTAGATACATGATTAAATTCATGTGATGATGTCATATCTATAAGTTACAATGTTGGGGGAACCTAATATGTGTTGATTAGAATTAGAGTTCTGCAATCTAGTCATCTACCAAGTCTTGTGACTCACACTCATTCCAAATACATTCCATGTATGCAGAATAGAAACATGCCAAGTGTCTTATATGAATATTCCAAGAACCTACATTTGAGATATGAAATGAGTGGATATCACTTGAACCCATTAGAGTCATAAAATACTCATATTTTGTTAAGTGTTATTCCTCCATTAACCAAAAATGTCTACAAATAGTAGAATTTTCTTGAGAACAATGCCACATATTTTCATTACACCATTTAAACATAGTTTTTTCATCGATAAAATTATAATCCTCTTCAAATTTAAACTCCTCACTTGTAAAGGCCCTTTTTACACATGCTTTAGCACCGTCATGATCCCCTTTTCCATGTCCAGCCTCAGTAAAACTCCAAATATGTTCTACACTAGTGATAATGTGCATCGTGATCAACCAATAAAAAATCCATGCATTGATGAATTGGAATGTGAAATTATCTAAAATAATATGATGTTGATTGAAATTAATGTTCCTTTGAGTAAACTATCCATAGAACTTATCAAAACAACCTTGTATGTACTCTATACAATGTGATCAGTCATCACTAATATATAAATGGTACTCATTTAATATTTTTTGACCTTGGTCTATACTATCAGGTCCATGCATAAATGTTGTATGTATGATATGGAAACTTGTGATGAGTTGTAATACTATGATTGAACTTCTATTTGTGGTTTAAATGTGTAATTTTTAGTAAATTTGACTATTGAAATAATTGAATCAAGTGTAAATGTGTCACTTTAAATGTTCATCCAACCATCTAACCCTATGTGTGTGCCTTGCAAACTCATAAATAATTTTCTCCCTAAATTTGACCATAAATTTTGAAGCAGGTATCTATTTTGTGGTAACAATGGTATTTGGTCCACCTATTCTATCTTTCAAGTCTTCATCTAATGTCTTCTTTAAGTTCTTGGAAACTAGACCTCTTTCTTGACTTGAATATATCTTGATCTATTCCAAGGAGATATTTTTGAATATTCACATCAAAATACCAATTATCTTACTCTTCTAATATGTTGATCACTATCTTTACTAAGTTAAATCTTTGTATTCTAAAAGGATACACTTTCAATGACCTTAAATGGAAAACCCAAACTTAAGACTATGGTCTTTTTTGAAACATCTTCAGTCAACCCTTGAATAATCCATATGCTTCCACTATTCCTTGAAACAAGGTTATATGGCTCTCTCCTATGTTTTTAGACTCAATACTTTCAATGTCTCTCTAATTATGAATAATCTCACAACTAAGATTCAAATAACAATCCAACTTGAAAATAGGTCTATTAGAGTTAGTTTTGTCTTCCAAGGATTGAAACCAAATTTGAATATGGAAACCTCCTCTTTTTTCAAGTCTATATTATTAAAAAATAACATATCTACCTTATATAATGTTTAGACTTTGATATCCAAAGAACACTGGCCTAAACCTTTAAAATCTACCTTATTTCAATGAACTCTTATAGGTTGTCCACATATAGTCCTAAATATTTGAGCTTTCAAGTTATTTTTGGAACAAAGATAATTGGAGTAACTCAAGACAATATTATTATACTTTTACATAAGCTCAAACATCTACCATGTCATTAAGAACAAGAAACATGGCTCAAATCACCAACCCTATAATAGAACTAAGGATAGGTTCATGTTATCTTGCAAGAGTGTTTTTACCTTAAAGCCACATATTTAGATCCTTGATTAATTTTTATTATTGTTTTATACCATTTTAATTATTAAAATTTATTTATATTGATAAGAAACCAATATAAATATCATTTTCTTCACCGAAATTCAACTTTGACTCTTCAACTCTATTTTCAATCTTTAGGCCTAAAGGCATCCAATAGGTTAAAACTATAAAATACCTCCTTTACATCTTGTAATTTATTCTACCAAATTTATCTAACATATTCATAGGTAATCCAACCTTTACTTCAAGATTTATAACTCAGTATCCAAATAAAACACTAAAAACCCTTGTCATTGTTCTTTAATCTTTCACACCTACAAGAATTTTTACTCTTAGTCATTCATTGATCAATCCAAAGTATCTATTTTTATAATATACCAATTTTAATAGGTCACAAACACATTATTCTACCTTTATTAAAAATTTGGTTAAACTCTATTAGTTCATTTTTGAGTTATAAGCCTTTTTGTACTAGAAACTTAGTCCTATGGTTTGACTATGTAATAATAGGTTGAGATCTTCAATTAGATTATTTATAAACATGACAGACTATTTTCACAACCTAAAACTTTGATCATGGTCTCAATAACATTTCAAAACTTCTTTAATTGTCAAATCTAATCCATGTAAGATCTCACATGTGTAAATAGTGACTATATTGACTACAAATATGCAGAACAAGGTCTTTTTTATAGTTTTAAATATAAAAGCTTCGTACCAAGTACTAAATTACTATAATTTTTATAATATCCCTTTTATATAGACAATAATAATATTATTATAATATTTTAAACAATAGTATACCTTTTTTTCATAAGAGAATGATTCTCAAACCCCTATTTTGTACATAGATTTACTATCTCATTGTCCTGACAGATTAACAACTCTACTAACTTATTATTTGTCTTATTTGTACATGTGAAATATATTTAATAATATTTATACATTATAATATCTAAGTATAAATATAAATATTAGTAGGAAATAAGATCATGTCTTTCTCAACCACTAATTATTAACTTAGCATATACTTGTGTTTGCCTTCTCCATCATTATGTTGACCTTATAGATAATACTTAATGTGTTTTACATTTACTAAGGCTAAAATTACCTTCATTCATGATAATATACCTCTTAATAATCTTCCTCATAGGTCCATACTTTATAAGACTAGCTATAACCCTTACAAAGCTTCATATGAAATTCAAATTTTCAAATTCTTCATTTTAGAGGGAAAATGTAATAGAATTCCTAGAGACCTATAATGGACATATTTTGTTCATTATTGATTTATAAATGACCCATAGGACCTCCTTAGACCTTATTACATCACATTTATGATATTTATAATAAATTTTATGATTTTCTTGCATCAGACTTTTGAGCTTTGAAATTTTATGAGCTCCTTCTCATAAGCATTTGATATGCCCCTTTTTAATTTTTTTAAAATTCTTGCTTGAGGTCTTATTTAATCAATCTCTCATGAAAATGGGTATTATAATTGATTCAAAACCTATTATTGTACTTAATTTTTAACTTTTATATCAAAGTTATGTCTTGTTCTTTGTGCATCCTCTCTTCACTCCTATTCTTTGTAAATATACCCTCTAGAATGAGGATGTCTCTTTGTACTCTCTTGACTTAAGCTCCTTCAAGTGATCTCTTCTCTATGGATTCCAACTCTCTGTCTAATATAAATGTACATGTATAGTTCAATAAATTATTAGATATTATAATTTGAGACTTTTGATCTCTCTTTGTCCTTCTTACACCCATCTTTGATACTCCAAGATGTATTGTATTTTATCAATCATAATTTCTCCCCCTTGAGACTCCATTGACTCATGCCAAGTTCTCATCTCTTCAAAAAAAATTTAAGATAGATTTTGTAATTTTATATATTATTTATGGCATGCTCCAAATCTTCCTTATCTTTTTGTAATTGGTCCAAAATTTCATAGACAAATAGTTGGTCTTGTTGCTCATCTAGTAACTTTTCATCACTTATAATTTCCTGTTCAAGTTGTTCTATATATTTAAATAGATGTTTTTTCTTCATAAAAAACTAAAATATTCTCATCAATATTTATTATATCCTCATTATTCAAAATCAAACTTTTATCTTCTACATCTTTGATTACTTCATGTAATATAAATTTTGATTTATGATCTTCATACCTTGATCCTTATCTTTGTTCTTTACTTTGCAGCTCATTCATTGATTACCATCCATTGTTTTAATTTATATCACCATACTTATCCTCTGTGTGTTTATTTCTTATTCTAGTTTGATCAATTCTTTGTTAAGAATATCTAACTAATCTTCGTTGTCATCTTCAGTTGTTGAGGTCTTACAACAAGCATCCTCTTCATCTTATATTAATATAAACACTACTTCTTGAAGTGCTTAACCTTTATGAACAACTTATCTACCTAAAAATAAAAAATCTAAAGCAATTTTAAATGCAAAAATTTTAGGACATTTAACCTTTTGAGTGGTTACTTATTATTGATCCTTCTTCATAATTTATTCTTCAAACATCTCTCCACACTTTGGTTTTCATACCATCACTTCTTATTGTTCTCTTAACATCCTTTGTTGCTTCCTAAAATCAAGTCTCTATATTTGCCTTTTATTTCTCTCTTCTGTCAATCTAATTGGCCATTTCAATCTTATTTTCATCTCCCATCCATTACATGGGTTCTTCCTTCTCTCAACCATGATCCTTATCAATGTGATCCTTTGTTTTATCTCATTGATTTTTATTTGGAAATCCTCTTCTCTTTGTTTTCTTATCTTTTTCCTCTCTTTATTTTCATTTAATTGGTTTTTACTTCTAGGTAGTCCTTTTATCACTTCTTGTATTATCTCTAACAAGTCTTCATACTTCATCTTCTCCATTTAGTCTCACCCAAGTCTATTTCACTTTAGTCTTATAACTTTCTATCCAAGTTCTCCCGTTGGATCTATCCTTTGAGTAGTCATTATGCTCTTTACTGCTAATCTTCATTGAGCTCTTTAAATTTTCTCTGAGCCTCTCTTGGATTTTACCTTATATAAGGTTAAAAATTCAATATCTAAAGAACACTAGTGTAAACCTTTCAAATTTACCTTATTTCAATTAACTCTTAGATGCAATCCACATATAATCCTCAATATTTGAGCTTTGAAGGTACTTTTAGGCACAAATACAATTGGAATAACTCAAGAAAATGTGATTATACATTTAGACAAGTTCAAACATATACCACATCATTAAGGAACAAGAAACTTGACTCAAATCACAAAACCCTTTATTAGAACTAAGGACAGGTTCATGTTGTCTTTCAAGAGCTTTGTTACCCTAAAGCCACCTCTTTAGCTCCTTGATTAATTTATCTTATTGTTTTATACCATTTTAGTGATTAAATTGTATTTATATTAATAATAAACCAACCTAATTATTGGTTTCTTCCCCAAAATTTAACTTTGACTTCTCAACTCTATTTCAGGGCTTTAGGCCTAAAGGCATCCAATGGGTCAAAAATCTAAAAGACCTTCTTCATAACTTATAATATATGCTACCAAATTTATCTAACATATATAGTGGTGATATATCCTTTACTTCAAGATTTAGAACTCGGTATCCAAATAAGATGCTAAAAACCCTTATCATTATTCTTTAATCTTTCACACCTACATGAATGTTTACTCTTAGTCATTCATTACTCGATCCATAAGATTTATTTTGATAAGCTAATTCTTGGAATAGGTCAAAAACACATTCTTATACCTTTTTGAAAATTTTGGTTAAATTCCATCAGTTTATTTTTGTGTTATAAGCCTTTTTATATTAGAAACTCATTCTTAGGGTTTGACTATGTAACAATAGGCCAAGAGCTTCAATTGGATTGTTTATAAATATTATGGAATATTTTCACAACCTAAAACTTTAATCATGGTCTCAATAACCTTCCAAAACTTATTCAATTGTCAAATATAATCCATGAAAGATATCACACATGTAAACAATGACTATAGTGACTGTAAATATATAGAACATGGTATTTTTTTTTAGTTTCGACTATAAAAGCTTCATGCCAAGTATTGAATTACTCTAATTTTTATTATAATCCTTTGATACATAAATTAATAATATTATTACAATATTTCAAATAGTATTATACCTTTTATTCATAAGAGAATGATTCTCAGAGCCATGTTATGTATATAGATTTACTATCTCACTATCCTGGAAAATTAACAACTCTACTAACATCTTCTCTATCCTCTTTGTACATGTGAAATAAATTGAATAATATTTCCTTCATGATAAGATCAAATTATAAACATAGATCTTGATAGGAAATATTATCATGTCTTTCTCAACCACAAATTCTTAACTTAGCATATACTTTTGTTTGCATTCTCCATCATTGTGTTGACATTCTAGATAATGCTTAATGTGTTTTACATTTACATAGGATAGAAGGACCTTCATTCATGATAATAAACCTCTTAATACTCTTCCTAAAATATCCATAATTTTTAATACTATCTGTAACCCTTACAAAGCTTCATATGAAATTCAGATTTTCAAATTCTTCATTTTGGAGGGAAAATGAAATATAATCCGTAGAGACCTAGAATGGACATTTTTTGCTTCTTATTGATTTAAAAATGAACTCTAGGACATCCTTATACCTTATTACATCACATTTATGATATTTACAATAAATTTTATGATGCTCCTACATAATTTTGTAATAAGCTCACACCTTTTAGATTATTTTCCATCTTTTACTTGATAATTTTGATAGGTTTTAACCCATCAATGGAGAAGAGCCAAAGGCTCAAATGTGCATAGCACAAATTTTTTGTCAGTCAATCAACTTTAATATATTATTAATCTCAATACTATAAATATATATGAATATACATCTAACAATACTCCCTAACAGTAGTTAGTTGTTCTAACAAATAATAATTAACACACTCCTAAAATCACTCATAATATTACTACATTATTTGTTTTAACAAATCACTTATATTAATAA
The DNA here is from genome assembly GCA_037957365.1 of Torreya grandis. NCBI lineage: Eukaryota > Viridiplantae > Streptophyta > Pinopsida > Cupressales > Taxaceae > Torreya > Torreya grandis. The sequence continues at coordinate 1,096,498 of JARHVA010005415.1, read as the reverse complement.
CATTCAAATTTATATGTTCACATTAATATAAGTTCCACACTATATTTTCTTAATAATTCCTCCCCTGGTGTGAGTTTCAACCAATAATGTCTCAATTACATAATATGATATTAACAATTTAAGGAATAATCGTATATGTTTTTTGATACTTCCCTTAGCTTATTTGAAGCTTTACATAGAATAAAGACACAAGATAACATACTTGAAACAACTAAACTCACCACTTAAAAATAAAAAATAAACAAATCAAAACTCACTATAAAATGTATAACTTAAAAATCACATAAGAAAATTGAATATTATAATAACACTTTAAAATTATAAAATTAGAAACTTTAAAACAAAATGTAAAAGACAAAAATAAATAATCACACAATGAAATAAGTTATAATAAAACTAAAAATTATTAACTTAACTTTAAACAAATTCAATTAACACAATTAAAATCACATATAATCTAAAACATAAAAACAAATAAACTAAACAAAATAGAAACTAGAACTTAAAAAGCCTGAAACTGCTAATCTAAAAGTCAAAACCATAGAAAAGATAAAAACATAAAAAAAACAAATAACACTATAGTATAAAAATCGAATACATAAACTTCAATGACACATTTAAAATAGTAAAATTAAAACTCCAAACATTGAAGCGAAAAAACCAAAACTATGGGGAGGGAAGAGCATTGAAGGGTGAGAACAATGTCGAAGTTGCTCAGGTTTTATGGGGAGGAGAGTTCCAAGATTATCAATGGTGAGTTGAGATGGGAAACCATGAAATATATAGAGTCTTTGATGTGACATTTGACTTGCTACAGGCCTTGAACAAATTGAACGATGTAGCTTACCGAATGTGGAGGATGGAGTCTCGTGAGGCAAGCACACAATGAAATAGAGAGTCGAAACTGCTTAACTTATAGACCAGTGTTTTTGTTAGTTTCAAATCCAATTGAAGAAACTGTTGTGTGAAGAGATGCATGATGAATAATGAGGTAGGAAGATCTCGATTTAGATGGTGGCAGTTTCATTGCTTTGTCCAGAAGATTCACCGTGTACATTTTTCACTTTTTTTTCAAACAAATAAATACAAATCCAAAGATAAAACTTACAATGCTTCTCGTCAATGCAGATCAACTTCAAGTGATAATCATTCTCTCTTCTATTTGATATCGATGTTCAGAGCATATACGCCAAATGTTGAGAGAAGCAAGAAGGTGATAATGTGCACAATACAAATTATTTATCAGTCAATCAACTTCAATATATTATTAATCGCAACAGTACAAACATATATGATTATAAATCTAACAATACTCCTTAATAATAGTTATTTGTTATAACAAATAACAACTAATATATTCCTAAAATTACTCACAATATTACTAAGTGATTTGTTTTAACAAAATCACTCAAATTAATAATACTCCATATTTATGTTTACACTAATATAAGTTACACACTATGTTTTCTCAACAAATTTACATATTTTTATTTTCTCAAACCAACTAATTCCTATCCATTTGCACTTGTATGTTCTTCAGGTAAACAATTTTTTAATTTTAGCAATCCATCTAAAATGCTGTAATTTCCATCTAAACATGATTTTTTATAAAATAACTTTCCATCTGGTCTTTCACAAAAAAAATTGGAATAAATTCCTAGGTTAATTTTAGCAAAACTTCTATGCCACACTCCTGCAAAATATTGTCAGTATGCAAAGTACAATGAATATGGAAAAAACATCATAGTGCATTGAAAATTCAACATGTTGCCTACAATAATAAGTAGTGCTTATGTGATTTATTTTTACATAAAAAGGGTACAATGAATATGGAAAAAACATCATAGTGCATTGAAAATTCAACATGTTGCCTACAATAATAAGTAGTGCTTATGTGATTTATTTTTACATAAAAAGGTTTGGCCATCTCAAAAAATATTTGACTAATAAAAAATTTTGGATGTTTTTCCAAAAACTTAGAGTAGAATTATGTTTGAATCATATCCAAAAAATATTTTGGATGTGGTTCCAAGTTATGAGAACCATCTCTTATTTTCATTACATATCTTGCATTGGGTAAAAATCTTGTATTATCTTTCCCAAATTGTGCAAGTAACTCTTTGAGAATAGTATTTATAACTTTGTCCTTTTATGGAATTTTACCATAGAATACTTAGAGCTCTTGCTATTGGGTTCGTTAAGTATTTCATGTATTCTAATTGATTTGTTTTTATGTTTAATCAAGTGTTCAGCTTATTTTTGAAATCAATCATTTTTTCCTATTAGACCACTTATTACACAAGTTGTAATTATACATTGGGCAACATTACAATATTTATTACGTGATTTTAGGCCTACAATATGATATGCATCATGTAGATTTTCAATAATTTCATTGTTTTCATCATCCATGTTAGATATTCTTAGTCATTATGTGTATATTATAGGTCTCATATCAATCAGTTTCATCAATGAAATAAATAATTGACATCTTTGACTATCATAATCTAATTTATGAAAAAAGTTATCCCAAATTTCTTGAGACAATCTTCTTAAATAGTAGTTAGACATTTTATTATACATTGATTTCAGAATATTTTCATCGACTTCAATTAAGAACTTGTTTTTTCTACACACAATTCTTGGAAGTGTTGTTAATGGTAGAAATTGTTGATAAGGTGTTTCAAAATCATTATTAATTTCATTGTTTAGTGGTGGGATGACATTTTATTCATTGTTTCTTTCTTCATTGTATATTTCCATGACATTTTTTTCATTGTTAATTTCATAATTATTTATTTCCATGAAATTTTTTTCATTGTTTGGGGGTAAAGCATCATGCATGGACTCGCCATCAACAAAATAAAAATATATATTTTGAATGTAAACTTCCAACATTATCTAATTCATTATTGTCAATTTCATCATTATTCAATACATTATTGTCAAATGACTCATTATCTATGGCATTTGGCTCATTAGGATTAGTGTTTGTACTTTGTATGAAATAAAGTACTTGCATTCATACCTTATGTTTTCTCTCAACTCTTATAATTACTCCAGTGTTTTGTTATTCAACTTCTTCCTCTTACTTGAACATGATCCAAATCCCATTGGACAATTGATAGATTCTCAAAGGTGGGGTCAAAAAAAGTACTTGAAAATTATGTAGACAATATGCATAAAGTACATAGAGAATGTCTATGGGGATAGAATTCTTGATTTGAGTTAAAAATAGTCATTGAAAACTAAGTTTTGTCTATAGAGTAAAATATATGTATGAATTATAACATGTACATAATGCATACGCATTATTTAATTTATAGCTTCATCCCATATAACTATGTAATAAGACTATCATATGATGCATTTTCCCCTTCATTTGATTCATGTCCACATTAGGTTTAATTATGCTCGAATTAGATTCAATTACTCTAAATTAGGTTCAATTTGCACCTTGGTTGATGTTAATTAGTCCAAAATGGATTCAATTATTCCAAATTAGATTTAATTAGTCCAAATTAGATTTTAAATTAGTCCAAATTACATTCAATTTATGATAAAATTAGGGTTTGAGGCCAACACATGTCATGAAATATGGGCTAATTTGGCCCCTTTAATCACATTGTAAAATCACATTTAGGTTTAATAGGTTTAAATTAGCCACAATTACCTTCATGTTTGCATTTTTGATAAAATTAAGGTCAGTTAAACCATGGGTTTCATAGATTATACAATCTATTGAGACATAAATTTGGTTCAGGGGCATAATTTTGCCAAAATCACGTCCTTAATTACACTAATTAACCAATTGGATCAATTCATGACAAAATCAAACTTAACTTTACCCCAAATCATATCTTTCTCTTGTAGCTAGGTTGAATGGGTTCAAATTGGCCTCAAATGCCTCTTTGATTAAATAAATCAACTCTTTGGTTCATTATATATGATTAAAGTAGAGTTAGTCTCACTCCAAATCACATTCTATACTCTTTTTACATGTTCAATGGGTTCATATTAGCCTTAATTTCCTTCATGTTTGCATTTGTGATAAAATTAGGTTTTAGGTTTTAAGGTTTACAGTTGTAAAAATTAACTAATTGGCTTAATATGTAAGGTAATATTAGGTATTTTATCCCCAAATCACATCCTAGACTCACAAAACTAGGTTCAATAGGTTCACATTAGCCCCAATTACCTCCATAAAAATGCATTTGTGATGAAATTAGGGAACCTAGGGGTTGTATTTGTCATAAAATTAGGTTTTAGGGTTAGGGATTAGTGTAATGGGTTTGTATACATGTGATGAAATTAGGGTTTAGGATCAACATGTCACAAAATGTGAGCGAATTTAACCCCTTTCATCACATCGTAGACTTGCATTTAAGTTCAATAGGTTCAAATTTGCCACAATTACCTTCAAGTTTGTATTTTTGATAAAAGTAGGGTCAATTAAGTCATATGTTGTTATTTTAACCTTTTGGGACTTAGCATAATGTAAATATTATGTTTTTAAGTGGTTTGAGTATAGTAAATTAGGGTAAACATACGCAATAAATACATTCACTAATCTGTAAAAGAATTGACTTAATTTGACCTTTCTAAAAATAGAAATAAATAGTGTAAATAAGTACTTAGCTAGAAAATGACTGAAATTGGAGATATGGAGGCAAAAATTGAGATAGAGGTTGGTTTAAGTGTCACAAACAATATTCAAGTGTCAAAACCTTTTTTAGATAGTAGTGCCCTAATTGGACTACCAGATAACATTAGTATCATTGTTTTGATGGTAGTGTCCTCTATGAAGAATTATTTTGAGCTTTTGGGTACACTTGTGTCTAGGTTTGTTGAGCATGTTCTTATGTGTATGAGTTAAGAATCACTTTAGATGACCTATTTTGATTAATTTTATGTTTAAACCCTAATCCTCTATGTTTTTAGGGCATTTATTTGACACAAGTAGTAAATTGTGTTATTAGTGAGGTTGGTTAGACATCCTCAACACCTCGCTATAAGAAGAGTTGACTAGATACCAATACTTCAAAGAGGGATCAAGTCTAATGTAGTTATCCACACCTAAGTGTTGTTTCAAGTGCAAGTGAAGATAATAGAAATGTTAAATCAAGTTTTTGGAGTGTTCTTGAAAATAAAAACCTGATTAATATGAGCTTCGAAATGTTATAGATGGTTGTATGTATAAGTAGGGAAGAATAGGGATTGATAACCTTGATTGTGCACAACTTTTTCTGAGTTTGTATGTGTAATTTGCATCTAATTTACATATACTGGTTAGAGGGCTAATATATATATATATATATATATATATATATATATATATATATATATATATATATATATATATATATATATATATATATATATATGGTTGCTTGTGTGGGTCTTAAAAGATGTCTAGGATAACCCTAAGTAGTCATATATTTATAAAGATATCCATTATTATAAAAAGGAGGGAAAAGACAAAAGCATCAAAATTGTGACACTATCACTATGTGGTGCTATTGTCCCTATTATGGCACTAGTGTCCAAGTGGCAGAACCGGAGGCACTAAGGATAAATATGTCAAGATGAGGGTTTGAGACTATTTTAGGGATGTCTAACAATATATTTGGCTCGTACGAAGGTTGGATAAGTATCTAAGTAGGCCCTAAGATAGGTCTAGGGATAAGCTAGGGATGGGTAGTCTCAAATAACACTATTAGCACTCAAGTGTCATTCTTAAGTGATTAAATTTTCCTTTCACCCTTATTCTAGGAATGAATCAAATTAAAAAGACTAAAATAAAGGAAAAAGAAGCATAATTGGACTTACCTAAGAGATGGATCTCATGAATCTAGATCTGAGTATATGAAGCATGTTTCATTATGCATCCTATAACTGAAATGTACATATATCAATCCTTACTTAAGATAGATCAAAAGCAAAGACAAAACTTAGTAAAGAGATAAAAATGAATAAAGATATAAAAGAGAGGAAAGGACTGAATACACCTTACTAGATATGCAAACTAATACATAAACCTAGTGATAACATGTGTGTGTGTGCATGCAAATAGTGATTAATCAACAAATAAATTGGACTAATCTAATGACCTTCTCAATCCCCATGTGTAGGTGGCTCAAGAACTCAATGTAGTTTTGATTCCATCATTTTCTACCATTGCTTGGTGGATCATGACTTATGAATAACTTAGATTGGACTAATGGTGTGTCTAACCTTCTCATGAAGTGGGCTTAAGAAATCAAGTTGACTATGATTCCATCATTTCCTACCCATGTGTAGTAGACACATTTTAAACTAAATTGTGTGATGTAACTGGAGATGTGTAATTGGAGATATGTAATTGGATATGTGGGCTTTATCACCACTCAAGAATATTAGATAAATTTGGACCACTTGAAATGCCAACCATTATAAATGGAGCAAGGCATGAATCTAATGTGTAATCTAAAACATGGTGTTTCATGTGTACAATAACATGTATTTTTTTATTCCATCTAATCAACCAGTGTATAAGTGAGTATATGAAAATAATGTGTTGCACACATGCCCCCAAATTTGATATCTGAGCATATAGATTCTAGACTAAGTTGTAGTAATCTATATCTAAGCATCTGAACTAAAAAAAGAATTATCATACTATACATGATGCCCCCAATCTAAGTAAAATGGTATAAATTTAAGTTAAATTGATCCAAAACTAGTAATCTATAATTGAACATCTATAAACCTAGATTGTAACTACTATACTCTTTTAGCCAATCTAGAATTTTATAAAACTGAGGGTAGTGGTCAATAACACCATATTTTGGACAATAGTACCATGTGATGATAGTGTCACAATTTGGGTGCTAATGTCCAACTGTTCTAATATATGTGCAAATGTAACTGATCTATGTCTCACTATTTCCCACTATATTTTCTTGAATCTAATTTATGTTTTTTGAGCTTGTGTGTTGAAAATTGTACTCTTAGTGCATCTCAATAGATTGATATCTATGATAGACCCCTATGAATTCCCCCTATTTCGAATGGAATTGTTGAACATGTGCAAGAACTATCTTTAAAAGAAAAAGATCTATAAAATGTGTGTTATCCAGAGCATATATGATATATATGTAATAAACAAATATAAGGTGCATACATAACATTGAAATATAAAATAATCTGATTGTAAGTGTGTAATGTGATATGTACGATAGGTTTATCATTCACAAGGCTTTCAATATAAATATAACAATGTATATAAATAATAAATCTGAGTAATAACTAATTAGCTACGTAGGGGGATGGGGCATGATGTCCATCACAACACCCAAATAAGAAGGGGAGATGCATGAGGTCCCTCATGGTGTTTAAAACTAGAGTACATAACAAGCAAGAGACAAGTGTCATGGTTATGACACATACAAAAAATCATATATATATATATATATATATATATATATATATATATATATATATATATATATATATATATATATATATATATATATAACACATGAGGCATGTAAAGTAGGCCAAAACCATAATCTAAGGGACATAGGAACATGTCACTAAATCTAAGAAAGTAATACATACAAGGACATCTTTAAATGTCCACATACACAAATAAACAACCAAATTAGCTTATATCCACATGGAAGGACATGTTAAAATGTCTACATATGTAATATGGAAGGCACACACAAGGACATGGGCACATGTCCAAAGAATACACATAGTGAAAAGAAGTGGTGTAGAGTAGAGAAATGGCATATTCAAATGCCCTTAAATATAAGAAGCATAGAGACACAGTCAAGTATAAACTAAGAAATCTAAAAATAAAATTATGCATGAACATGTGGTATATATCTATATAAGAGCTAAGATGTACATAAGTTGAGTCTAAAGTAGTAATAATCAACAAAAAATCTAAGTACGTGTAGCATGATCAATATCAAGATATAATAGTGCTAAATTTTTGATTTAAAGTTTAGAAATATGTAACCTAATAATCAAAACTATGTACAGGATTCCACCAAATTAGTAAATGTGTCTAATGAAAAATGCATGTATCTATGTGTATGCCCCCAGTGTGTACATAGTATCAAATCTAGATTAGTGTAATGGACTTGAGTCTTGTAACAATCTGCAAGCACTTGAAAAGAATAAGTGAAGCATATATGTATGATAAAAATTGACTATACTAATATATATAACATATGTAGTGTCTAAAAACTATAAGAAGTGTAAGCATGGCATAGATGAAATTTTAGATCTATATGGATTTAATAATTTAAATTTAAACCCAAAGATCAAAATATTAGTTAAATTGATAGAGCCATTAGAACCTAATGCCAACTAATGAATTCATAATTCAAAACAACATTACAATAGAATTAAAATAAAAATATTGGGATATGGATTACATTGACTTAGATTTTTGGCATGGATACTTGATCAAAGGATTGTTGATGAAGGATTAGATTGGCATGGATTTACTATGAAGACTCTAGTTTGCTTATATAGAGGAGTGGCCTTATTTAAATATAAGAAGGAGGGAAGGATCAATGGTGGAGATTTGAAGTTGGTTGGAGGAGATCAAGGGATGGGAATTATTCAAAGAATTTAAAATTCCTTGAAAGCCTCTAGATTTGGAGGCTTTTAGAGAGGAGGGTGAGAATACAGAAGGTTTTAGGTTTGTAGGTTTATATAATCCTTCTTATATCTTAATGATGATTAGAGAGAGGTTATATAGAGAGTAGGTAAGGATTAAGGACTAGGGTTGTAGGAGAGCCTAGGCATAGGCTAGTAGGTGGGCCATTGGGAATTTAAAATTCTTAAATAATAGGTAAATGGAGATTAAGATGAGATAAATAAATGATTAAGAGAATTAATGAGGGAGTGGGATTATACTAAGGATAGTGAATGAAGAATTATTGAAGGGGATATTAGATAAATGGATTAGGAAGAGGGGATAAATTAGCGAAATAAATTACAATAAATGAGATAAATAGAATTAGTGTTGACTAATAGGAATATTAGTGACAATAATATATGCGATCAAATTTAGATGCATGCATTTTTACCCTTTTTGAAAGGGAATTGTAAATTTATTAAGTGGAAGGAGTAATGGTCTTTAAAATTAAAACCATGTCGTGGATGAATGTTAGTACATGATGCTAGGGGATATGATGCCCCCTTGAGGGGATATGTGAGGAAGAATGAGATAGATGGCCACTCAAAAGGAGAAATGGTGGGTGGGATGCAACGAATAGATGAGGGGATGGGATGCAAGATGTGAAATAGAATATGAATAAGAAATATGTGACTTGAGTAGTGAGATACAAATTGATGATGCTCATAGAAAAGACACATGTACATGGAGTATAAATGATGGATGTCACAGTTGTCGACACATCCCTAGGGGGAATTAACTGTAACATGATGATGATAGGATTAAAATTCCATAATATGTAGATGTATCCTAAGCAAGGATGCATACAAAGGAGAGCTATAATCTAAGATAAGACAATGTTTAGATAATATTAATGATGGGTGTAGCTCAAAGCTAAAGCGATCAATGTAATGATAGAGAAGAGATGATATGATTGAGTGACCAAAAGATAAGACTTCATTGCATCAAATTAATGAGCCATAATATGATTATTTATGATGCCCCTGGCAAAGACACATGTAAGGGAGTGATAAATGATTGATTGATCAATCAGTGATTGGGATAAAATATAGATGGTGTGATTTTGTCAAGCCTAATTGACAAGTGTGGGTGATTGATGAAAAGATTAAGGAGATGAGTGTGATTATGGTGATTGATCAATAAATTGTTTCATTAATTATTGATATTATAATTCAAATATTTGACTAATGTAGGACTTAAGGATAGATGAGAAAGATAGTGGTTGAGCTATCTTTGGGCACTAAAAAATGGCCAAGTGCTACCTACATAGTCTACAAATACCTCAAGCCAATGTAGTTCTGACTCAATGATCAGGATGATGATTAATGATTAAAAATTAATGATGATAAGGATGATTAGATTTATTAGTGATTGAAGGATATGACACAGATGTTAGTCAGATGGATAATGAGGATTAGATGAATGATGAGTATGGGGATGATCAAGCCATCATAATTTTCATAAATCTCATCATAGTCTAATAAATCCAGTAGATATCACACTTGATAGTATGCCTCATGATATAAGCATGACCCAGAGGACATTGTACCATAGTGCATGGGTAAATAGTGAACTCTACATCATTGATGGCACTTATAAGAATTATGAGAGCTTTAGTGACCTATATCATCCTTGTTCATTTCCCAATAGACAAAAATAAATAATTTTCAAAAAAAACATAAGGTAAAACAAGATATATACATGATACAAACAAGATAAACTATAGACAATCAACCCATGGAAGTATCTACATGCAATGTCACAAAGTCTAATCTAATGATGGGATGAGTGATTAGGGGATGGGTTGGACTAGGATGATCATGATGTGATTGTGGACTTAGGATAGACTTGGATAGACTAATTATGATGTTTAGGTTTAGGACATAGACAAGTATATGGATGTGGATATGGATTAGACTTGCCCCTAGTTGTGGGATAAGGATAGATGACATGATAAGGTATTTGAATACTGACTTGGTCTTGAAATTAGATTGAAAAGTGGCCAAGGAAGAGTATTTATAAAAGTGATGACCAAGGATTACCAATAGACAAGGCCCTACAAGAATCCAATCTAACAATTAGACTATTAAATGATGGGATCAAATACCTTTCATACTAGCAAAGAGTGATTTAATGGGTGCTAGGTATGAAAAGGCAATGATAAAGATAGTGATGGGATCAAGTACCTTCCACACTTAGCAAGGAGGTGATTTAAGGGGTGATAGGTGTGAAAATGCACTGATAGGGAAGTGATGGGTGCCAAATTAAATTCTTTGACAAGGTTATGTATGTCGATAATACTTGTGTCAAAAATGATGAGGATGAAGAAATTATGAGGATGTATGAAAATATGCCACATAGATCTAGGTAACTTTTGTAAAATCGTCTAAGTGTTGAAAGCCTTTTAAATAGGTTCGGGTCATCAAGAATCATGATAAATTACCTTATGGCACTAGGAAACATTTAAGCACCTACCTGCAAAATAAAGAAAGACTAGTTAGTAATTTTAAATTAAAAGGCCAATGGTCTGAAAATTCAAATTTTAAAATAGCTAAGTTATTTCAAATTTAAATGGCTAAGTCTTTACAAATGAAATGAAAAGACATGAAAACTTTAATGAAATAAATCCATTTAAAATAAAATTCAATCCATTCAAATGAAAAATGACTAAGGTAAAATTTGAACTAAAGGAAATATATCGTTAATTTATCATGAATTTAAAGAAAAAATGGACAAAATATTCAATAAAATAAGTATAAAATGATGAATTAGTTAGATAATTTGCATAAAAACAAGGAAAAATAGTCTAAAATGAATTTTTATATGTGTTTCAAAAAACAAACATAAAATAGACTAAGACTTGATAGATTCAACAAATTCAGCTATTTTAAAATAATGTGGCCCTAGATGTGATTTCTATGCCAAAAATTTATGATGAAACATTACTACTATGGCTTGGCTAAAAGAGTGAAGTGTATTCAAATTCTAAATCCTTACATCCGATAATCAAGCCACAACCAATTTACACAAAAAGTGCAAAATGAACAATAGATTTAACAATCTGACATAGACATTTGCATTGCTTGGATTGAATTAAATATGGGTCCTTCCATACATACACATATTCTAAGTTCATACCGACTAATTTAAAATGGGGTAATGTCCTTATTAAGCCCACTAAACCAAAAATTAATTATTTGATCAACCAACACCTTCCTCAAGCTTTTGATTTTTTTGACGTTTAGTATAGTCATCAAAATTAATCCCATCCAATGCCACATGACACATATTTATTAGTTCAAAGGCTTAGGTTTTATAGCCTAGTTATGGGTATATGACCATCAAATTTAGGCACATAAGAAATTTGAAGTCATCAAGGTACCACATGATATCCCCTTGTCAAACTAAGTCTTTATGCTGAGGATATGGAGCGATGCCATGTGGTATCCTCTCAACACTCTAGGTTTTTGACTTGTCACTTTTAATTTAGTTCCCCCTACCCCGAGGTCTTAGGATCTTAGGAAGTCACCATGTAGTGACTTCTTATGACCTTGAGACTATTAGTGTATTGTCTAGTAATTTTGATTTTCCATGGTCCTAAGATCCTAGGAAGTTGCCACATGGAGGCCTTTTGGTTCCTCAAGGATTAAAAACTATTAAACCATTAAAAAAATATTAATCCCTTTGATTTCTTGGGCTTCCAAACTAGTACCATATGGCATGATTTTGGGGCCTAAAGTCTTCAAAAAGACTTAAAAACATTCTAAAATTTGCTTAAACTCTAAAACAACCTGATGTTGACACATGGAAGGGTTCAAGAATAAAAATACTTAAGGCTCAATTTGAAACAAATAAATAAAATTGGATAAGGCATAGATCTTGGATTTAAAATTTAGTTGAATTGACTTGATTGGCTTTGAACTTAGCATTTTTCAAGCTCAGTAGGGCTTTTACTCAATAACCTAGGTTACTCAAGAAACTTGACCTTAATAGACAAGGACTCAAGCAAGATAAGATCAACATAAAATAAGAACAAAGTATAGTGCAAAAGTTTAAGGATAAGTGGTTTTTTCAAATGACAAAATCAACAAAAACCAAAAAACCTTCGAATGTGAAAGGTCCTTAAGACTAGATATGGAAATACTCAGATAAGTCAAGAAAAAGAGTGTCCCCATTTTTAGTATGAAAATGGAGCATGTTGTGTAAGTAAAAATAGATGGTGACTCTTAATGGGAAATACTCTTGATAATTTTAATAATCTATAATCTCTTATTTCACAAGAATAAAAAACATTAGCTATAAGTAATCACCTAGAACAAACTAGAATTCAAAGGTACTAAACTCTATAGGAACAAATAACATATTAAGCTATTAATCCAGTGAATACTACCCAAGTGTGTGATCAAGTGATTAATTCATTTTATTTGTATTCACACACATTATTTCATATTTTTACTAGGCTATAACTATTGAGGGGAAAGAAGATTTTTACATTTTAACTGGGGGGAAGTGGTATGGGCATTGCTTTGTTACCAACCAAACATTTATAGCCCTGATATAAATACCTTTAGTTATTTCCTAAGGCCTTAATCCACTTCTAACTACGACAAAAATCCTATGGTGGAGTTACCAAGATCACCCTTTTAAGGATAATGTCTAGATTTTACACTTTATCTCAATTCTTTTGAAATGACATTTTGTATTTTCATCCATAGAGGGTTGGGGACCAAGCCACAAGTAAAAAGAAATCAGAAAATTCATGACAACTCAAACTAAATCAGAATTGAATAATGCTACATTTTCATTATAAAATTCATTAAGTGCATTGGATGGTTTTGAACAAGACCATAGCTTTTCTAAATTCACAAGCTATGTTTAGAATCATTGACTTTTGAAATTCAAGAAATGGATAAAGCAATCATAGTGGTTCACACCAATTTTCCAAGAAATTTTTTTAATTAGGTTCTTTGAGTGCCATTTATATTAATTTTAAAACACCTTTTTTCATTTATATGATTAACAAGGGAACCACAAGAAAAATAATTGGGATAAACCCAACACCAAAAGTAAAAAATAAATAAATGCAAACCTAACCTAACAATAAGGTATGCAAAGGAAAGAAAAAGAAAACAAAATAGGAATTAGAAATAATCAAGAGAATATTTATAGGGTGTTTCATGTTGATTCAAGCCTATAAGTAATGTTTAAGGAATTATCCATTGACAGGCAATGGAACATCCTCACTAATTAGACACCATAGGCAGAATGCATTTTCACCCAAGATTTCAAACTTTTGGTAGGGACCTAGCCATAATGCATCAAATTTTTTATGTTGTCCCTTTTACTTATGAGCCTTATCCCACATAAGGACAAGGTTAGAGATCCTAAATTATTTTTATCTAGACCATTTGTTATACCAATGTTTGAAAACCTCTTAATGCCTACTAAAATGCAATAAGGCTTTATCACATTTTTAGTCCAAATGCATAAGGTTTAAAAGGTGAACCTCTATTTGATCATTTATTTCCAGGTAATCCTTCATAAATAACAAGTTAGGGACTCTCAATTTGATTGGAAGAATAGGGTCTTGGCCATAAACTATATGGTAGGGTTAAATTTCTAGATAAACTTTAGTTCTGGTCCTATTATCCCATATTGCAAATTTCAATTCATTTTGCCAATTCCTAGGATTATTTTCCAAGTTCCTTTTAATTATGCTTAGTAGATTGTTATTTATAGATTTAGCTAACCCATTCCCCTATAGATAATAATTAAGAAATAATTTATGAGTTACCTAATGATCATATGCCCATTCCATAAATTTAAGAGAGGAAAGGAAATCCCATTTTCACATACCAGAGTATAAGGCATACCAAACCTTGTGATGATGTGTTCCTCCAAAAATTGAATGACTACAATGGTAGTAAAATTCTTAAATTTTTGGGCCTTAACCCATTGATTAAAGTAATCAGTTATAGTAAGAATAAAATTATGGACTTCATATGAATTCACATTGATTTCCCTCACAAAGTCTAGTCCCCACTACATGAAAGGTTGAGATTTGATTACTAATAGAAAAGTCATTACTAGAGTGTGCTCTCTATTTGCAATAATCTAACAGATATGAAAGCTTCAAACATGTTCATGTGCATCCTTGAATAGGTGAGACTAGTAATATCCCACCCTCAATATTTGGAGGGTAGTGTAATTTTTAGATCCATGCCTAGTCCCATGTTTTTAATGGAGGTTATTAATCACCTCAACCATTTTTTTACACAGGTATCTGAGATATATGATTTTATGGTTCATCTTATAAAGTATCCCTATTTTGATCATGAAATGGCTAATTTTAATGTGCAATTATCTCCTCTAAATGGAATTCAAGTACTTGGGACACTCATTGTTGATCAAATAGTAGACCACATCTTGATACCAATCATCAGTTGTGATATCTTGCACCATGTATAGCTAACAAACTATTTCTAGGTCTATTTTAGCCATGGCCTAGTTGAGTCCCTAACCTCTTAAAATATTCATTAGTTATATAACCATGTTAAATTCTTGTATAATGGTCATCCATTTACCTCTTCATTCACCCAATTCATTTTTCATTAACATAGCCTTCATGGTTGGGTCAGACACCATTATGAATACCTTGCTACAAAGAATACAATGTATAAAATTTTTTACTACTTTTCTCAAGATAAAATCTTACTTGTCTATGGTTGACTATCTTAATTTAGCATTACAGATTGGAAAAATCATAAATGAGACATGTCTCTCATCTCTAGCTTATTTTTTGTGTCTCAAAATAGCATCACTTGAGTGTTCTGATGTAAATGAGTCAATTTTGAAGGGTTACATGTAGTCAAGACTGATCAAAACTAGAGTATTTATAATTAATTTCTTAATATGAGTACAATATACTTATACTTCAACTATCCATTCAATATTTTTTTCCTTCAACTTGTTGTTAAGTGGTCAAACTATCTCTATGAAACCTAAAATGAACTTACAAATTTGATCTTGTTGAATAACGATTTTAGCTCTTTTCTACTACTAGGAAATGGGATTTTTAGAATTACCTCCACTCTCTTTAGGCCTACTAAAATTTCTCATTTTGAGATTATGTGACCTAATAAATTTCCCTTTGTGACCTTGAATATTCACTTCTTTGGGTTCAGGTAGATTCCATGATCTTGGCACCTTTGTAATATTGTCCTCAAGTCCTTTATGTGGTCTCCCCTATTATTTAAAAATACATTTAGATCATCCATGTATATGACTATGCATTATAGATAATATACTTGAATTTAATGTCCATGGCAAATTGAAGTTGGTACCTGTATTGATCAGGTCAAATGGAATCCTATTATACATGAATGTTGTTAGAGTATGTATTTCTCATGCTAGGTTATTAACTAGATATTTCATCTTTTTCCTATTTTGTCTCATGTGAAGATTTATCCCTCATTGCTTAGTTAGGCTAGTTTATAGTTTTGCCTTGCTTATTTATGCAAAGGCTTCCTATTATACTAACATATCTTTTCTAAATATCTTCTGATTTTTCTTGTTTTACATCTCATTTGTTTGCAACTTCATGTGATGTTTATTTTTTATTAACTTTTTAGATTTTGGATTAATAGAATGTTTTTACCATTCCTAACATGGTAAAAAAGCATTGGAGAGTTGAAACCAGCCATTATCTTCTAATTTTTTAGATAATTCTATTTGTTTTTAATATTCTTTTTACTTGTTATACCAACCCCAAACTATATGTGTTGTTATTCCTTTTGGAGATCTGAGTCTTTGGTTAACTTACATGGAGTGTGGGAATTTTTTGTAGAGTCTTAGGTATGTATTTG
The DNA here is from genome assembly GCA_037957365.1 of Torreya grandis. NCBI lineage: Eukaryota > Viridiplantae > Streptophyta > Pinopsida > Cupressales > Taxaceae > Torreya > Torreya grandis. The sequence continues at coordinate 1,079,935 of JARHVA010005415.1, read as the reverse complement.
ATTTATTTGAGGTATAGGTATTTCTTATAATAACCACCTCTGATAGTTTTATTGGAAGACATTTCAAGCACCATACACCTTAAACTTCAACATTGGGGTTTGTAGATGATGGTTTGGAAGGCATTAGAAGTCCTTTGGTAGTCTACATAGTGGCATTAGAATTTTTTAGATTCTATTGTGTTGGTTTCTTTAGATTAGCATGGATATCTACATTCCATTCCTCCTTCTAGAGACTATTGTGTGGAGAGAAAGCATTAGAGCTTTTATGGACTCTTGACATCTTGTGGAGAGATTGCCAGCTATGCAAGGGGCAACGTAACTTTTTTGTCATCTGCATTTTTTGACATCTCTGAGTTTTTTTTGTAAGGACTCTTGTCATCTTATGTGGAGATTTCGGAGAAGAGATTTTATGTGAAGGATTATACTTCATCTTGGTTGGCGTCTTCTATTTGCGTAGAGGTATGCACCATAAGATCTGTAATCTGTTAAGAAAAAATTATCCTACCTTCCTAGAAAGGTTTGCATTTTTTTGTTGAAGATTGCAAGATTGTGTCATTATTTATTTTTGATCTAATTTTGAATGGTGCTCTAGGTACTATTTTAGAGGAATACAAATCAACTAATTTGTGATTTGAACCTATTTCTAAATTAAAATTGACCTCTCTTTCACATAGTCCTAGAGGTTCCTAAAAAGTGCCTCTCTATGCTAAGTGACAAAAAAACTATAATCCTCCTTCTACCTCTTAAATATCACTATATATTTCATTATTTTGTTTATTAAGCTATATTTTTTCTTAAATTGGAAGTTTGATTCACTTGCACACATATCAAGGTAATTGGGAGGTTATTTTTTCACTTTGGTTGGATTTTATAAGTCTATGGTTCGATTTGGTTCTGATGAGTGGTTGGAATCCTACCTTCATTTCTATTTTGATCATTGAAATTTGTTTGTAGTGTCATTTTTAATGTTTTGACTCATTTTACAGGAATTTGTAAACTTATATATTTTGAAACCTAACTCAAATTTGAGTTCCATTTTTTTCAAAAGTGTATGTTTTTCAATTATCTATCCCTTGGTGTCATCACTTTGTAAAAACTCACTACTTTTATAAAGTCTACTTCTGATATTGATCATTTTGAGCCTTTGAATACACACAATTATCATACATAGAGACCTAGAATGGAAACAATCATCAAATACAAAGAATTATGTTCCCTAATGAATGAAACTCAACCACAGTTCACAAGAGAGTATGAAAAAATTTAGCACCAATGTAAGTTTGATGAGTGTATGGGTTTGATAGGGACTTGTGTGAGTGATAGTTTTTTGTTTCATTTGGATGGGTGTAATACTCCATTCAAAATGTGGGCTAAGTTACAAGGTTTATTTGGGAAAGTACATCACATGAGAGTCACGTAGATTGAATTGAAGCTTACTTTACTCAATCCTAATGACTTTGCCTCTATTATAGACTATCTCACTAAGTCTAAGAATTTTTCAACACAGTTTAAGGGGAGTGGATGAGATAAGAAAGATGAAGAGTGTGTGTACCTAATTTTGTCAAAGTTGAGTGGTCCATTCCAAATCATTGCTTCTACCTTTTTCTCTAGAAAGGATGCCTTAGGTGTTGCATTTAAAATACCTAATTTAGAGTTTTTTGTGAGAGACTTACTAGGGAAGAATCCAAATTGTGTCATCTTGAGTCTTCCACCACTTAAAAATAATTAGTAGTATTACATCCTAAGAGAAAGGGAAAAAAAAGAGTAAACTCCTCCATCTCAAAATGCACATAAGCCCAACACCAACACATCTAAACATAAATTATCTTCCATATCCAAGAATAAGTCTAACTTATCATGATCCTATCATGGGGGGACTTGTCATAAAGAGTCTAGATGTTTTAAGATAATCCAAGCCCTAAAGGATATCATCAAGAACACCAGATTTATACCTCCACTCCTCCATCTCATGAGCATTGAAAATCACTCAATGTTGTCGAGAGATGATAGTCACTTATTTTAGATAGTTGGGTTCTAGATTTAGGTGTTTATCACCATATGACTTCTTCCAAGGAGTCCTTTGTATCTCTTGGTTTGATTTTTACTTACAAAATTAAGGTTGGAGATTCTTCCTTTATGTATGTTAAGGGAAAGGGTGACATATAGCTGGATGGTGGTTGCATCATTGATGCACTATATATTCTAGACATCACCACCAATCTACTTTCAATTTATTAGATTTGTCATTATGGTTAGGGTGAGATAGTGACTTTCACACCACATGGTTCTAAAGTGCAAGATTTGTTAGATACTTGCACACTTATTAAACAAGGTGGTGTTGATCATAGTTCTCAACTCGATTACTTTGAGAGTTTTTATGATACTCATCTTATAGGGAAATGTTTGGTTTTTCATACAAATTATTAGAGTAGGCTTTGGCATGAGATATTTGGACATCTCAATTAGAGATATTTGGAGTTGAGAAATCATGGTATGGTAGATGGTCTTCCTAAATTTTCATGTCTTGATGGATTTTTCCCTAGTTGTGCATTAGGGAAACAACACCAAGATCCATTTCCTAAGGTATGTCCATAAGAGCTTCGTCACCACTTAACCTTATGCACAGTGATTTAATGGTCTTTCATAATCCTTTCAATGGAAATAAGTATGCACTTACCTTTATTGATAATTTCTTTAGGCATACTTAGGTTTATTTTCTCAAGTACAAGAGTGATGTCTTTTCTCACTTCAAATTATTTAAGGATTTGGTCAAGAAATAGTCTTCTAGTTGCATCAAAAAGCTTCATACAAATAATGGGGGCAGTAATTCAGTTGAGAGTTATCTAATTTTTTGGTATCTCATGGTATTTTTCACTAACATTTTGTTATTCATACTCTATAAAATAATGTCTTAGCAAAACAAAAGAACCAAACTTTGAAGGAAATGGATAAATACATGATGCATTTATGGGATTTACCTCTTATCTATTGAGCATAGGTAGTTAACTATGTGAATTACATTTAGAATCACACACCACACAAATCACTTGAGCATTTTACTCTAGAAGAGGCTTGGTTTATAACAAGCCCGATGTTTCATTTTTTAGATTCTTTGGTAACCATGCTTGGTCATTTGTACAAAATAAGTAAAGGAAATCATTGGATAAGAAGAGAAAACCTTTGATTTTTGTAGGGTATTGCAAGGACATGAGAGCTTATCACATTTTAGATCCTAATACTCATGATGTTCATTTTTTAATACATGTACATTTTGATGATAACTTTACATCTTATGATTCCTCATCTTCTTCCATGCCTTCTTCTTCTTTTGATGATTCATCACCTCCTATTGAGGAGCCATTTTAAGAGGCCTTTGATGAGGTTATATATATTGAGGATGTTATTCCCACTAATGTTTCCACTATGTGATTATGAAATCATACTAAAGTTTCTAAGGGATCACCTTTTATGTAAGATCTTCCACCCACTTGACATTATCATACATATTCTATAAGTATTGAACTTTTGTGTCAGACATTCTCTAGAGATCCACAGTCTTTTTTATAGGATCATGGGATATAGTAGTGGCATGATGCGATGACAGATGAGTTTTCTTCTTTAATGAAGAATCATAATTGGGATTTGGTATCTCTTTCTAAGGGAAGAAAGTTGGTTAGGTGAAAGTGGGTATACCATACCAAGTATGAAATTGATATATCTATTGATAAGTATAAAGCATGTCCTTTTTTAAAAAGTTTCTTCTAGGTTGAAGGTATTGATTACTCTAAAACTTTTGCACCTATTGCCAAGATGGATTTTTGTTCACCTTATAATTCCTCTTGTTACATCATAGGGTTGGCCAATGTATCAAATGGATGTTAAGAGTGCCTTATTGCATGTATATTTATACGAGGGATTATATAAAAAGTAGCCTGTTAGGTTTTTTCATGATTATTCTCTTATTTATCAACATCATAGGTCTCTTTATGGTCTCAAATAGGCCCCTCAGGATTGATATGAGAAGATGAATGTTTTTCTTCTCTCTACTATCTTTGTTTTATGCCACTCAAATCCCACTATGTATATTTAGTATATTGGGGAGGACATTGTTATACTATTTTTGTATTTTAATGATCTAATTCTCATAGGCATATTCTCTTCTTAAATTTAGGATATTTAGAAGGCACTTTCAGTGCAGTTTGATATGATAGATCTCAATATTTTACACGTCTTATTTGGAGTGTAGATTTCACAATCATATTTAGGGTTCATTTGAGTTAGGAAAAGCACACCCTTGATCTTCTTCAGCATTTTGTCATGTCTTATTTGAATCCAAGTCCTTCTGCTTTTCTATCTAGAGTGACTCTCACTGCCACTTGTACTCCTCCTTGTGATACTACATTATATAAGCAAATGGTTGAGAGTCTTATGTATTTGACCCATACTCACCCTAAAATTTCATTTACAATTGTGCTTGTATCTAGGTTTACACATGCCCCTCATGAAAGTCATTGACAAGCTACCAAGAGGACTTTATGATATCTATAAGGTATTACTCATTTTAGATTACACTACACTAAGGGTTCTACTCAATTGGTTGGGTACAATGATTTATATTGGGAAGGTTCTCTTGATAATAGGTGTTCCACTTTTGGATACATATTTTTTCTTAGTTCTTCACCTATTACTTTTTTGTGTAAGTAGCAGGTTATTGCACTTTACTCTATGGAGGATAAGTATAAGGCAACAGTTATAATGAGTCAATAAGTTCTTTAGATTTGAGTTATTGATAGAGTTTGAATTCATGCAAGATTTACCTATTATACTTTAGTGTGATAACCAAATTGCAATTCACATATCCCACAACCTAGTTAAGCACCAGTAGACCAAACACATTGAGGTATATATGTAATTCATTCATCAACACATTCAGGATAGATTTATTAGCTTGAAGTACATTTTGACTCAATAGTAGGTTACAGACATCTTCATGAAGCCTTTTACATCACCTTGTTTCATTGAGTTATGTGGCATGCTTGGAGTTTTGGATGTTATCCCTGGGAGGTGTTCATGAGCAAAAATTCCTTATTCTTCATGAATATATGTTTTACATGAGTACCTTATCAAACCTAGTTATTGGGACTCATACTATGGATATGCCACTATATCTTTTTTGGCTATTGTTAGCCCCTAACTTAGCTTGATGGGGGGTGCTAAAGTATGTATTTCTCATGATTTATAAGTTATTATCTATGTATTTCATATTTTTCCTAGTTTTTCTTATGTGAGGATTTATCCCACATTACTTAGTTAAGCTAGTTTATAGTTTTGTCTTACCTATTTATGCAAGATATTTTGATTATACTAACATCTCTTTTCTAAATATGATTTGAGTTTTCTTATTTTACATCTCAATTATTTGTAGATTCATGTGATGTTTTTTATTGATTAACTCTTCAAGTCTTGGATTATAGGAATGTTTTTACCATTATTAAAAATTGTACCCCACTTGGTTGTAAACATTTTCTTGATTTAGTCTTCATCATTGACCACTACCTAATTATATCCTGAGTACCCATCTCAGAATTAAATCATTTTGGAGTCATTCACTATCTATATAACTTCATCTAGTGAAGGTAATGGGTAATCATAATTTTCTATAGCTTTGTTTAAATTGTGGAATTCCACACAAATCCTTATCTCCCCATCCCTCTTCCTAAATAGTACTAAATTGGGCACCCATGTGGATTTCCTGATAGGGAATATGATCCTAGCTTGGAATAACTTCTCCACCTCCTTGAATATTAATAGCTCTAGTAATGGATTTACTGGTCTTTAACTCTATTAGAATGGTTTGACTCCCAGCTTTAGAGGGATGGTGTGCATGAGAATGGATTGGGTAAACACTTTTAACTCCTCATAGATCCATGAAATAACATCCTTGAAATCCTTCAAGGCTTGAACAAAGTCTTACTTTTCTCTTTTAGTACATATAATTCCTATAATCACATTCGTTGAATCATTTGCATTGCCCAGATTATAATGTTGATGAAATATTCCCTTTTCATGGGCTGATTTTTATTTCAAACCATATTATTCCATGTAAAATACCCATTCTAGTGAGACCATGACCTTAGATATGTTTTTTGTATTAAAATTCACTATCCCGTCTACATGTAGTTTGAAGTCTTCTCAACCATATTCATCAAAACAATTTGATCTACAAACACTTTAATGTTGGTGATGAAGTATAATATGTGTTGTTCATCATCAAAGACTTGGAAAATAGTAATATTGTCTAGGACTAAAGGAGTAGAGACTAGCTCTATTGAGAATATTCTCAATCTAAAGTCATCCATTGGTTATAGGGTACTCTCAATTTTTCCAATGCATCCATTGTATAATTTATCTTATAAGAAAGTGTTTGGATATTGAATGCATCAAATTCCACTATCAAGTTATATTCTCAACTATGGTACCATGACAAATGCTTATCATTACAAGCATATTGTCTCCTTATCTATTTGACCATTAACTCTAAGTCATCAAGAACTCTAAGATTCTCCATTGTATTTCTTTGTGTGAACAAGATACCATGAACTAGCACCTCATATTCAGCTACATTATTTGTGTAAGTAAATTATAGGCAAAGTGTAACTAAATATGACTTCCTTTGAAGATTGATGAGTTAAACACTGACACCACATCCATTTCAGATTTAGAAATATCAAATTTTAGGGTCCATAAATGATTTTATACTGAGGAAATGGATCTCTAATAATTTGATTTTCCTACAAAATTAATTTATTCACTAATGTTCTCAATGCCAAATGAGCATGGGTCTTATTTCTTAGTTGAAAAAGCCTTTTTGGTCAAATATTTGGTGAAAGAGTAGGATCAAAGTTATTTATAATGGTAATTTACTCATCATTGAGGTTCAAAAACTCTCAATTTTATTAAATATGGCTCTCCTTTATTTGGTTTATTTTTTAATCAGCCATACCCAATGTGGATAATGACTAGCGGTAGCCTTGTTTTACACTCAAATAATCTAGTTTCACCTCTTGGTGTGCATTGGAAGTACTAGGAAAAGTAGTTATTTTAAGTGCACATATGAAATAATCCTCATTTAGTTGATCTAACTCCTCAGTTTATAAACCTTCTCGTACAGACAACATGTTAATTAAAAACTCCTTATAGGCTTTAGTCTCTTACTCAAGTGTGTGGACTCTAAGCTCATACTCTTTAAATAATATCCCATTTATCTTGTTATACTATTTGATCATATGATTCATCTTTATCTCACATTGGATCCTAATCTTATTGGGCATTCCTCTTCATAGGATCCACATATGAGAAATTTTTATTTATATGTAACCATTCAATGTCCTAGACTAATATCTACTTACCATACCATAAGCCTCAGGTATATCCACTACCTAAATATCAAAAAAATAATAAACCCTAGGATCATAGGATGATTGCATTTGGATTTGGTTCAACTCGTTGTCAAATTTAATCTATTATTTTTCCAACTAAATAGCGTGTTATGTTTGACTTTGTAAGATTCAAACCCAATTGCTAGTAAATGGCATAAAACATCATGTTTCTAGAATCACCTAAATCAATGAGAAAATTATGTAATTTTTTTATAAAACTCTTCAATATTAGAATAAAAGGAGGAGTTTCATTCTTCTCTTTATATATTACAACATGAGCATCGGTTGTTCTACTAGTTTCCCTCCCTTTAGGAGCATACAATACTTTTAGTAACATATCTTTTTTATTGGAAATTTGGAATAATTCAAACATCATGATGTTGGCCTTAATCTTCTTCAGGTCATCTATAATACTATATTCATGTTTAATTTATTCCATTTGTTTATCTTTTTATGGGGGAGTAATATTATTCTTGGGTTGATAAGAAGTTGGAGGTCCTTTAGGGGTAAATGGATTATTACTCAAGTTCTCATTATGTGGAATTTGAGTGTTGTTTAGGGATTAGAAGTAGTTAGTGGGGTTTGAAATTTACTCTTCAAATAGTAGTTATTTCCCATGTAAAATTAATATAATGCATAGACCTCATCTAAGTTATCTTTTAGCTAATTATCAGTCTCAAATGAAAACTTTTAAAATTTATGTCAAGGTTTCCTCTACCTTGGTTATAATTATTATTAGGTGTGGGGACTAGAAATAAGTTGTCCATATCATTTTGAAATATGTTTGAGGCACAAAATAACTTGGCATAATTAACTTCAATGTGTTTAGGTGTATTGTGTATCCTACACCAAGTGGGAAGTACAAGATTAGTCAAGTTTACTACATTGGAAGCATTGTTGTTATTTTGGTTATTACCATATAGTTGGCTATGTACACCTCCTTTATTGGGCCTTATGTTCCATTGTATATTAGTTCTATATAAGTTTAAATTCTTGTTGGGTGGTGGATTATTTTCATTTTAGTGTGTGTGTTGAGGAACTTGCCTATGAAAATTGACCATATCATTAGTCAACTTCTGAACCATTTGATCTAGGTTCACTACTTCATGGTTTATATTAATATTTTTTTATTTATCACTTGTATTTATAGGCTAGCCATAGGTATAGTAGTGTTTAAAAATGTAGTTTTAGCATGGTGTGGTTTGGTTATGAGCATTGTTCACAGGTGCCTGGTTATTTATAAATGATGGGACAACATATTAGTTACTAGTATAAGTAGCATAACCACTAATGTCAAGGATGCTATCTATGTTGTTAAATATAATAAGAACAAGTTATTGAATTTTTACTTATGGAAAAACATGATTTGAAAGTATATAAGGCTTATTTTTAGGCATATAATTCATGCATTTTGGATTGTAAACCAGATTTGGACTTGTATATAGGGTACCTAGGATTGGTTTCATTAGTGGTGTACTATGTTGAAGATCTTGATTAATCATTAGAATTTGATTATAAGCACCTAATTGTCCTAATGAAGGTATAAGACCAACCCTATAGCCTTATGGCACCATATGTTTCTCAACACTAATAGATTCATTGTAGGCTAAAGACAAGGATAAGATCATTTTTGGGGTTCTTCTAAGGAATTATGAAAGTCATAGAGTCCAAAGACCTCCAGTATGTTTATATGGTTTCTTATTTAATTTACGTGTAAATATATTTTAACCTTTGGTATAGCTTGTGAAGCATGCATTGAAGACACTCATTATTTTGTTTGGATCCCTATGGGCCGCTATAAAGTGATGATATAGGATAATGAGAACAATAAGCATCCTAAATTAGTTTATAAATATAGTTTCTAAATCATTTCAATAAGTTATAGATCCATTTGTTAATCAAAGGTACCATGCATAAAAAACCTCTTCTAAAGAGTAAGGAAGTAAGTGGAAAGCCATGTCCTCACATTGAATTTTCATTTGAATCATGACATCCTTAAATACCTGAATATACTCCTCAGTTATTTGAATCCCATTGGGTGTGTACTTTGGGCAAAACTTATTAAGATTCTTTGGCAAGTCATGAGCAGGCCTTGGAACATTCACATGGCATCCACCTCCACCAATCCATGCATGATTATCCACCATTGGTGTATGCTATGTAAGCATGAATGGCTCACAAAATGATTAGTCATGGTTGTTGGTGAATTATAAGATGATTGGATATGCTTAACTTTACCTTTTCCTTTGTTATTTTTTTTTTTTTAGTATCTTATAGTTAATAAGCTCTAAGAAATCAAATTTATTCCCATTAGATTTGGATTGGGTGTTTATCTTTCTATCTTTTATCTTAAAAGGTAATTTAGATTAATGTAATCAAATTTTTCTAGCAATGTCTCAATCCAAATTTTGATAGTGAACACAACTCATGGTTTATGGACCTCCTTCTATCACCAAATCATGTTGATCAGTCTTTTGACACAAGCCAATAATTAGGCAAAGGGGTTATTAATCCATGTCTCTCCTGAAGGAAGAATTTCCCATGGAGTAAAATGTTTCCCCAAGGTCTATAATTACTACGTCTTGGTAGACTGGTCTTCACTAAGTTGGTTGATGTGGACCATTCCTTTAAAGAGCCTATTTTAATGAATTTAAGGGGAAGTTCACCTTAGTTAAGACATTTATTAAAGGAATACACACTTTTATAGGAGTACCTATAGGGTTAGCCTCATAAATAAATCAAACTTTTAAAGATTTACATATAAAGAAATTGGTTTATTTCTTTACTAGTTTACCACTTTTTTAAATACAACAATACTGCAATGATGATAAAAAAATATGAAGTAGTACTCAATATAAACTATTAGTTAGAGACTGATTAGTTCCTGAATTAACTCACTATCATAAATAAATTTCAAAATATAAGGTACAAATAGATAAAGGGCCTGCTAATATTGAAGAGGTTCTCTACAACATCTAATTGGATGCATCCACTAAAAATCGATCCCTAGTTGAGCTAGACTTATCCTAAATTCAATCCAAGGATGGTACAAGAGTTTGGGAATTGGATAGAAAAGAAGAAAAGGCCATAACCACCAAGTACATGCATAATAAATGGATTTAAACTCCTATTAATTTTTAAATATTTGGATATGTATTTTGATTAATAGTATGGGATGATTACAATCATTCTAATGATAACAAACTATTCTATAATTGTAGGACTAAACAAGGAATATGAGATATTAACCTAAGAAATCATAAAAGTGTTTGGCTCCACATGTCTCTATTATAATCCACAAAGATCCAAATAAACACAACATCTAAGAAAATACCAACCTTTATTACAAGACAAGAGATGATCTTATATAGGCGCATAATCCTAAGGATTTTCAAATTCAAATTCACCCACTATTGGGGTGGTTACATAAATCATCAATGCAAATTGGAAATTAGATTGAGGAGGTAACTTAAGATCTTTTATATATTGGTGGTGCATGGATATTTTGTTCCATTAATACCATGATGGATTGAATTTTGGTAGTTAAACATAGCTAGGATTGCCTTCAGATGGCCAGTCACCCATGTTATGCATAATCAGTTACCATGTTGCTTTAAGGTTGATTTTATCTTTTGTTTTTCTTATATGATACCCACATACATTCCATGTCCATGATCTATGCCTCATTCATGATTCTAAATTAAATCCACCACCTTTTCATTAATGTTGTTGCCTAGTCTCACATTAAATTATATTATTACTGATCATTTGTTTGTGAGGAACCAGTCATAAATTAATTTTAAAATCAAATAATATGCGTAGTCCATTCTTAGATTTTTTATGGTTTTGATGGCAAGATATGTCATCAAACTTAAGTTTATGCTTTGGCTAGCTGCACCAACTAGTGTGTCCTTTTTTTTTAAGGTTATTTCTAGGTAAATGTTTTCACTCTTCCACTAATCAGAACAATGGATTTTATGCATGTTATCTTCTTGTATTATGGTGAATTGATATTTCACCACTTGGTGTTATCTCACTCACTTATATATTTGATGGATTTCAAATTTTTACGGACTACCCTAGACCTACAGAGTAGTGAGATGTTTCCACATGGCAACATCCTACTAACCTACTCATTTGGAGGCTTTATATTGTATGAATGTGTCTAGGATCAACAAGTTACCAAGATCTTGACACTTGGGAACATCCTATTGATCTTCTCACCTAGAGCTTTGTTAATGTGGAGGCCTAATAGGCAAACTTTGAAAATTGACTAAGTCCTATAGAATGACAAAAAGATACCATGTGGATCTGGGTAACTTTTATAAACTGGCTAAGTGTTGAAATATTTTTAAATAGGTTTAGGCCATCGGGAGTCACAATAAATCACCTTATGGTGCCAAGCAAAGTTTAAGTTCCTACATGTAAAATAAAGAAAACCTACTCATCAATTTTAAATTAAAATTCCAATGGTTTAGAAATTCAAATTTTAAAATGGCTATGTTATTTTGAATTTAAATGGGCAAGTCTTTCAAAATGAAATGAAAAAACATAAAAACTTTATAAAAATACATCTATTTAAAATTAAATTTTGTCCATTTAAATGAAAAATGACTAAGGTAAAAAAATGAACCAAAGTAATTATTGTTAGAGGTATAATCACTGAGAGTGGGGGGTGGGGGGGCGAGGTGAATCAGTGATACAAGATAATCCAAAGTTCAATTCCAATCCTTGAAATCCTTAATCAATCATCAAAAGCATTCATAAATCATACAAGTCATTCATAACAATGAACTAGAAAGATGATGCAAGGTCAAACACATAACACATGAATTATGTGGGAAAAACTCATGGGGAATAAAACCCACTCTCAAGCCTATAAACATTGGAATACTTTTCCTATAAAATTATCACAAAAATGAGACCTATTGATGATTAAAATTGCACTTTGTTCTAACACCAACAATGGGAAGTTTCAAGAATGTGGGACTTGCAACTTGAAACGACCTCTAGATTTTTAAGAAGCTGGTCTCTTCTTTATCTCAAGTGTTGGGATGAAAGGGATAGAAATTTAAACAGAAACACAATTGCAAAGAAATAAAATCTAACTATGGTGATGCACCTGAATGTAATTCGATCCTTAATTCTAAGCATAGTGAAACTATATGTAAGATTCAATTACATTAAAGAGTGAACAAGGCATGATCAATGTAAAAGATAGAAACAATAGAAACAGAGGCTCACAGCTTAGACTACTTTTGCAATGACACAGAAAACATCAACAAAGGCACAGAACTTTATCTTCTTATTAATTCTCTAGTAATATAAAAGGCACAAAAACATGCATAGTTACATAAACTTTCCATCTCAAGAAAATAGAACCAAGGCAAATGATATTCCTAATCATAGCTCTAAAAGTCTAAAAACTCTTAACAATAGTCTCTCATAGGAAATTCTCTCCAATTATCTGATTCTCTCTTCTAGTGATCTCTGCACCCCTCTTTATAGCATTGGATTCACTTCAGATTGTCTGCGTGTTCTCAATCTAACGGCCCAACTAAACTCTAACTGACTAGAAGGTTTAATAGAAGATATTTCTTAGATTCTAAAACATTCTATCTTCCTGTAGTTCATTAGTTGAAATAGATACACAGGACATTCCCTTCTATCAAATGGAAGAGGACACTTGGCTGATTTCCCCTATTTTACTTTAAAACCTTCTTATTATTTAGGAAGCACCAGAACATGACACTTGGTGGCTTCTATAGCACTCACTGAAGACACACGGCACTTTCTGCATTACTTATACTCTTACTATATCTTCGCTTAGAAGTGTTCGGTCTTTGACATCTGTCACCATTTTTCTCAAAACTTAAACAAATTTTATAAAAAATGGGACCCAAAGTAGTTCTCACCTTAGCAACTTCAAAAAGGGAACAGGGACATGTGGCACCTTCCACTTATTCTTGACAAAGGACACATGGTGATCTCTATTGCCTTTAGCTACCTTTTGTTAAACCTGTGGAAAGTGGCATGTGTCCATCTCTGCATTGCCCTATCTATACTATAGAAACAATCGGACCTTATAACATACTTACATAGATGGTGACACTTGGTAGCTTTTGCTTGCCTCAAAATAAAAACCCGGGACCCACCACAGTCTTTACTTGTCAATGAAACAAAATGAAGATAATTCAGAGGTTGACACGTGATGGCTTCCACTTTCTTTAGCTAGGTATACATGGCATCTTCCGTTACTTTTAGAAAAGCACATTGAAACTTTCTACTATTGCCATCTAGTGCCTTTCGCTTGTTCCTGACTCTTAGCTTGTTGAAACCTTTCACTCAAAAGAGATTTGAAATGTGAATGCTGATATGAAACACAAATACTGACACTTTTCACATTCCACTGAGTTACTATGAGATATGTGGCACGTCCTGACCAACTTATAAAAATTATGAAAGGTACCTCAGCTGATGACACTTGGCAGCTTCTACCTGACTTCGACACTTAGAGAAAAATGAGTCAAAAGGAAATTTGAGCTTGCACTCTGAGTGTAAACTTTGTCATCTTGAATCAAAGTGTGTGGGGACAAATTTTTGCAATGCACAACTAAAAATTAGAATGAAACGTAGAGTATCTTTTACTCTATAGTTATTGGTGACTCCAAGGACTTTTGAGCCTGCTCAAAAAGAAACCACAACTCCCGCTTGATTAAAATGTCAAAAAATTACAACTTCAGCAATGTTGTTTGATAGGTGGACCACTCATCGTTAGATAACCCCTACTTATTATGCACTTCATTGAAGGCTAAATCAAGCTTAATAATATCCTTGTGTGAAAAAATTTGAAAAATCTGAACCGTAGCCTTCAATTTGAACTCAAGCTAGGAAACAAGAATCAAAACCACTTCTACTTCAGGGACTGATGAATCATCCCTTAAATTCTAAAAAATTGTCTGGTCATTCTGCTTGGCCAACAACAAAGGTTTAATTTCATCAATCATTATCACAGTGTTGTTATCTAAAAATGAAGAAGGAAGGCCTAATTGCACTAGGTATTCAATGTGCTATTTCATTTCACTGATTCCTTCTTTCATTAAATCAAAAAGCTCTCTGTAATTGATGGCTATGAAATTACAACTGAGAACCTCATTCACTCGCTTAGTAGTGACCATTTTGTTATCAATTCTTGCTACTGACAATGTTCCATCTGTTGCATCATAAAGCTTTTGTAGCAGCATTTTAGAATCCAAGACTCTCCTAGAAATAGTATCCAGAGTGTCTTCAATAGATTTCTCCACCTTTTCACACAATTTCTATGCATTTAGTAGGAAGGTGAGAGAAGGCCTAAGCTGAATAATCTCTGAAGAGATTCTTTTCCACATGGACTCATAAAGCTCCTTCACCAGACTTAACACTCCTACATTCTTTGGCCTATTGGCCAGCTCCAGTGTCAATTGTTCTACTCTTTGTTGCTCTACTTGAAAATGGGCTTGTATAGCCATGATATTATTCTATTTACTCAGCAACTTTTGTTGCAATTGGGTAACCTATATCAGGTTTTCCTCACATTTTTATTGCAATGCTACTTTTTCTCACTTTAGGGTCATCACTGCATCTTTTACTTGCATTAGCCCTACTTTTAAGGAATCATTTTGGGCCTAGACTACCTGATGAGTCTGAAGAGAAATAGTATCATGCAACTGTTTATTCAAACTCTCTATATCATTAACTTTTCTATTGATTTCTATGGTCAAACTATTATAGTTTGCCCTCTCTTTGGCTAGATCAGCCTCCATCTTCTATAGCTTCCTTGATGTTTTCAAGTAATCTTTAGTAATTATAGAAGTGGATTTAGTTAGTAGCTCGATTTTGTCTTATGGCCTGAATAGGGACATGTCTATGGCCACTGCATTCATTATGTAGTCTTCTGGCTGCATCTACTCACTTGGCTTGATTACATTTGGTGACACATGAGTCACCATTAGTTGCTACTAAATTAGGTCAAATTGTGATTGTAGATGTGGCATAGCCAAGGCCTTATTTTCCTTGATTCTCTTTTTCTCTCTTCAAGCTTCCCTTGCCTTCCTAGTAGCATCTGCTTGAGTTTAGAAGGTAGAAGGAGAGGCAATGTGCCCACCCGCAAAAGGATGTCTTTGTGGCAAACCATATTGAATAGACAATTGTTGGCTATGGGCAATCTGAGGGGGAATTTTCTTGGGAATAGAGGAGGAAAAGTGAGGTAATGTTAAAGCTTGAGTAGGGATAGATGGGGCAAAGTGAGAAATGGGAATGGTGCAGGTGGCAGGGGATGTCATCTGGCCAAATGGAATCATCATGCCTATAGGAGAAGAAAGAGATTGAGAAGGAGAAGGAGGAATAATACTTACCTGAGAAGCAATTACAGTACTCTGTAATTGGCATTGTGAAGGTTCTACTTCCTCCTCTAAATCAAACTAAAACTACACCCTCTTTCACTTCTTTGGTGTTTCTTCTTCTGGCTGTGCTCCCCTCTCTTTAATATTTACCATTGCTATCAGTGGTGCTTGTGGGGAACTGGGAACCTCAATAACTGATGCTGATGGGGAATCTTTTGGTGGTGAAGGCACCACACTCTTTTGTTGTTCCATGACACTAAGATATTGAGGCCAAATTGTTATAGTGACTACAGCTACGGTTTGCCCTAGAGCCTATGATTCTTGGTTGGACCCTGCTCTAGCTTCTGGCTTTACACCTTGTGTCGGAAAATTGCTTGTGTCAGGGATAGATACTGGGGATAGATGACACTCATCCTAGAGTTCCTCCCATCTCTCATTTGAGTCCACATTCCTAAAAGAATGAGTTATCTGACAAATTTCTTGCCTATATTTCCAATAGGCTTCTATTTTCTCAACATCCCAATCTTTATTCTTTAGTGCCCTTCTTAAGCCAAAAGTCATTCTGATTTTAGGGTCAAAATCCCTCTGCTTAACATAGAATTTTTCCTAGGGTCTATTTTGCTGAAGGGGTAAATCTGTTAATTCAACATAAAATCTAGGAGTATCTTCCCTAGGATTTTTCCTATTTTCCCAAAAGGGGTGGCCCTTGTGTGCAATTCTAGTAGCAACCCTATTAGTCCTAATCCATGCAGCTATGAAATTATTTGAGTCATATACCCATTTGTCTTTGATTAAAAGGAAACCCAGGAAGGCTAGCTTTTTGAGCAACATAATTTTGGCATCTCTGGTTTCTAGTACCATGTTGTTTGTCATCCATGGGAGGTCATACATCTTCCTCTTCCTCTTCCTCTTCCCAAAGCCATATTCATTATCTACTATGGACACCTACCTGGTGAGCTCTAAAAATACTAACCTAAGAGTCAAAATCTTAGGTAGCAACATTGGTTCCCCATAAAAACCATGGACTCTAATAATTGTATGGTGAGATCCAAAAAAGAAATCACAAGGGATTGGGCAATTGGCCAAAAGGTTTGAAACACTTGGAAATAGTCTATTTATAACTGGTTCTAGGTTTGGGTGATAAAAGGTAGGACTAACAAATAGTTCCCAAAATTCATATGGATCGCTAGTTTTTGACAAAATATGTGTCCATGCAGACATAGGAGTGGTCCTTTATAAATCGAAACTTGGGTCATACATATCAAGATGCATATGTTGGGAAAAGATGTCAGAGTTCTGATATAGCATGAGGTGAAACAAATAAGAAGAGTACCTAAAAACTTCCTTTGATTTGAACTGGGCCAGTTGTTCCACCATTGAGTATGCAATTTGTTTAGAAAAATCAAGCCGATACTCTTGAGTTTTGTCAACAGTCTTCAGCCTGAAGAGGATAGCCATTTGTTCTCCATAAATTGCCATATCATCCTTCATTCTGAAGATGAAAGCCATCATAGACAATGCATCTTGGCTAGCTTGTGCGAATTGGGCTCTTGTTGTAGGTAGTGTCGACACAGTGGTATCATCATCATCCATTTGCAATTTAGATCTTAAGAATCTTGACTGAGTATTGATGTTTGCCCATGTTCTTTGCATTTTAGCAACAGTGGGAAATGTAGCCATCTTATCGTGATACAAGGCTAACATGTCTCAAATATCCTGTGGTGTGATTTTCACCATGAATGGACCCTGTTGTATGGTGTTTGAGGGTGCATGGAACAAGTCTATTCATATTTTAACCAAGTCAGGGCATGGATGCACTCTTGGGACAATGAATTGTGTTAGTTGTGAAGTCCAAATCCTCATTGCAAATGTCTCATATTGCCTCACTCTGGCCCTCTGAAGACACCTTTGATGTGCCCCTTCTCTAAGAGTTTTGCTACTAGTTCTTTGAAGAATTGGTTCCATGACTCCATCTACATAATCTTTTATCTTTGTTGGGTCACTTGCTTAACCAACTTCAAGGACTCTGGTCTATGGGTAGGTCTTCAATGGTTGCACGGGGGCTAAAGCATATGACTTACTCGTAAGAAACTTATCAAGGGATTCATAAATCCCAGCTCCTTATTGCGAAGACTGTCCCCCCTCCATCTCTATATCTATTTCTTGATAACCGGTATGAACTTTTGCAAAACAAAAAGCACTTTTGCTTAAGAAAGTTTACTCAGAACTGAAAATGCAAGTAGTAGGAATTTTCTCATAGACGCAGGAATGTTTGAAATACTTGTAAGCTTTAACTCTTTCCATGAGGTATTTATTGACCTATTAAGTCTCAAAATGGCATTAAAATTTGATAACTATTAGCAAATCTTACTCAATCTTTATGGGACAGTGATATAGACACGTTATGCAAGTGGCAGCGCAAGGTACCTTGGGGATTTCTAAAGATTTGGGAGATATTCAATGTATTGAGGATTTTTTTGAAAATTTTGAAAAACTCTGAGCTGCTACTACATGTTCAAAGAACACTTATTTAAAAAAAAGTGGGAAATCAAAATGGGAATACAAAATAACTAAGAAAGGGACACTATCTAACTATAATACATAAGTGACACTACCTAACTAAAATGTTTCAAATAGATTCCATTCATAGGAATCTCTTCAAGTTCACCTTCCATTATTTCTAGCTCAAATAAATTTTGCTATTTACATGCATGAATTTTATAAGGGCCAATCCATAATGCTTCAAACTTAGTGTGTTGACCTGGCTTGGCAGCTCTTGCATCCCATTTCAAAACAATTGAGCCTGTTTCAAAATGGGGATTTGAAGTCCTTTTATCAAAAGAGTCTTTAACTATTTTTTGATGCTTTACCAATGAATCATGGGCTGCATCCCTCTTTTCTTGAACTTCTAAAAGTTCAACAAGTCTGACCTACATGGGGCCATTCTCATCAATTTCAATCTGTTTAATCATCTGGAGAGTAGTAATCTCCAAGCTTAGGGGTATTACCACAAATTTCCCATATGCCAATTCATATGGGGACATTTTGATCACCTATTTAGGCATGATTCTATCAGTCCATAGTGCTAAATTAATCACTTTATGCCATTCCTTATGATGATCAGCCCCTATTCTTTTGATGAGTCTAATCAGGTTCTTATTAGTTGATTCTACCAAACCATTACCCTGAGAGTAATAGTTAGATGAAGTTTTCAAATATATTCCATGCTTTAATGCAAAGTCAGATACTTTAGACCCTAAAAATGCTTTAGCATTATCTGAAATTATGGTGCAAGGAGCCCCAAAGCGAGTAGTGATACTCTTTAAAAAATCTAGGATCACATTTTATGTTGCTTCTTTAAGTGGCACTACCTCAGTCCATCTGGTGAAATAATCTGTGGAAGTTAATATCCATTTGTGACCCATACTAGACATTGGATTTATCATTCTAATGAAGTCAAGAACCCATTGAGCAAAAGGTTCATCCACAATTATAGGACTAAGGGGCATTGTTGCATTCCTTCTCATCCCCATATAATATTGACAGGATTGACATTTTTTAACCAGCTGATAACAATATATAAATAAAGTAGGCCAAAAATAACCTACCTCACTTATCTTTATAGCTGTGGTCTTTGTAGAAAAATGTCCACCTGATACTCCATGATGCATTTCATGTCGTATTTTCTTAGCCTCAGCCTTTTCTACACATCTTAACAATTTGCCATCATAATTTCTTCTGAAAAGAACCTGTTCAATTAAAACAAAATGAACTCCTTGTATCCTATAGTATCTTTTCTTATTTTGAGGGAGTTCTTTTGGGTAAATCCCATATTAAATAAAATGAATCCTGCTTGTGACCCAGGATTCTTGATCAACCTCTTGTATCCTTAATATAATTTCCTTTTCTTCTTTTGAATTTGTCTCTTCAGGTATCATCTTTTCAAGCTTTTGAGTCATATATTGGCACAAACCCCTACCTATGACCAACTTAGTGGGTTTGACCTCTACATCATATTCAAGGATCTTGGTTATCTAGTTAGCTCTTTTTTTAGTAATTTCTCCCTCCATGATGTATTCTTTGACACTTGGGTGGGCTACAAGTATCAAAATTTTGCTTCTTGATACCATATGCCTGAATTTCTTGAGGGCTTTTACCATAGCATATGCTTGTTTCTCTACAAAGTTGTATCTAGTTTCATACTCCCTGAGAGTTCTTGAGAAAAAAGCTATTGGATGCTCTCCCTCATGTCTATAATCCTTTTGTGTTAAGACAGCAACAATACTTAACTCTCCTCCATAGACATACAT
Organism: Torreya grandis; assembly: GCA_037957365.1. Taxonomy (NCBI): domain Eukaryota; kingdom Viridiplantae; phylum Streptophyta; class Pinopsida; order Cupressales; family Taxaceae; genus Torreya; species Torreya grandis. The sequence goes on along the minus strand of JARHVA010005415.1, from coordinate 1,059,805 downwards.
CACAAAAGGCTTAGAAAAATCTAGGTTTCTAAGTATTGGGGATGTTGAGATAGCCTTCTTGACCTCTTCAAAGGCTTGCCTTCCTTCTATAGTCCACTTGATAATTAGGTCTTTCTTTAACAAGAGTGTCACTGGTCTTACTAAGATAGCAAAATTAGATATGAATTTACTAACAAAATTAATCTTCCCTAAAAAGGACTGAACTGCCTTTTTAATTACTAGAAGAGGTAGGTTCATTATAGCTATCACTCTTTCAGGATCTATGGAAACTCCTTCTTTAGAAACTATATGTCCCAATAATTTGCCTTGAGGTACAACAAAGATGCATTTCTTGGGATTTAGTGATATTCCAAATTCTTGACATTTTTTGAAAATAGATTCTAAATGATCAACAACATTTTTTGAAAAAATAGCAAGATCATCCAGATAAATCAGGATGATTTTATTTATAAGTTCCCCAAATGCTACATCAATAGCTCTTTGGAAAGTGGCTCCTACATTTGATAGGCCAAATGGCATCTTAGCGTATGTAAATGTTCCCCATTTGGTAGTAAAGGCAGTTTTGCATTGGTCTTCATCAGCCAACCAAATCTGATTGTATCTAGAGAAACCATCTAGCAAAGAAAATCTCTCTGATCTAGTCACAATTTGTAGAATTTGTTCCATGGAGGGCAAGGGATAGTGATCTTTCAGAGATTCTCTATTTAGATCTCTAAAATCTACACAAAGTCTTATATCTCCATTCTCTTTCCTAATTGGTACCAGATTTGATACCCAGGTTGAGTGTTTGATTGGAAAAATTATTTTAAAATCTAAAAGTTTTTGCAACTCATCTACCATTAGAGGCTCAATCCTCAAATTTACTAGCCTTTGTTTCTATCTGATGGGCTTAGATCCTTCAGTCAGTTCTATTGTGTGTTGAATAATGTCTCTCTTGTATCCATGAAGGTCTTCATAGCTCCAGGCCATGACTCTGTCATATTTTTTACACAATTAATCTAGTCTTTCCTTTTCTCCTTGAGTCACAAAATTTCCAACTTTTAATTTTTTCCCTTCACTCACCTCTATTTTAGAATAGTCTACTTTGTTTACTTGGAATATTTTCTTCTCCAAACTTACGTCTTCTAGATCAAATAGATTCTCTAAAGTGATCAAGCCTTTGGTAATCTTATTAGTCCTTAATTGTATGACTTGATCTCCATATGCCTCTACAATTTTGGTTTGCAATTGATTAGCAATCTCATCTGATTGTTGTAATAATGAAAGTACTTAGAATCATTTTCAAATACTTGTCAATTATCATCATTGTCTAGAATGGTTGACCTCACTATAACTTTTACTAACTCATTGTTAACTAATAAGCCAGTTGCTGGATCAAACTGTGAGCCAATCTGGGCCATCCTATCAGCTTCTAAATTTTGAATCCTAGGGACTAATTCAATATTGAAAGCTTCAAAATTTTCTATTAAGTCCCAAATTATGTCTGTAGGATCTCATTCTTACATTTTTGGCTATCTCCTTTTCTCTAATTTGCTTTACTACTAATTCTGAATCTCCTTTTACTATTAGATTCTTTATTCCCTTTTTCTTGGCTAATAGGAGCCCATGTTTTAGATATTCATACTCAGCATCATTATTTGTATAGGCAAATTGGAAATGGATAGCCCTTAAAATTTTCTCACCATTTAGAGCAGTAAGACAAATTCCCGCTCCAACACCATTTTTACTTCTAGCTTCATCAAAGTTTAAGGTCCAGATTTCTAAATCTTTTTCAGATTCTTGAGTAGTTGGTGTCTCTTCCCTTAAAATATTAGGGATTTCATGGTCCTCATCAAAAATGACATAAGTGCCTAGACCAGTAGAGTCATAATTCTCATATGGGTCACTATGCATCATAGCTAACAACTAGTTATTTTCTTCTTCTTGATCGTGCTCAGTCCAGTCGCCTAACTCTTTAACAAAAACCCTTTCTTCCTTATTTAACATGGCATGATCTACCTCTAATTTTGATTTTGGTTTATTTATGATAAGATCCTTTGATAGTGGTTCAGATAGAATTTTCATCTTTGAACCATATTTGGTTCTTAGAATAAGGTGAGACCAATCAAGAGACATATATCCTCCCATCTTGGCTATAAAGTCTCTTGATAAACATAAACCAAAAATAGGAGGTATATCTATGACTACTATATCTTGATTAATAATTATATTGGGACAAGTATATAATTGTAATGGGAGTTGTCTAATTCTCCCTATTGTCTGCACTGATTTGCCATCTAGCTGCATAACTCCTTTAGTGAGTGGCTCATACTTTATCTTTAAAGCATCTACTATTGCCTTTGGCATTACTGTATTACTAGCCCCTGAATCTATCATTGCATTATGTAGTAGTTTCTTGCCAACTATTAAAGTCAAATAGAAGGGGTATGGTTTTTATTTGCTTACCTCTGGTGAATTGTTCACTAGGGTTGTTGTCTGCAGATGAACTATGTCCTTGAGATTTCCTTTTTCAGCAAATCTTTCTTTGATCTTAGCATGTTTGGGCACTAATTGGCCTTGTAGAGCTTCATGTAATAGTGTATTTTGTTCAGGAATAGCTAATATGTCCCAAATTGATACTTGTGGTAGAGTCCTCTTTAATTGATCCACCACATTCATGGGTCCCAGAGTCTGGGTTCTTGGAAAGTAAGGATACCTTGCTTTTTCTTGAACTTGTTCATGAACTAATTGATTTGGAAATGATTGTGGCATTTATTATCTAATAGTTATATTTATTTGACCTTGAAATGGAGGACTCTCCATAACTTGATTGTTTGCAACCTCAGGCTGTTCTACCATTCTTCTCTTTGATCTAGTATAGTAATCTGATTGAACCATTGGCTTCTTGGAAGTAGAAGCTTCATTCAAGAAAATTGATTCTTCATCTTTAACCCATGAGAAAAAAGCATGTTCTAGGGCTATTTCTTTCTCTTGTTGTAAAGACATCCCTTGCATCTGAGCCATTAGGATTGAATTTTGCATACCAGGAGATTGGTAGGTTTGATTATCACTAGTACTTGCAAATTGTCCATCCATTCTTCTTTGCTCTACTACCTTTTGTTGTAGATTACCCATGGGACAATCTCTTGGTGTATGAGCATTATTACAAGGGAAAAACTAGGCATTGGTACTATCTACATAATTATTTTTCCCTTGAACAATTTCTCTATTCGAATTGGGGGGAACAGTTTGTGAAGGCATAGGGACTACAACTAATTGGTTTGCTAGCTGAGGGTTATTTTGCCTTTGAGGACCTTGATATTGGTTCGGCTATGATGAAAATCTATTTCCTTGGTAGCCCTAATATTGGGGTCTAGGGTAAGGATTTTGTTGTCTCTTTATGTTAATCAACTCATTAGAAAATGTCCGTAAGATATTCTTAATATCATCCATCTCAAATGACTAAGCAGGAACAAGTTCTTTAGTAGGTGGTTGAGGATATTGATACATAGACATAGGTGGGCCTATGGATTTAGGGGCTTCTTGAGGTAATGGCAAGGTAATTTCTGGGAACATGGGCATGGGAGGCCTTGGGGGCAACTTTCTAGCATCTATCAAATTATTTTTAGCTCTGACTACATAGTCATAAGCCTCTGGCAAGGTCTGCCCTCCAAGTGACTAAATCATAATAGATATATCTAAATTTAAAGCCTTAAGATAAAACACTATAGCCATACCTAGTAATGGTCTAGCGGTAGTAGGAATCCTTTCCCAAGTCTTTTAAAATTTGGAATTGAAGTCAGTCATTGCTTTTTGTGGTGCCCTTTGGATGGTAATTAATTTTTGTAACAAAGAAGACTTATCACCTTTCTCTTCAAATCTTTCGAAGAAAAGATCTTCGAGCTGGTCCGACGTAGATATGGTATTTGGGTCAAGGATTAGTACCATTCCAGAGCCTTCTATTTAAGAGAAGCTGCTAATAACCTTATAGCCACATTTTGTTGTGTGACATGTATAGCACAAACATCTGATACATCTTGAAGATGTTCTTTAGGTGTTTTAAAATCTTTCCTACTAAATTTGGGTAGAGATTTCAAGGCATTTACTGGGATAGGATCCCAAGTGGCTGGTGGTATTGGGAGAATTAAAAGACTACAAGTGTTCCAACTTGCATAATTTCTTGGGGGTATAAGGGCTCCCATATTTGCTCTTGGTATTGGTATGAACTGATTGACTCTTCTTCTTGGACTAGTTACTAAAGGTGGTAAAAGAATACCTAGATTTATAGCAGATTGAGATCTAGTTACTCATCCATAGCTCTAACTCCTTATAACTCTCTGGTTCATATGGTCTTGAAAGAAACTTCAAAACTTGTCCCATCGGGCATGCCAAAAACTATTGATGATTAAAATTGCGCTTTGTTATAACACCAATAATGGAAAGTTTTAAGAATGTGGGACTTCCAACTTGAAATGACCTCTAGATTTTTAAGAAGCTGGTCTCTTCTTTATCTCGAGTGTTGGGAGGAAAGGGATAGGAATTTAAATAGAAACAGAATTGAAAAGAAAGAAAATCTAACTATGGCGATGTGCCTGAATGTAATTCGATCCTTAATTCTAAGCACAGTGAAACTATATGTAAGATTCAATTATATTAAAGAGCAAACAAGGCATGATCAATGTAAAAGATAGAAACAATAGAAATAGAGGCTCACAACTTAGACTACTTTTGCAATGACATAGAAAACATCAACAAAGGCACAAAACTCTATCTTTTTATTAATTCTCCAGTCATATAAAAGGCATAGAAACATGCGCAGTTACATAAACTTTCCAACTCAAGAAAATGGAACAAAGGCAAATGATATTCCTAATCACAGCTCTAAAAGTCTAAAAACTCTTGACAATAGTCTCTCACAGGAAATTCTATCCAATTATCTGATTCTCTCTTCTAGTGATCTCTGCACCCCTCTTTATAGCCTTGGATTCACTCCAGATTGTCTTCATGTTCTCAATCTAACGGCCCAACCAAACTCTAGCTGACTAGAAGTGTTTAACAAAAGATATTTCTTAGATTCTAAAATGTTTTGTCTTCATATAGTTCATTGGTTGAAATAAATACATAGGGCATTCCCTTCTATCAAACGAAAGAGGACACTTGGCTGATTTCCCCTATTTTACTTGAAAACCTTCTTGTTATTTAGGAAACATTAGAACATGACACTTGGCGGCTTCCGCAGCACTCACTGAAGACACACGACACTTTCTACATTACTTATACTCTTACTATATCTTTGCTTAGAAGTGTTTGGTCTTTGACATCTGTCACCATCTACTTCTCCAAAACTTAAACAACTTTTATAAAAAATGGGACCCAAAGTAGTTCTTGCCTAAGCAACTTCAAAAAGGGAATAGGGACATGTGGTGCCTTCCACTTATTCTTGACAAAGGACATGTGGTGATCTCCACTGCCTTTAGCTAACTTTTTTTAAACTTGTGGAAAGTGACACGTGTCTATCTCTGCATATCCTTGTCTATACTATAGAAACAATCAAGCCTTATTTCATACTTACACAGACAATGACACTTGGCAGCTTTTGCTTGCCTCAGAACAAAAACTTAGGACCCACCACAGTCTTTACTTGTCAATGAAACAAAATTAAGATAATTCAAAGGTTGACACATGATGGCTTCCACTTTCTTTAGCTGGGTATATGTGGCATCTTTCATTGCTTTTAGAAAAGTACACTAAAACTTTCTATTGTTGCCACCTAGCGCCTTCTGCTTGATCCTAACTCTTAGCTTGTTGAAACCTTCTGCTCAAAAGAGATTTGAAACACGGATGCTAACACTTATCGTGTTCCACTAAGCTACTATGACATATGTGGCACATCCTGACCAACTTATAAAAATTATGAAAGGTTCCTCAGCCGATGACACTTGGCAGCTTCTACCTGATTTTGACACTTAGATAAAAATGAGTCAAAAGGAAATTCGAGCCCACGCTCTAAGTGTAGTCTTTTTCATCTCAAATAAAAGTGTGTAGGGACAAAATTTTACAATGCAAAACTAAAAATTAGAATGAAACGTAGAGTATTTTTTACTCTACAAGACCTTTTAGTGAAGCACCCAATTTACAAGGGGCACGCACCTCTAAGCATAAGCAAGCACAAACTTATTCTAGATGTTGAGCACCCATACAACACCTATGAAATAAACATATCTAGAAATATGATTGCCTTTCAATATGAATGAGAAACAATGTATAAAATCTCTATTTTAACCCTTCACACTCACTTAAATCTTGCACACATAATCAATGCATCCAAAACACCCTTTTGGATCACTCTAGACCTCTTCTCTCATCCTCAATCTTCAGTCCTAAATGTACACTATTTTCACATCAAAATTATGACCTATAGGTCATACACATAGTCCTCAACTTGCTTAGCTCATCAATCCATCCACTTTGAACACTATCTCTCCTCTTCCTTTTCACCACAACACTATCTTGCTCTTATCAACTCTAGAAATCATCACCTTTTATTTCACTCTTTATAGAGCCATCGTGAATGTAATATTATCAGTAGGCCATAAGACTTATATTATACCTTAATTCCTCTATCATGCTAATACATATCTCTATATCACCCTTATAGGTTAACCATAGTATCCATGGGTCACCCTTAACTAGCTACACCTTTCAATTAGGACGTAGTAACCCTTATATGTCCCATAGAGACCTATTCACTCCTTTAACACTTCATTGAGAAAATTAGAAACACAATACCACTTTCAAATGCATAGATTCACTCTACATAACCCCTAAGACACATTTAAGTGTTTACATCCATCACTACACTCCTCTATATATGCATAACCTGCTCAAACAATAGTCTTGTACACAAGAACACCATGAATGAATAAATAGTCAACTTCTAAGTATTTGTTCATACTAAAGATGGATTGGTCAAACCTCCAAAATCCAATCAAATGGTCCTTATATAGTCTACAAAATTATCCAATAGTTAATTCATCATGATACATTAAAACACCATTAACACAAACATAATCATCCTTCTCGGGTTACATGTAGATGATGATCAAACCTAGAGTCAACTTTGGAGCTCAATAATTGAACTGTATGAATATTCAAACCTTATAACCAATTTTTATGGTGAGCTCAATTTATCTATCACTTTTATTTTTATACCACCATAAAATCCATCATACATCAAAATTTATAGCTCAAAAATTATAGACTGGTTTTCTTTTGTTAATTTGAATATTCAAATTCCAACAGTCACTATGTAATGCAAAAGCTTTAGACACGTGTCTTCATCTTGTGCCCATTGTAAATTTTATCAAATACACTCCATAAATATCCTTAGTATTCCCCTATTTTTTATCTTCAATCATTTACCATTGATCTTTGATCCATACTACCAAGATTATGACACTTAGCAATCCCGCGTGTCTTCTATGGACCCTGTTATCAGTCTCTAGTGGTTACACCACTTGGCAAACCTATGTGCATTTTTATAATATGGTATTAGTCTCCATATGTTATTACACCACTTGGAAGTCCCACATGTAATCTATGTTCCTTTTTTAATTTTTAACTTGATTCACACCATTAATCTTCATCTGCATGATTGAATGTACTTTGTTAGATATTCATCTGCTCGATTAAACACTCATTGTTAGATCCATATTCTGATTGAATTCTCACCATTAGATATATTTTTGAATTATTTAATCCTAAACATTAGATATTTTTTTTTAATTATTTAATGGTCATCAATATATCTCTATCTTCAAGATTAACTACTCACCATAGATCTTTGATATTGTAAATTTGGCTAAGTATTGGAAACATTACAATCTGCCTGAGAGGCCAACTTTGCAACTTGATATATTTTTCTACACACCACCTCATTACATAAAAATTTGACCATATAAAATAGGAATAAAATTTATTAGACCCATGTGACCAACTCTTTTTGACACTACCATAAGTGAAAATGTTGACATCATCAATCTGCTCACTTAGCCTAATTTACCAAGATGACTAGGAGAGCCTAGACATTCATATGACTACTTTGATGAATTCCTTTCACTTATAAGATTAATATAAGCACTCATAACACCTTATATTACCTATTAAATAGTAACATAACATCAATAGCATTATCTATCATTCCAAAGACCTACCCACATGATATGCACTTCTCAAATCCATTTAGAACTATCACTTTGTCATTAATGCATTATATACTCAAATCACCTTGACATCAATGAAAATCAATGAATCTTAATAACATTCTCAAAAAAATATCCTTTTTTAATTAATGAGAAACCCATTTTATAATTCACTCTCCTAAAGTGAACAACTCTTTCATTCTGAACTTTCTCCCCGTTTGACATTAATGACAAAGGTCTCTTCCTCAACATGCCAACTTGATACTTGGACCTAAAAAACTTCTCATAGATTTTATAAATCTCCCCCTTACATCATGATAATCTCATATAACCTATTCTAAAACCATGCTCAACCATACATGTTCCTTAGAATTTAAATATCCCACATATGCTCCCCCTTTGACATAATGATAGAGTGGGGACCAACTGATCTTGAGGACCTGAAAAGACTTCAAGGACCAAAAATAGGAAAGGACCACCTCAAATAGATAATAAAAACTCCCCTTATCACTATGCATACCACTTATTACTATATCTTCATAGTCTTTCTCATTGATAACACACCATCTTGATCATCCCCTTAGGCTCCTCTTTAGCACTTCAAACCATCTCTAACCATGACAAAATTACATGATTGCCTTCAAATTTCCTCTCATAAGACAACACCATGATCTCTAACTGATGTTCAATTCAATATTCAAATAATAAAGATGCACAAAAATATTCAAAGAATGAAACCACCTGGAATGCACTTGTATATATCCTCCTCATACTCCATATCAACCTTACCTTCATACTTCAACATTTAACCTACTAGACTAAGTATCAAAAAATGACATAAACATACCTTTAGTACTAGAGGTCCTGAATACACCTTGATCACACACACTTTATTCTTCATATGATATATGTCTTATAAGAATCATAGATAGAAACACCCATTTGTCATGAGAGACTAATAGTCCCAAAACTCAAAAGACTCCCACATCACCATGATCTTACTTGACTTGCAGTCTTGCCTCATCATTAGATTGACTTTGAATGAGTCCTTAAATTCACCTTTTATTTTTAACTCAGACTCCTTCTTGATATTCTTGTGCATTTGGGTAGATAAGGCTTACTCTTTGATTCTTGGGCTTATTTTTGTTTTGTCATGACAAACAACCCATTCACCTCCTTAGGTCACCATTCATTATAGATTATTTTCTTCATGTTAGGATTTTTTTTTTTGAAGTAAGATACTGACCATTCCTACATAACCTTGTTATGTGACCTATCTCTTGAAACTTGTACGAAACCATACTTCTTAAGAAAAACTCATTGTTTATTACTTTGTTAATATAGAATCTTGTAATGTGCCCCATGTCATAGCAGTTGTAGCATTCAACTTTAATTACATTACTTGACTGATGATTCATATCATAGTTGCAATAAAATTCTTTCCTTGAGGTATTTTACATTCTCTTGATATATGACCATTTTGATCACAAGAGTAACACTGACCATTGAAATTTGCATACCTTATAACATTTGGTTGTCTGATAGGATTAGTTCTCAATCTAATATCACCATCATTCCTTGATTGATTATTGACTTTTAAGGTTTGATTCTTCTTGTTTATGTTAGCATTTTCTTTGTCTTGAACTGAAATATTTTTTTCTTATTTGAAACCTAGATTAGATCTATCACTTGTAGACATTTGACTACTCAAAATATTGTCTAGATCATTAGTACTTTTTTCAAACTTCACAAAAGACCTTACCTTACTAGATGTCTTCTCCAAATAAACCTTTAAGGACTAAATTTCAATCATATGCCCAGAGCATTCATTTTATTTGGTTGTTAGGCTTGTAGACATAGTTTTCAACTGAGTATTGAGATGTTTGACTATATCCTCATGTTCCCTAGTGTCATCATTTATTCTTGCCTCAAACATATTGAATTGATCCTCATAGTCCTTGATTTGTGACATCTTATTGTTTTTTTCTTCTCAATCTTCAAATCTTCAAGATCATTTATTAATTTAGCCTCATTATATACCTTAGTTTCTTTATTATATGAATCATCAGCTTCATCTTTGTTTTTCATGAGATCATCTCTTTCAAGGTTTCTTGTTTCTAACTTCTGATGTGTTTCAAGCTTGCTCATAAATTGATTTAGTATTATATGTAAGGAATATATCTTTGATTTATATATGATACATTCTTCATCCTTAAACTTTACCTCTTCATCAAGAGTAAAAACTTGAGTTTCAATCTATTAAGTGATATCATCATGATCCTTGACTTCATTACTCAACCTTACTTCAAAAAGGCCAATTTTATCCTCATAGGATTTTATCAAGAAAGCTTGTTTTCTTCCACAGTGTTTAGATATTTGTCTTCAAGAGTGAATTTTTCTTCTTCCTCTTCTAAGCTATCTCCTTAAATAAAATTCACCTTCATCATCACTAAGATCCATAAACATTATCTCTTTGTCCTCATTATGAAATGAATCATCACTGTCTAATGTGTCTTCTTCTTCTTCTATAGATGAGTTACTATCTTCTTCATGGTAAAGGATCTTACTGCCTTTGTATGACTCCTTTCCATTTCTCTTAGTGAATAAATTTATGTACTTTTTAGGACCCTTACAATTCTTGTGTTCATCTTTATGATATTCCTTATGAGTTTCTTTGTGTTCAAACTTACCTCTATCTAGGCATCTAGCTACAAAATGACCAACTTTACCACATGAAAAACATTTAAAAGGAAGTTTTCCTTCATACTTACTTGATCTTATATTTGATTTACATACAATCATGGCTTCAAGTTGATATTTATTAAGGTTAAAGTCTTCAAGACTTAACTTGTTCTTCTTGGATTTTGTCTCCTTGATCACCTTGAAGGTTGCTTCCTTATTAGGAGGTATGTCCTCATTGACTCTCATTTCATAGGTAGTAAGGATCCCATGCAATTCATCCATCTTTATCTGAGTAAGATCATGACTTTCTTCTATAGCAGATACTTTTGAATGAAATTTGAGAGTGAGAGACCTTAATACCTTTTGTACTATATTAGCTTCTTCAATCTTCTCTCCAAGACCTTTGATTATGTTTACTATCTCATCAACCCTTAGAATATATGATGCACCAATGTCTTCTTCCTTAATTTTGAGGCCCTCAAATTACCTTCTATAAGTCTATAATTTAGCCAACTTAACTTTTGAATCTCCTTCATAGATAGTTTAACATTTGACCCAAATATCCTTGATTGATTTACAATGGATAACCTTGGTTAACTCAGTCTTCAAAATACCATAGATGATGGCATTCATTACCTTTGAATTTTTTTCACTTAGCTTCTTATCAAATGCACTAGTTGTAGGATTAATTGGTATAGTATAACCATCCATAGTAGATTTCCAAATATCAAACCCTAGAGACATAATGTATATACTCATCTTTTCACTCTAAAAAGCATAATTAGACACATTGAACAATGTTTTTTATTTGTATGGAAACCTTACATATGTTGACTTACCATATTTTACCTTGGATCACCTTCAAGTCATTAAACTTTTAAAGAAGGTGTGGCTTTGATACCAATTTTTATAGGTACAATCATTGAAAGGGGGATGAATTAATGATGTAAGATAATCCAAACTTAAATTCCAATCCTTTCAATCCTTAATCAATCATCACAATCATTCATAAATCATAAAAATCATTCATAATAGTGAACCATAAAAATGATACAAGATAAGGCACACAACACATGAATTATGTGGGAAACCCTCATGGGGAATAAAACCCACTCTCAAGACTGAAAACACATGGACTACTTGTCTTATAAAATTATCACAAACATGAGACCTTTTAGTGAATCACCCACATCACAAGGAAAACCCACATCTAAGCATGAAAAAACACCAACTTATTCTAGATGTTGAGCACCCACACAACACCTATGAAATCAACATCTCCAAAACTCTAATTGCCTTTTAATATAATGGAGAAACAATGTATAACCTCTATTTTTCAACCCTTAACACTCACTCAGATCTTTCACACATAAGCAATGCATCCAAAACACCCTTTTGGATCACTCTAAACCTCTTCACTCATCTTCAATCTTCAATCCTACAAGTAAATTATTATAACATTAGAATTATGACCTATGGGTCATACACATAGTCCTAAACCTACTCAACTCTTCAATCCATCCACTTTGAACACTATCTCTCCTCTTCCTTTGTACCACAACACTATCTTGCTCTTGTCAACTCTAGAAACCATCACCTTTTATTTCACATTTTATAGATCCTTCATGAATATAATATTCTTGATCAATCGTAAGACTTTATTTAACCCTTAAGGATTATATCATACTAATACATAGCTCCATACCACCCTCATAGGTTGACCATAATATCTATGGGTCACCCTTAAGTAGCTACACCTTTCAATTAGGCCTTAGTAGCCCTTATAGGTCTCATGTAGACCTATTCAATCCTTTATCACTTCATCAACAAAATTAGAAACATAAGACCACTTAAAAATGCATAGGTTTACTCTAGATTACCTCTAATACACCTTTAAGTTATTACATCCAACATTACACTCCTCTATATATGCAAAACCTCCTCAAACAATAGTCTTGTACACAATAACACCATGAACGAACAAACAATCAACTTATAAGCATTTTTTCATACTAAAGATGGATTGATCAAACCTCTAAACTCCATGAAAATTATCCTCATATAATATAAAACATTATCCAATATTTAATTCATCATGATACATTAAAACACCATCAATACAAACATAATCATCCTTCTCAGGTTACATACAGATGATGATCAAACCCACAATCAACTTTAGACCTCAATAAATACAATTTTACAAATACTCAAACCTTATAACTAATTTTTTAGGATGCATTTTATATTTATCTATCATTTTTATTTTTATACCTCCATCAAATTTGTCATAAATCAAAATTTATAGCTCAAAAATTAGAGACAAGTTTTCTTTTGTTGATTTGAATACTCAAATTCCAATGATAATTGTGTAATGAAAAAGCTTCAGACACATGTATTTATCTCATGCCCCTTGTAAATTTGATCAAATACACTCCATCAATCTCCTTGAGAGTCTCCTAGTTTTTACCTTCAATTTTTGAGCATTGATCTTTGATTCATGCTATCAAGATTATGACATTTGGTAGTCTTGCATGCCTTCCATGGACCCTACTGTTAGTCTCTATGTGCTTACACCATTTGGCAGACCTACATGCATTTTATGATCTCTATTTTTAGTATCCATACATGTTTATTCCATTTTGCATTATTTCATGTAATTTTTGTACCCTATTGACTTGTTGACTCGATTCGCACTGTCGATCTTCATCTACACGATTGAACGCACTCTGTTAGATCTTCATTTGCTTGATTGAATACTCACTGTTAGACCCTTGATTTTGTTAAATTATCACCATTAAATATATTTTTACATTATTTAACACTCATAATTATATCTATATCTACAATATTAAAATCTCATCATAGATCTTTGATATTTCAAATTTGGCTAAATATAGGAAATGTTGCATGAGAGGCCAACTTTAAACCTTGATATCATTTTCTACACACCACCTCATGACCTAAAACTTGGACCATAGAAACTAGGCATAAAACTACTCAATCCTATATGACCAACTCCTTTTTATATTTCCATATGTGTAATTTTTGACATCATCAATCTGCTCACTCAACCTGATTTACCAATATGACTAGGAGAACCTAGACATTCACATGACTACTCTGATGAATTCCTTTCACTTTCAGAAGCACTCCACAAGCTCATAACACTTTATATTACCTATGCAATAGGAAAATAACATTAATACCATTCTTTATCATTGTAAATACCTTCACACATGATATGCACTTTTTAAATCCATTTGAAACTTATCACTTTGTTATTAATGTATTATGTACTCAGATCACCTTGACATCAATGATAATCAATGCATCTCAATAACATGCTAAACAATTATATAGTCAATTTATAATTAATTTAAAGTATAAATGGATAAAATATTTTAAAAAATAAGTAAAAAACTCTAAAGTAGTTAGATAATTTGCACATAACCAATTTAAATAGTCTAAAAGGAAGCTTTATATGTATTTTAAAACACAAACATAAAATAGATTGACTTAATAGATTTATGTAAATTTGGGTATTTTAAACTAATGAATTCATATATTTGATTTATATGTCAAGAATTTATGATGTAAGATTATTTCTATGGCTTGGATAAAATATTGAAGTATATTTAAATTATAAATCCTTACATTTGATAATAAATCATGACCGATTTACACAAAATGCAAGAAATAAATAATATATTTTACAATTTGGTCATAGAAATTAACATTGGTTGGATTGAATTAAACATGGTCCCTTCCATACATATATATATTTTAAGTTCAAACTGGGTACTTTAAAATGGGGTAATGTTCTTATAAAACTGACTAAGCAAACAAAAATTAAATATTTAATTAACCATCACCTTCCTCAAGCTTTTGAATATTTTGACAATCAAGATGAGCATCAAAATTAAGCCCATATAATACCACATGGCACATTTTTATTGGTCAAGAGGCTCAAGTTTTACATACTAGTGATGGGTAAATGATTGTAAAATTTAGGCTCAAAGGAAATTTGATGTCATCAGGGTGCCACACAACATCCCTCGTCAAGTTATGTCTTTGGGCTGAGGGCATGAAGTGATACCACATGACATCCTCTAATCACTCTAAGCCTTTGGCTTATCACTTTTAATTTAGTTTTGGCCCTAACCTCCTGGGCTCCCTAGAAGTTTCCATGTGGTAACTTCTCAAGACCTTGGGACCATTAGCCCATTTTCTAGTCCTTCTGAGTTCTCATGGTCCTAGGATCTTGGGAAATTTCCAAGTGGTAATCTTTCAGGGCCTTGGGGCATCAAAAATATTAAACCATTAAAAATTTTAGTTATTCCTTTTAAGTTATTGGGCTCCTGGGTTTGCACCATATAGCATGATTTTAGGGCCTAAAGTCTTTAAAGGGACATAGAAATGTTCTAAAATTGACCCAAGACTCAAAAATGACCTGAAAACAACACATGGAAGGGTTTAGGAAGAAAATTAATTAAGTCTTAGTTTTAAATAAACAAATAAAACTATCTAAGTCATTAGTCTTAGATTTAAAATATGGTTGACTCGAATCGATTGGATTTTAACTTATCATATTTCAATCTTGGTAGGAATTCAAATTTATAACCTAGGTGACTCAAAAAACTCAATCTTGATAGATAAGGGCTTGGGTGAGTTGAGCTTGCCATGACATAATAATCGAGTCTAGTGAAAAAGGCTAAAGATAAGTAGTTTTTTCAAATAAAAAAAGAAACCAAAGCTAATCAAACCTTCAAACATGAAAGGTTATTCAGACTAAATATGACAAAACTCAGATCAATCAAGAAAAAGAGGGTACCCATTTTTAATATGAAAATGGGGTGTGTTTTCTAAGTAACAATAGCTGGGTGTAGGATGGACCCATCAGACTTAGCCGTATCCATAATATGTTATGTTTTTAGTCTAACTTTACTATCTAGGAGATAGAAAAAATGATTTGATTATCTATAGATGTATATATATGGAAATTAACTAATTTGACATATATTTTGGGATTTCTTATAGGTTATGAGACCAAATTAGGAAGGTTAGAATCATATAAGTACTTTGGATATTATAGAATGGAAAATGAGATTTGTGTATGTATGTACAAGTCATGTACAATGAAGGTAAGTCAAAATAGACATTTACAATTATCAATTACCAAATTTTAGTATCTACAAATACCCCTTTTTATTTTAGTATTGAGATTCAATACAAATCCTAGAGTATAAGGATAAATAAATGTATTTAAAGGTGCACTTTATCATTGGAATATGCTCCAAATATTCAACCTAATCTAAGAAAACCTAAAATCAAAATGTAGTAGTCAATGTCCATTTAATGAATACTAAAAATGCATAGATTAAAACTTGAAATTGAAGAGAAAGGAAAGGGTAGATTTTTAGGTTGTGAACTATGTTTCCCTATAATTTGTTGTATATAACACTTCCTTGTTGAAGCATTGGAGAATGGTTCCTCTTGTTGAAACCTTTTATATAATTGGGGGTGAGCAATCAAAAATTTTGTGTAACTTATGTAAGGCCATTGATTGGGAATGAAAATTTCCTAACCCTCTTTATAAAATAAACGGAATAGTGCCAAGGCTATTGAGTGTGGTAGAAACCTAAACCACACTAAACTAGGTATCTAATATTATACTAATATTGCAACCTAAATATGGAAGGTGGGAATCACATATTGTGCTTGAGGATTAATTTTTAATCCATTGAGGGCATTGAATATTAACTGAATTACTCATTTAAATATGAATCACCACTACAAATATACTTATACATTCAAGGGTTTTCACTACTAAGTATCATGAATTGTGTTTAAAAAATAGAAATTAAAATAGTTTGTATGTACATTATCAAGCTTCACCCCCTTAATCGATGCTAAGTATAAACTCTAATAATTTGTATGCAAGAACCAAATTTGTGACCCATAATATAAATTTGTTAGTTCCAATATGTTATAGAAGGCTAAAAATTCATATGTCATTTTTGTTTCATTTCTAAAAAATATAAAAACTTATAAATCATGCCTTGTAAACTGAGTGTATACACATTACAATATGCCCCCAAATGTATTTTAATGTTTTCATATCTAAAAATCATGTAACTCATGTCTTAAAAATGTGAGTGCATATGCATGACACATTCCCCAAAAATATGTTTGAAATCTTTCAATATTTATCCCAATTCTATATTTAAACCATAATTAAATATTTATAATTTATATAATATGTTCTACACACCTATATTTTTACTTTTATGGGTTTAATTCTCTAATACAATCCCACTAATATGCTCCCTTTTTAGGTGAGGGATGTATCATGAGTCACTCATCTCAAAATAAATAGTTAATTATACCATGTTATGTATCAATATATAATAATGTGTAATCATGTAAATATATGGATAATATGTCATCATTGTAATAAATATGTCATCAAAGCATGTATGAAACGTATGTAATGAAAATCATGTAAGTGCCATGCCAAGACATATATAGCAATTAAGCATGTAGTAAGAATCATCACTAATAAATGTATTGATTAAGACTACCCAAGAAATGTGGATGATATGGATCATAGAACTATGAATAAGGGGGAGGCATGTTATATGGATCATGGCACCCACAAAATCATCAATCACAATAATCCCAACAAGAAATGTCATGGCCATGATGCACATAATATCACACATAAGGCCAAGGGGTCACATACAAGGGATATGAATATGTTATGCACACTAGGCTAAGGATTTGTATACAATAGAAAAGAAATGACTAGCCTATTATAAAATAAAATAACATCTAACTAGCATAGAACATGTAATGTAGTCTACACCATCAAAATAGGTATATGTCATAACATAGTAAAGTAACATATCCATGTAGCACTATATAAATTATGAACAATAGAAATGTATGTGTAAGAAATCAAGGTAACTCAACATGTTAAATGTAAATTTTATAGAAATATATAACTTATAATAGTATAACATGTGGAAGAATATTCCCACATCATTGGCATGGCCCTAGGTATAGGAAGGTCCAGCATTTATGTATCCATGTATCATGTGTATCTATATGCCTTACATGTAATTCATCTATACCATGAAATGCATGTGTATGTATGATAAAGGATATGTAATCTACCAAACTTATGACACATAACATATGTTAATGATGTAAACTAGAAATCATATCATGCTTAGGTCCTAGATTTGTTTTTTTTCATAATTTATATATTTTTCCTTTTCCTTTTGATTTTGATTTTGATTTTGTTATATTTTTTAATATATTAATAATTGTATGTAAATTAATATAAGTAATTAATACTAAGTATCAAGGATTATAAAATATAATAATACAAAGGATATGAATCATCTACAACATGTGTCATGGACTAGTGCACAATAGATGTGATAGTATGACTATGTGGAAAAAGTGAAGGGGAGTAATGTGCCCCCAATATAAATATGAATCATAACCTCATAACTCAAAAGAGTATGTGAGAGGTGGAAGAGGATAAGGTTGAATTAGTGTATGTGCTCATAAATGTATGTGATCATGAAAACTCAATGAAATCTATAGTAATAGCAAGTATAGATAGTTGTAATCACTTGAAAGTGGTATTTGAGTGCTAAGAATGCTACTTGAGACTACCTATCCATAGCTTAGCCATAGACCTATCCTAGAGCCTATAATCACACTTATCCAGATTTTGTATGGGATATAGGTGTCCTTAGTCATCCCTAAAGTGGTCATAAACCCTCATTTCCTGATCTTGGTCTTTCATTCCTAGTGTTCTCCCAGTTAGACACTAGCATCATAATAAGGAAACTAGTACCACATGGTGATATTGTCCCAAAAATGGTGTTAATGTCTTATGCCCTATATTTTCCCAGGTGGATATATTTTCAAAACTAGAACCTCCTAAGATTGGCCTAGACCTCTTTTATCACTTGCATAAGTAAAAGAATAATATAAATACACAAATTTTATCCTTATAACCACTAGATGAAAATCAGATGTAAAATACAAATTTAAACTTAGAACAAGTTGTGCATAATTAAGGTTATCAATCCCTATTTTTCCATACTTCTACATACTACCATCTACAACAACCCTAAGCTTAGATTATTTAGATTTTCAGTCTCAAGCACATTCAAATAATTTAACGCTATTATCATACTATAATAACTTGCACCAACACTTAGGTGGGGAGAACTAAATTGGGCTTGATCCCTCCTCAGAGTATTGGTATATAGGAAACTCTCTTCATAGTGGGGTGTTGAGGATTTCCATCCTACCCTATTAACAAACACACTTTTTAT
This sequence comes from Torreya grandis, assembly GCA_037957365.1. Lineage (NCBI taxonomy): Eukaryota > Viridiplantae > Streptophyta > Pinopsida > Cupressales > Taxaceae > Torreya > Torreya grandis. The sequence continues at coordinate 1,040,583 of JARHVA010005415.1, read as the reverse complement.
CTTATATCAATTGAATGCACTAGTTACATGGAATATTAGGGTTTGCATAATAAATCAATAATTATTTCAAAAATATATGATTTAAAGACTCATACATGTAGGAACAAGCCTCAGAGATCTAGACACATGTGCACCTAAAAGCTCATGACAGTTCTACACAGAGGACACTACTACTAATATTAGGACACTATTTCCAATTTTATAATAATGGAGATATTGTAAAATTTTGGTGCTATATTCCAAGAGGGGTTATGAAATCAGGATCCAATTTATGACATTCAAGCCAACTTCTATCTTATTTTCAGCACCCAGATCATTTATATCAATTATTGTCTAGTTAAGTTATTACTTGCATTATTTATTACTATTTTTAAAAAGGTCAAAGATAGTCAATTATGTAAAAAAATAGTGGTTTTATTTATTACATATTATTTCTTTGGTTTAGTCTACTCAACTCTTTAACAAATATAGGATTTACACTAGTTAAGTCCTAAAAGGTTAAAACATTTGGTGAACCTAACTTTGAACATTGATCAAACCATAACTCTAAATAACCTTAGGGTTTACATTTATATCATTAAGATTTTAGATCCATACATTATTTTATTTTATTTTATATAATCATGATAATAATGATATAATTGGTGTATCACTTTTTGCTTTAAAGTTTAATATGTTCATTTATATGCTTATTCCCTTTAATTCAAAATAAACTCAGAAGAGACATAGGGACATGTATACTTGATGATTTATATCAATTAAAATGCTTATCATGTTTCATTATTTATTTATAATTTTATCTTTCTCTTATGTGGAATTAAATTAAGAGACAAATATTTAATCACATAGAGAATACATTACATAAGATAACAATTGTACTGCCTAAAATTAACAAATCTCCTTTAGATGCATTTTTCTCTTTGGTTCACTTTAATTCCTTACCTATCACTCCTAGACATATATAAACATCAGTGGTCTCACTTATCCCTCCTCTTTCCTAATCACACACATATATTAACCTTCCCACTTGCTACTAGCTCTACTCTCCTAGTAGACCTTGTAGTCGAAGTTATGAGGTCCACATGTTGTCCTAAAGCATAGTATGTTAGCAACACCCATAGCTATCACTTTATTGACTAGAGAAATGATTATTTAGATATAATTTACATTTTAGATCTCCTACATCATTTAGACACATATAAATACATTTTTTATCCTTCACTCCATAATACTCAAGTGTCATGAACATTTGATCCATCTTATGTTGTTTTCATTATTGATACTATGAAATGGATTGAATAGCATATTTAATTCAAGAGTTAAGATCCCCCACCTTATAATATCATATATTTATACTTTCCACTCTAAATTACATTAAAAATTAATGAGGTAGGTTTCAAATAGGTTTTAGTTGATAATTGATCAGGGTTGAATATTTTTAATATCTCTTTTCTTTGACTTCTTAATATAAATGCTAAGGATTTAGATCCTTATAATATGAACATCTAAGAGTTTGATATTATTCCATGCAAATTTTTGGGTCAAATTACACTAAATCTTACATTAGTGTGTATAATTCTACCTAAAACATTTCAAGTTATGCCTATTGATCTTAATTAGAATATCTTGTTTGGAAGACCATGGATTCATGATATGCATGTAGTTCTATCCACTTTATATTCATGTTTAAAGTTTAGCTACATAGGTCATATCTATACATGCCCTATGGATAAATAACCATTAAAATATCATTAACATACAAATCTTTCACATAACTAAATTCCTCACATTGATTTTGATACAACACCACTTCAGTCTACAATTCAAAGTATGTGTATCACTCCACTAGTTACTTCCATAGTATAGGATAATAAGTTCAATTATCCTTTTGCATTGAGATACTTCTAAAAATTTGGTTACACAAGATAGGGCCTTAGTAAACATGAGTAGGTAATCCTTAATCCCATTGAATCATATGATCAATAGGGTAGACAAGGACTTAGATATATAGATAACCCATCCAATGCCAAATCCTCTCACCATACTTATTAGCATGTCATGTTTTATCTACCTATTTTTTGGGTAGATGATACAATAAAACATATTTCTACACTCTTAATTATTTACCTTGGTCTTATTAGTGATACAACTTCTCTAGATCTACCTACTTTTGATGAATTTGTTAATGATGAGGCTCTTTTAGAATTCTTGGGTGCATAGGAGTATCTCCCTTCCTTTTATAATAATAATAGGTTTTCTCATTCCAAAAGTTCCTAGGCATAATTTGGTGAGCATTCAGATGACTCAGATGATATGTTACCTAACACAAATTATTATATCCCTATAGACCCATACATTATGGATCAATCTACATTACTTAATGAATAAATAGTCAAATTCAATTATGTCATAGATATTGATAAAAGTTGAAAACATTATGTGTATATTCATGTGTACCTATATCTATTTTCTGATCTGATGCTTCATAGGATTTTTAGATATGTGAATATCACTATTTTTATCACACCAAATGATATTAAGTTGAAATTGTTCAATGATTAAATATAAAAATATATGATGGATTAAAATAGTCTCTATGTTAGAATTGTATGCAATTATAAATTCATCATGTCTATAAATCAATCCTAACTTAGAGAAGATAGATCAAACCATACACTTCCAATTGGGGACACATTTGTTAAGCAGGAACATGATCAATATGGGGATCTATTAGACTTGATTAGGGGATCTCTTACCATAATACACTATGCTAGAGAGGGTTCCAAATCCTCTAGTCAATCACAATCATGTAATAACCCTAAGGGAGTCCTAAGTTTTGATTTAAATTAATAAAAAGTAAATCAAATCTAATCTAGTGCTCACCAAAGCTTGTGGCATAATATGAGAGGTTAGTAAACAATCAAAACATGTATAAGAGAATCTTAATTAAGTATGAGTAACCCCCTAATACATGGAATATGAAGAGTAATATTATTTGAAGCCAATATTTATGCTACTTCTATCTACTAAAGAGATGAGCAAAGTTAGATAATACTTACATGAATGATGAACCCATTGAGACTCAATATCTCCCTCAGCTAGTGGGGCTTCACAATAGGTTGTTATGATTTGTAAGGATCACTAAGAAAGGCCAAAACATCCAAGACTTATCCAAAAGACTAGATTCTCTAAGTAAAAACCCTAAGATAAGACTCCTCAAGTAGAATGGTGGAAGAGCAGATTATAAAGAAGCACAAGCAAATAATAAATCTTTATTTCATATTAAAGTAATGATGAAATGATATTATGTATATAGGTGTATTTAACCCTAAACCCTTCTAAAAATATTGATTGTTAGGGTCGACCTAGTTAACCAAGCACAATTCTAGATAATTGTTTACTAGGTCTCGAGATAGGTAGGCCAAAGGCTAGCCTAATTCCTAAATGGAAATATCCTAAAACTATACAGGGTCAATCCAGTCGAGCTAGCATAACCATTTGACAAAAGGGATCTATGATGAGGAAAAGAGGGATGGAAAGTGGGAAAATATTAGAGTGTGAAAAGGAGTAATATCTTAGGGAATGGTTAGATTGGTAATAAGTAACAATAAGGGACAATAATCCTATGAAGCACCAATGGTCTGACCACCCCTTTATCATTACACCCTTTAAGGCATGCACTCATAGATATTGAGTCTTGATGGGTTCCAGTAAGATGTAAAGTGTTAGTATTTGATAAAAGTTGAAAATATTATGTGTATACATATTCCTCTCTTGAATCTCATCATGTGTCACTAAAGTGCAACAGGGGATGGTGCTTTAAGAAAGAACATGGGAACACATAACATTAATGCTAAAAAAAGTTGTAGAATTATAAATCATAAAATAACTAAAATTAAATGATTGAAAATGGAAATAACTAAAAATTAAAAGTGATGCATACCTTGACTTACCTTTATCACTAGATGGTTATCTATTGTGTTATTCATTTTGGTTATGTAGGGTGTAGAGACTACTTTCAATAAACCCAATAGTATAAAACTAAAGAGCAAAAACAAATAAACACAAAAATGCTAAGATAACTAGTGCTATGAGGATGAGATGTACTTAGAAATTTGACAAGTTGGGGTGATAAGTGTTATATTAGACCAAATGACCAAGTCAAAAACAAGATTAAATTGAGTAATCAAAAATCCAAGGCTACTAAAAGATCAAAAAACTCAAACAAGTAAACCTCAAGTAAGAAAGTCAAACTCACCAAGTCAAACCAAGGATACATGTCAAAAAGGATGGTAATAAAACATCAATGAAAAAGTAATAACAATCCTTAAATAAATATGGACAAGCAAAAAAAAATGGTAAAATAGCATTGATGAGTGAGCAATAACAATCCTTATCTCACTCAATAAAGGAAAAAGGTACATAAAAGGGAAAACAAAATTGATGAGTGAGAATTAATAAGCCAACCTCACTAAAAAATGGAAAATGGTACAGACTCAGGTGATTGTAATAGAAGGGTAGTACAATAATGATAAATAGTAAAAGTCAAGTAAAATAAGTCTAAGAATGTAATTCTATGGTGTAAATAAAGTAATCCATAGTTACTCAATCATGTTGTTTTGCTCTAGGGATAGAAAAAACTAAAACAAAGTAGTGTTATCATGTTTTTACGAGGTGAAGAAGAAAGGAATATATAATAAGAGGGGAAAACAAATTTAGAATCACAATTTCCCTGTCAAGGGGGGAAATGAAATGGGTGGAGGGGAGAATGAAGGAAAAACCAAGGTAGAGGAACTCTTTATCAAAGTCAAGACACTCAAATTAGGTTTGTCAAAAGAAGAGGACTTTTGACCTTAAGGACTCTAAAGAAATTCTCTTAGACACACAAATATTAGGTCAATAAATGAAGTTTATAGATCATCCCATGAAGGCTATATGCATGAAAATTAAAATGGACCTACCTTCCCACAATGTGTTCCCTATTCTTCAGGACCCCTTATAGAGCCATCATTCTCTGAAAAAGATTTGGTACTTGTGTGATAAAGTAGGTATCACCATAGATTTTATTGAATTCTCTTATTCCAATCTATTGGCCTATCACACCCTAATGGACCTTGGCTCTATCTGAGGCCAACTGTAGAGTTTGAGCTTCGATTAGAGATAGGAGATGTGCTTGTAATCATGTCTTTCAGTGTGAATGTTACCTTTTGGATATTACTAACTTTTATTTCAAATGATTTGTCTTTTAACTTTTTTGATGGATTTTTATATTCCTCCTCCATAATTATTTGGAAAACCAAACATGGGTGTTAAAGATGACATTCATTTGAATACTTAGGGCTTGGTTTCTAAGAAGGATAACTTTAAAGAGCATGGGGTCTAAGAGTATCCTAAATCTAGGTGAAATAAAAAATTTATCTTGACTTTGACCTTGTTTTATCTAATGTGGAGTGAAAGGAAATTAAATCAAGAGGAAGGACACATAAAACAATTTAAATTACTTCAAATTGCAAAAAATGTGACAAAGGGAAAAAATGGATATAATGATAGTAAAGTATGATTCCTTATCATAATAATGAGGGAACTAGATTAAAATATGATAACTTAGATTGTTGTGCAAATTCCATCTATTAAAAGAAGCAAAAGATAAAGTTGAGAATGAGGATCAAAAACACATTCTAGAAAAGGAATGACAGGATGGTAATTTTATGAGGAAGGCCAAGTCCTATCCATGGTCTTATACTACAATTCATAAAAGAGAAACCCATGAGGGTGCCAAAAAGTATTGGAAACATAAATTAGATAAGCAAAAGAGGGTATTTTGTGAGGAAGGTCAGGTTTTATCCATAGTTTTACAATGCAACTCACAAAAGAGAAATCCAAGGGATGCAAAAAGGTGTGTAAAAAGAGTATGAAAATAAAGAAGACTATGGTTCATCATGAGGAAGATCAGGTCTTATCCATGATTTTATAATGCAACTCATGAAATAAAGGGGAAACCAAAAGACCAAAAAGGAAGGACTAAAGGCTTGTGATAAGAGAGAACTATTGTAAAGGGAGAGACCCTTGTAGGTAACCTAAAAAAAAGTGTTAGATAGATAACATATAGAAAGAATATAAGGAAGGGAAGAATCCTACATTAACATCTATATCAAGGATGAACATGTGAGAGACAAGCTTGTGTCTCAGAAGGTTTCTTAGAGTTGAATTAGTTTGGTAGCATGCTAAGTAGAATAAGATTAGGCATCATAAAATGCCCTAAAGGGTAATTGGATGTAGGGATGGGCACCATAAGATGCCCCAGAATTTGAAATAATATGTGGGTGGGAATCACAAGATGACTTAAAGACTAGAGAAATGTGTGGATGGGCATCATAAGATGCCCTACAAGCTAAAAATAGGAAGAAAAGATAAGAAAAGATAAGAAGCAAAGAAAACCCCATATAATGTCTAAATGGACTCAAGTTGTCCAATAAAATTATGATATGGAACATGATACTTGAGAGAAATGAACAAAATGCTAAGAAAGAGAAATATAAAACTGGATTAGCAAACAGAGAAAGTCAAAAAAGGTATAGAGTCAACTGGGTCGACCTAGTAGAGTGGTAGGATTAGTTTTCACAATGTGTAAATTTGGGTATTTACCAAGAGGTAACTAGTAATAGTTTGTTAATTAGTATTTGGTAGTAATAGTGTAATAAACAATATTATGATATTATATAGAATAAATTAGTTGATATATATTGTTATAACAATATATCATATATAGGCTTGCATAATCGTAGGGATGAGAAAATGATGGGGAAATTATAGTAATCATATTCATATATATTTGTAATGTATCCTAAATGATTTAATTATTCAGAGTATGTATAAATAATATATTGTGTTTGAAAGAAATAGTCTATGTTCAGCTCTTTTATTCTATGTCAATTTTATGTAGATCTAAACCAGCGTTAGCATCTGGTATTAGAGCAATAATGCAATCCTAGAAAATTATGTGGGGCAAAGCCAAATATAATTTTTTTGGTTTCCCTATTATATGGAGAGATTATTCTTTATGATAATATTATAAGTTTCATTTGGTTCATTTACAAATTCTAATGTAGTTTCATAAATATTTTCTATTCAATGCTTTATAGATTTGTTTTGACATGTGTATTCAATTTGACATACAGGTAGATTATTTGTTCTAATTAAGCTTAACAATGACCCTATAATAAGTGATATATATTCTTCATTTGGCAAAGATACTAGCAGAGCCATTGGTAAACTCCTTTCATAAAATGATCTTCGACTCCCAAGCATATATACAAAGCCATAAACACTTTCTTGTCAGTCAAATATCTCTACAACATCATTATTTTTTTAATGCAATTCATAAAACTCAACTCAGGTTGTATACTTGGTTTGCTATATTTTAATCACTGAATTTGGAATTTGTAATTCAAAAAATAAGATATTTTAATAACTCTCATAATTGAGCATTCTAATTTTTGGTTATTGCTAAGATGCATTGCCACACAACTACCTATTCAATTCCTTCTGTCATATTCATTATCTTCAAGCTCATGCAAAGTGATAAGACATCAATTTAATGCAATTTTGAGACATTAACCAACCCAAGGTTCATGGATCTACATGTACAATTTGTTTAGACCCTAAGGAGGAAAAAATAAAATCATTTTATATTTGAAGACTATCAACATTGATTTAATAGTTATAACCAAAGGATATGTTCTACTATATATCTGCATATTATTCTATTGGGTCAACTATCTATATTTCCAGCACCAACTCAGGGACTACTTAGGCTATAAAATTTGTGTTGTTTGTCATATAGCCCACCATAAATATCTCAAAGCACATGGATTCACCAAATGTTTATATGTTTGTTTATGTCATGTCAATCAAAGTAAGTTTTATATTTTAGTTTATAGTTTTTATGTTATTAATAGTTTTATTTTTTATTACGTGTCTTTATTTAATTAAATTTTTTAGCTATATAGATTTAAAAATTCTATAGTTGATTTAGTTAGTCATTATATCTCGAGTCGGTGAAAGTCTTAGATTTGGTGAAAGTTATGTTTAAAATTAATGAATGTCAAGTCATTGAAATAATTCATCTTAGTCGTGTCAATTTTATGAGTCAAAAAATCATTTTTGCCTCAATCAAATAAATTGAGTCATATTATCAAGTTAAAAAATCTATCTATGTAAAGGATGCATTTTCAGGTGAACACAACATCTTGAGTCATATGTGTCAGTTATGTGTGTGTGAGTCTTATCATCAAAAATCACATGAGCTTCATCAAGATATCAATTGAGTAAGAAGTATCCTACACTAGAGTTTGGGAGATACACAAAGGTTGGAGGTATTTTAGTGACCTCTCATCAATCACCAATGACGAGGCTACACCAATGATGTGGTGACATTTTTTGTGGTGTGTTATTTTTAGTTGCGTGGATTTTAATTTTTCAATATGGTGTGGTAGTTACATTTATTTTTTAGCATGTGTGAAAAATAAGAAAAAAATTACATGTTCACTTGTGAATGATATTCTCATGTAACCCATTTTGTATATTTACATTGAAGAATGTTGATCTAAAAATCATTATAGCAATCATGATGAAAGGTTAGTGATGAACCAGAGAAAACTATTTTGTAAGGTTAGTGGTGAACAAGAGAAAGCCATTTTGTAAGGCTATTGGTGAACCTAAGAAAACCATTTTGTAAGGTTATTAGTGAACCTGAGAAACCCATTTTATAAGGTTATTGGTAAACCTGGAAAACCAATTGTAGATGAGTGTGAAGGAATAAATGTGCGATGGCACATGTATGCATAGAAGATCATGAGCACACGGAGGTGGCATATTATAATCAAAATATGAGATATATTTTAACATGTAAAAAATATGGGGGGGAATGTTAAGATTAATTTTCAGATTGTGTAAATTTGGTTATTTATGGAGAGGTAAATAGTAATAGTTAATTAGTATTTTGTAGTAATATTGTTATAAACAATATTATGATAGAAGATAGAAGATATTATTGTTGAGATATATTATTATAATAATAATATATCATATATAGGTTTGCATAATCATAGGGATGAGAAAATGATGAATAAATTATAGGAATCATATTATTATATATTTTTAATGTTCCCAAATTATTTAATTATTCATAATATGCAAAAATAATATATTGTGTTTGAAATAAATAGTCTGCATTCAGCTATTTTATTCTATGTCAATTTTATGTAGATCTAAACTAACATTATCATAGAGAAAATAGGGTCTAAATGTTTTATAGAGTTGATAGGTTTGACCAATACATAAAATAGGGGCTAGAAACTATACAGAGTCAATATGGTCGACTTAGTATAGAAAATAAGGGCTAAAAACTATATAGAGTCGAAAGGGTTGACCTAGTATAGTAAGCAAGGGAAAATAGATAATATAAAAATGAAATAATAAAATTATGAAATATGTGAAATAAAACCTACAAGGGTTAGATTTACGTTGGGTTCACTAGAATGTATGCAATTAGAGATGCATCGTGTCTATAGCTCAATCTTAATTTGAAGAAGATAGATCATACCATACACTTCTAATTGGAGACACATTTGTTAAGTGGGAACATAACCAATATGGGGATCTGATAGACCTGATTAGGTGATCTTTTACCATAATACACTATGATAGGTAGGGTTAGAAAGCCTCTATTCAAGCACAATCATGTAATAACCCTAAGGGAGTCCTATGTTTTTATATTTCACCTATACTAATAACAAGTAAAGTAAATCTAATCTAGTGCTCACCAAAGCTTGTGGCACAACATGAGAGGTTAGTAAAAAATCAAAATATGTATAAGATAATCTCAATTAAGCTAAGTATGAGTAATAACCTAATCCATGGAATATTAAGATTAATATTATTTGAATCCAATACTTATGCTACTTCTATCTACTAAAGAGAAGAGCAAAGTTAGAGAATACTTACCTGAATGATGCACCCATCAAGACTCAATCTCTCCCTTGGCCAATGGGGATTCACAATAAGTTGTTGTGTTTTTTAAGGATCATTAAGAAAGGAAAAAGCATCCAATACTTATCCATAAGACTAAATTATCCAATTATAAATCTTAAGCTAAGACTCCTCAAGTAGAATGGTGGAAGAACAGATTGTAAAGAAGTGAAAAAAAATAATAACTCTTGATTTTGTACTAAAATAATTATGAAATGATCTTGTATATAGAGGTGTATTTTACCCTAAACCATTCTAAAAATCTTTTCCAATAGGGTCGACCCAATCAACCTAAAATAATTTTGGACAATTATTCACTAGGTCCCAAGCTAGGTTGGCCAAAGGCTAACCTAATTCCTAAGTGAAAATATCCTGAAACTATACAGGGTTGACCCAGTCAAATGACAAAAGGGACTTAAGGTGAGTAAAAGAGGGATAATAAGTGATAAAATATTGGAGGAGTGTGTAAAGGAGCAGTAATAGTTTAGGGAATAGGTTTAGGATCTAGTTGGATTGGTAATACGTAGTAATAAGCAAAAACAATCATGTGAAGCACCAATGGTCTTCCCATCCCTTTCTTCGTATACCCTTTAAGGTGTGCACTTAGAGATATTGATTCTCGATGGGTTCTTGTAAGATGTAAAGTGTCAATATTTGATAAAATTTGAAAATATTTTGTGTATACAATATGAGGATCTCCCTTTCTTTTATCATAAGAATAGGTTTCCTCATTCCAAAAATGCCTAGGTATAATTTGGTGAGAATTCATATGAATCAGATGATATGTTACCTAACACAAATGATTTTATCCCTATAGCACCATACAGTATGGATAAATCTATCTTACTTAATGAAGAAATAGTCAAATTCAATTATGTCACAAATATTGATCCTTGTATCATACTATTGGTTATTGCCTTACATAAAACATAAGATATAAATATTTATCATATTTTATAAGATTTTCTTGAAGCATTTACCTGGGATTATTTAAATTTACTTGACATTGATCCCTTAATCATAACACATAGGATTGCAATCTATCCTGATGCCAAGCTAGTTAAACAAAAGATTCAAAAATGCACCCCAAAGTTTATCTTTTAGTCAACAATGAGATCTAATATCTCTTTGATGTTAGTTTCATTTGACTAATTTCTCATCCATAATGGGTTGCCAATATTGTTCTTATTATAAATCCTAACAACCAAATTGGATGTTTTTGTGATTCTAGAGACCTAAACAAATCATGTCTTGAGGATGATTTTCATTTACCCAACATCGATATGATATTCAACTCCATAACATGCTACAATATTATATCCTTTATGGATGTATTCTCTAGTTACAATAAAATTAAGATCGTAGAAGAAGACCTCTTTTACCACACCATGGGGTAATTTCTATTATATAGTCATGCCTTTTGGATTAAAAAATGAAGGTGAAACATATCAAAAAATAAGACAATCAACATTATCCCTAGTAAAATAGTTACCAAATTTATTGATGATTAGCACAATCAACATGCCTATGCCCTATGAGCTTACTTTACCATACACACTCATTGATAGGAGCTAATCCTTATTCACTAGTATATGGCACAAAAGTATCTATCCCACTAGAGATAGAAATCCATTCCTTATGAGTCTCCTTTAAAGAGCTCATCACAGATGATCAATACAAAGATAGACATCTCCATGAATTAGAATAGTTGGATCACACAAACATTCAATTTTCATAGCATCTCAAGTCATATAAAAAATGAATATAGTGGACCTAAAATAATTGTGTCCATAGTAGGGAATTTGAAGTCAATCATTTGGTTTTAAAATAAAATCTCAAAAACATCAATGCCAAGGAAGAGAACAAAAGAAAGTTTACACCAAATTTTCTTGTACCATACATAATCACAAAAATACTTAGCCCAAAAGTATACCATATAGCTTCACTTGATGGAAAGTAAGTCAAAAAACCATTGAACATCATGCATCTAAAGGAGATTTTACATATAAAAAATCAAAAATTTATTCTTCATATTGCTTGTACATAGCTTATATCCAAAAAATATAAAAACAATACAATATCTCAAAAATACAAAAACATTAAAATAATTACTCAAAAAACACAAAATCATAGATTGTATGCATTTCTATGTTTACATTTCTTATATTTTCCATACACTACATATGTTACCTATCTTAGTATAGTCAATTTTATCATACATATATGATTCACTTATTCTTATCGAGTGCTTGTAGATTGTTATAAAACATGGGCTTACTACCCAATCCATAAATACTATTATGTACCCATTGATGGCATATACAGTGATACATGGGTCTTCACTTGACACATTCACCCACTTGGGGGCATCCTCTACACAATTTCGATTATTAGGTTTTATCTTTCTATACTCTTCATCCCAATTTTAGAATTTTTATATCTTAATATTGATAATGCTACTCTCACTCAGACTTTTGTCATCTATTACTAATTAAGACTTAGCATATTTACATCCTCACTCTTACATAGGTTTGTATTACATATTAATGCATACGTAATTTCTAACTTTCTTAGTTTAGACTTGATATTTTTATTTGGCTCTATGCCACTTATATTCATAGTATGTATATATTGGACATGTGCCCATTTCCTTGTGTGTGCCTTCTTGGTTATGTATTTGAATATATATTCCTATGTGGCTCTATGCCAACTTATTTATTGCTTGCATATGTGGATATTTGAACATGTCCTTGTATATCTTGTTTTTATCAGATTTAGTGACATGTGCCCATGTAACTTTCATTATTTCCCCTTATCCTACTTTGCATGTTTTATGTGTTTTGTATGTATGATTTCTTTTATGCTTCATGTCCATGACACTTGTATTTGCTTATTACATGTTGGTTCCCAGTTATACACCTCTATTACTCGACCTTGCACACTTGAAGGGAGTGGAGAAAAAAGATGTAAAACCCACTTAATATATCATTGTATTAAGGGAAAGGTTTGACATCATAATTGGATTGAAACATAGAATATGACTGGGAGGCACCTGTTGACCATATTTGACTTTTAGGTCAAATTGGGACCCCTATAGGTAAAAACTTGACTTTTTGGTGTTTTAGAGATCTAATACATATGTAAAAAGGTGTTTTATAGGCTAATTAATATCATTTAATATTATTTTATCATTTTTCCTTAGTAGTTTTATTCTTTTTAATCATTTTGGGTCATTTTAAGGTCAAAAAAGGTGCATTTAATGACTTGTATGGACAAGCTAGGGAGAAGTGTGAAAACTTCAAGTGGATGGATTTTTAAGGTGTCCCTAATTCTTATAAGGACATGGAGGGTATTTAATCTTTTCATAAACTCCATCCCATGTATTTTCATGGGAAATTGAAGCCAAATTTGAGGCCAAGTGTGCAGGGTGCATGAAGGAGGAGTTTCTTAGACTGCATATGATGATAGCTCCTTTCCAGATGATTTTAGATGACCAAGCCTACAACCAATGTATGGAGAGGAATTTATGAAACTCTTACCATTATTTTAAATCATCATACCTATACCTAATCAGTTTTGGGATGTTCAAATAGGTCTAAATCATGAAAGTAGTTTTCTGAGCCAATTAAGGGAATTTCATGCCACTTTGTAAGAGTTTGATGACTTGGATGGAGACTTGGGATTCCTAACCTTGCATGGTTCATCCTAGATCCTCTTATCATTCATAATTAAATAATTTTATTATCTTTATATGTGTCCTTGTGACCCTTGGACTTCTCTCTTCTCTTCTCTCTCTCAAGTTCTATAAGACCTAGCCATTTTGGCCATTGTAACTTATGTTCCAACTGAGTATGGTGAATCCTTGATAATTTGCATACCATTTGATAAATAATAATATTTGTTTTTACCTCTTCATGACTTTTAATATGTGTGTTAATTATATGATGAATCTTGCTTAGTGAAGACTATGAATTCCTTATCATGTTGGCTCATTCTTTCACCCTATTTGCAGTTGGAAAGCTTCTTCTTGTAGGGAATGTGAAGTGTTATAAGAAATTTCAAGGATCAAGTGATTTATATTATTCATTAGTTCCATTCAAGGCCTCTTTTTTAGTCTTCCTATGTTTTCACATTCATCCATAACCTCATAATGTAACATTGATGTGAAAAGATGCAGATTAGAGAAATGTATGTTTAGTTTGTTCCTTTATTTCATATGTAACATGAAACTAGTTGGAATTCATCATATTATTTAGTGTATCAGCTCCATTATAACAATTTTATTTTATTTATCTCTCTCCCTTTCCCCCCCTAAGTTTAGGTGTAGTTCCAATCCAAAGTGGTACATCAAGGGAGCTAGCCCTATCTAGAGATTCACTTCATCCTTAGGCTACCCACAATCCTGGTGGTGTTTCCATTGTGCCACTTGGATGAGGATAGTTTAGGCATATCCTAAAAGGGTGAAAATCCAAGTGACAATAGTTTTTATCATGCCTAATGGGATTTTTGGTCCAAAAGGTTGAAATATTTTTGGTGTTATCTTTCAACAATTAGCCTTTAGAGGCATCTATCAAAGCATTAATTGCAACTCCAAAGATACATCATCTAGTCAAGCATCCCAAGTTTCCCTTTGAATATTGTTGGTAATATATTTATTTTTTGTCTTTCTTTTAATGAGGTTTCATAGATAATTTTGGTGCTGATTACTATTTTACATAAGTTGGTAAGACATTTCAAGCTTGTGTTATTCCCTATCAATAAGAGAAATTTATTAATCAGCCCTACCATCAAGTTTACTAGATTCAACATGAAGTTTATTAGCCCATTCATGAAGTGTATCAATCCTATAGCCAGCCTCCTCAACATCTTATTGATCCTAGCCAACCTAGCCACTTCTTAAGTCAATCTATTTCTACTTTCAAGAAAACACTTTTGGACTATGATAGGTACATGTTGAAGATTTATACTATAAGGATATGTGGTCAAGAGGTTCCTAGTCATATTATTCATAAGGTGAGAGATGCATTAGATTTATTCAAAAGAGAGTGGGTACCTATTGAGAGAGACAAATGCTAACGACTCACAAGTGAGATGCTTGATGTGAGTGGCCTAATTTCTTCCTTAGAGGATAGGCTAAGAGTTCATGAAAGGCAACCTCACCAAACCTTTCAGCCTTCATATCCACTTCCCCAATTTTCCTATCAGACATATTTAACCTTTATTCATGAGCCCAACCAAGCTTACCAAATTCATCTTTTTCTCCATCAGCCAGAAGAGAGAGTTGAAAGGAGAAACCTTATGTTTGAAGATAATCTTGATAGGTAGATTGAGTTGGATAATATTAATATACATAAGTCCATGTTAGCAATAAAGTAAGTGGATTTAAAATCCTAATTTCCCTCTCACATTTCATCCCCATCTCAAGGAGTGACCCCTAGATATGAGATTCCAAGTTGGAGACAAGGTGGAAAGTCTAAGCCTAAGGAGATCCAAATTTTATTAAACACTTCACCCACTCCTCAAATTTCATCACCACCTCAAGAAAATACTTCTAATCCTAACATCCTAAGTTGGAGTAATATATTGGAATCATGGGTAAATAAAGAGGATAGAATCATTTTTAAGGAGTGTGAATTTGAGATTGAATTTGATCCTTTGCAAGTTCCTCCAGCCTTCCTCAAGAGACCTCTTGTCTTCTATGTTAACCCTAGTGTATTACTTATGCTCATGATGATTCGTATGAAATTCAAGAAAGACATTTCCAAGATAACCTAGCTAATAAAATTGAAGAATTGGAGTCAAAGATGAGATTGTTAAATCAAGGTGTGATGGAAGGTTTAGAGCAAAAAGAAGATCTTATGCCTAAACACACCCCATCTACCCATCCTAAATAAAGTGTTCAAGCTAAATCAGATGTGGATGAAGTGATTTTTAAGTGTAAGATAACCAAGCTATCTTATCCCAACGTTTTCCTCCCCTTCCTCAAGAGCTTTTAAAAGAATCCCCTACATTTCACTCCCAATCTGATTTTGAGTTCTATGTACCACCTCTGCCAAATACTTCATCTTGTCCTCACCCCATAACCATTTAATTTGATAAACCTATGGTATGGTAACCTATATAGGATTATTATATTGACAAAAAATCAGAAATATTTCTTTAATAAATCCTAGTTCCTTGGCAGCCTCATAGGACTAAGTCATATGGCTTCAAGATGCCTAGTCTTGGAATCACAAAAGAGATTGAAGATCTTGCATCCTTTGAAAACCAAAGTCCTATTGTAGAGGTTGATATGTAAATTTAAATCCATAAATATGTTATAAATTCTAAATAATATGTGGCCTCTTTAGTTGAATCTTCAGATTGGGTTGATGAGGAAGAATGTTTTCCTTTTGCCAAAGAGGGAGAAATGGTCATTGATTCTTCCATCACTATACAAGACATCATGGATGAGAAATAACAAGATCCTAATCAGCCTTTGGATAATTTATTTTAATTAATTTTATCATATTATACTCCTCTTTAAGAAGGCTATGATATGGTCAAAGATGGAGAAGGCATCCTTGGAACTCAAGTGAGTATGCAAAGAAAAAGCAACCTTTCAAATTTATCCTTCCATGAGGCATATGCATTTTATGATAATATTTTTGAAGTCATAAAAATGGGATATCATCCTATCAACCAATTAGTAGAAACACATCAGCTCTTAAAGGATGGAATAATCTCCCATTAGCCTCAATCTTCTAAAGAACATGAAACTACTCCTCTTGAAGCCATGTCTATTAAGGAGATACAAATTGACCATGAAATGAAGAGTGGAAAGTAGTATGAAGTATGTGTACAAGTTCAAGAGGAATATATATACATTAAATAAATATTTAAGGATTATCTACTTGATATCATATCAAGTGAATTCCCAAAGAATAGGTCTGGTTCATAAAGCATCCAATTCAAGAAGAAACATGCTTGGTACCATGTTTCATCTCATGAAGAATAAGATTAAAGAAACTTTCCTTTTGATCCTAGAAAGGAGGTATGCTTAGTTGATAGTTGTTTATATTTATTTACTCCCTATTTTTCTTGATTTATTTGAGCACATGTGTGTCTTGTTAGTGTGTTTGCTTTGTTTGTGTGTGTCTTTTGTTTTGTGGGGTTGAAGTAGTCAAGTGGTCTTATCTTGATCAAAAGCTTATGGTAAATGGTCAAAGGTATAATTATTTGGTTTTAGACTTTATATGACTCCATAATCCTAATTGAATGATAAGGATACTATTCTAGTTAGTATAGAAGACATACTACCCTTATGAGTCACCAATTTATTGACGAAATTTGACTTTTCGGTCAAATTGGCCCCCTGTAGGTAAAAAATTAACTTTTAGGTGTTTTAAGGGTCTAAAAAATATGTGAAAATGTGTTTTATATTTTAATTTAATGTTATAATATCCTTTTTCCTTAGTCATTTTAGTCATTTTGAGGTCAAAAAAGGTGCATTTAATGACTTGTATGGACAAGCTACGAAGAAGTGTGAAAACTTCAAGTGGATGGATTTTTAAGGTGTCCATGATTATTATAAGGCCATTTAGGGTATTTAAACTTGTCATAAAATCCATCCCTATATTTTCATGGGAAATTGAAGCCAAATTTGAGTCCAAGTGTGTAGGATGCATGAAGGAGAAGGTTTTTGGACTGCAGATGATGATAGCTTCTTTCCAAATGATTTTAGATGACCAAGCCTAAAACCAATGCATAGAGAGGAATATATAAAAACCTTTCCCATTAATTTAAATCACCATACCTATCCCTAATTATTTATTTGATGTTCAAATAGGTCCAAATCATGAAGGTAATTTTTTGAGCTAGTTAAGGGAATTTCATGCTACTTTATAAGAGTTTGATAACTTAGATGGAAACTTGGGATTCCTGGCCTTACATGGTTGATCCCAAATCCTCTTATCATTAAAAATTAACTAATTTTATTAGCTTAACAAGTGTCCTTATGAATTTTGGACTTATCTCTTCTTCCTTCTCTCTCAATTTCAATAAGAACTAGCCATTTTGGCCATTGTAACTTATGCTCTACCTGAGTATGGTGAAGCCTTTCTCATTTGCATACCATTTGATCAATAATAATAATAATTTTTACCTCTTCATGGTTGTTCATAATTTTTTTTTACTTGGATGATTAATCTTGTTTAGTGAATACTATGGATTCCTTAGCATGTTGTCTCATTCTTTCACCGTATTTGTGGTTGGAAAGCTTCTTCTTGCAGGGCATGTGAAGTGTTATAGGAAATATCAAGGATTGAGTGAGTTATTATATTTATTATTTCCATTTAAGGCCTTTTTTATAGTCCTATCTTTTTACATTCATCCATAACCTCATAATGTAACATTGATGTGAGAAGATGTAGATTGGAGAAGTGTATGTTCAGTTTGTCCCTTGATTTCATGTGTAACATGTAGTTGGTTAGAAGTCATCATATTATTTGGTGTATCAGCTCCATCATAATATTTTTATTTTATTTATCTCTCTCCCTTCCCACCTACCAAATCTTAGGTGTAGTTGCAATCCAAAGTGGTACATTAAGGGAGTCGGCCCTATCTAGAGATTCACCTCATCCTTAGGCTACCCACAAGCCTAAAGGTATTTTAATTATGCCACTTAGATGAGGAGAGATTATTAATATCCTCAAAGAGTGAAAACATAAGTGACAAAAACACCTACAAATAGTATGTTCAACTCCTTATTACTTTTAGCTCTACCTAAACCAAGGTGAGAGTGCCTAAGGGGTATTTTTGCTCATATGAAGGGATTATACTTTTCAATATTCATGGGGATAATTAGCACAAGGGAATATAAATATAATTGGAACACAACCATGCTTTCTCAAACCACCCAAAAAGGGTAAACACAAAATGAGCAAATATTCTAGATCAAATAGAAGATACTAAAGATAGATACAAATATTATTGCAATTTCCATTCTACAGAATCTTCAACAATAAAGGGATGAATAAGAGATTGAAATGCTAATCTTTAACTTATAAAATGCAAATGTTTATGCACTCATAGGCAAACACCACTTTGTATATGCAGAGGTCATGTTGTATGCAAGGTAAAATAGGGTAGGACAAAAACTATCAGTTAATAGAGATTAAAAGTGGAGGGTTAACATATGAGCTCAAAGAAGTTCAAACAACCTACTATGTCATATTTACCATCAAATGTACCATATACCTAACACAAATGAAATTTAAATCATGCACAGGTGATATCCTTCAAGAACCCATTCTAATCAAATCTGTGAGCCCAGGACTACCCTTAAAAATTCTATCAACACCCTATTCCCAAATCTCAAAGCAGAGAGGATTTTATAATCTAGACATACACCCTAAATGACCACCATTAAGATTAATACATCATATCACCAATCAAATAAGCATGTAAAACATGGCATTGTATTTCAACAATAGAAATAGAATGAAAACCACAAGAAAATTACATTTATCAGTTGAAATGGAAATGATTAAAATGTGTATTAAGCAAAATAATAGATCAATATAGTGCAAGAAAGTTTTGTAACAATTGAGACATATGTAATGCTCTCAAAACTTTCCAATGATTTTACATAAGAAATAAATTTGACACTATAATTTTTACATAGTGATAAATCTCTGAGGCTATAGCTCTTGACTCAAAAATTTAACTAACCATTGTAAAGGGACATACCCCCTTTACTTATATAAATGAGCTACGCTTAGCATATTCTTAAAGATGCTCTAGCTGGAAGATTCCTTCGAGGCATGGAGTCTATTATACCTTGTATCAAACATGATTCCTTAGATTATGCACATGCTCTTTTGATGATGGAAAAAATGATCATCCACCTTGGCAGAATATTTTTAGTTATCTACATGGAGGCAAATCCTGTAAGAGACAAAACAAACCTTTGTATTTTTGCATAACAAACAAAATGTCTCTTTCCTATGTACATGATTACAAAAGCTCCCTTGAAAGGGATGTGCCACTACCAGGTGAATTATAATGATTTCCCAATGGGAAATAAGAAAATAAAATGGAAGAGAAGGGAAAAGAGAAGTGAAGAGAAAGGTCAAGTGGCACCAACTCAAAAGAAACTAAAATATTCAATTAGGTTCCAGGATTGATCTGAATGATACAATCCTTTACTAACCTATTTTTGTATTTAGTATATTCTTTGAGCATGAGAGAGAGACTCCCTTGGTCTAGGCCTACTTGGTATTTGAATTTGACTCTATATTCTTCAAGCCATATAGTAGTCTATTAAATCATGGTTTGCTTTCATCTAATGAGTTCCTTGAGTTGGTCATAGGATTTCTCAAGTGACACCAATTTCTTTATCTTATGAACATCAAAGGATTATTTTGGTGCATCAATGAGGTTCGTTAGAGTAACACACATTTCCTCCTTCCCTAAATCATTTGTGCCATCAAGGTTCACCATCTTCCTCAATGTGGCATCTATCTCTTTAGTCACAGTCTTGAGAGATTGTTCTTCTTCTTTCAAATTGAAGATGCCATATTTGAGCATCATTAGATGATGTTTTATTACCATTTGATACTCCTTAGGACTTTTATGATCATTTAGAGTAATGATATTCTCTAAAATCAAGGTGTTTGTGCTCATATTATAGATTTCATCTATCATCTACCAAGCTTCTTCCCACTTTTTGGTGTCTTCCCCATAAAAAAACATCTAGGCATCACACTCTCTTTTAATTTCCACTATGTCACTCAAGCATTTAAATGTTGAGTGGATTGTTTCTTTGGCCCTAGTGCCCAAGTCTTGTTGCTAGTCTTCAGTTGCTCATCCTCTAGTATTCAAATCATCAATCTAGATAGAGTTGCGTGATGTAAAGGAGAGATGGAGAGGACCTAGAGACATGCTAGCAATTGGATTTATTGCCTTAGGCTCACTCAGTAACTTTTACAAGTACTAGATCATAGCTTTGTTCTCTACCTTCAACTCCTCCATGGTGGCCTTATCTTTATCCATTATATGGTCCACCATGTTAGCCAGAACTTGTGAGCTTTGTTTCAACTCATTCCTCGATGGCTCCCCTAGATTATATTTATAGATAGTGTAACTTTCAAGGGGAACACCCTTTTTCAAAGCATCTAATGGAGAGATAGTTGTCTCTACATTATTTTCTCATGTAGTTGTAAAGGTGGTTCTAGAATGTGTTCTAGCTTTTTTATGGGGCTTGGCATTATGTGCCTAAGTGATCTTCATTACATTGATCTCCTTTATTTTTTTCATAATGTCTCTTTTTTCCTTGAATTTCTCTTTGACCCAGAGAATGGGTTTGGTCTAAAATCCCATTGAAGTGGTAGACATTATTAATGGCCTCGATATACTGAAGGGTGGTGTCATTAGAGTGATATAAGTAGGGATCACCACAAGTTTTGGCTATGGTCTCAACACAAAATGTTCAATCTCTTCATCTCTCTCTTTCTCCTCACCACCCTTATCTTCTCCATGTTCCTTTTCCAGGCTCAGCTCTATCTACTCCAAAACATCAAACTCTGACCTAGGCTAATGAGATTCCTTGAACAACTTCTTAATCAAACTTCCTTATTCTATTGATTGGATGGAAGGATGCATGGTCACTTCACCTTATTTATTTTATTGGGCCTCAAGAATGGATGTGTCTATGGTGACATCCTTACTACCTTCAGGCAACTCTTCACCAATCACAGGCTCAGGAACTTTATTATGAGTTGGGTCATGGACCCTGATGCAAGGGAGAAGACTTTGTGGTACTTTAATTGAAGTGATATCTCCTAAAGCACCCTCCTCAACATCCTTATTAGAATCATCCAATTCCTTATTTGATTTTATATATGTGGGAGTATCCATTTATAGGTTTGATACCCCACCTTCTTCTTCACTCACCTTCTCCTTTAGTGCTAGACTTGACACCTTTAGAGGGGAAGGGATTTCTTGTGGTACTTATAGATCCACTTGTAAGCCATTTTACTCAACCTCCACCTTAGAATCAGTGGTGCTTTGAACACTCTACTCTAACTCTTCTTTAGCTCCACCCTAATCACCTTGGCCTGGTGGTTGGGTGATGACATTATCAACAAATGTATGTGTGTGTGTGTGTGTGTGTGTGTGTGTGTGTGTGTGTGTGTGTGTGTGTGTGTGTGTGTGTGTGTGTGTGTGTGTGTGTGTGTGAGAGAGAGAGAGAGAGAGAGAGAGATGGTTTCCTTTTCTTGAGGGGCCTGAGCTTGTATAGCCACCTCAACATTGACCTGTACAACATCATCAAAAGATAAAGGATCATTTGAGGTCAGGATGTCTTCCTCATTACCTTTGATTTCTACTCTTGAGGGACCTTGTTCTACAGTTAAACCCATTACCAAGGCTTTCACCAAGGTTTATGCTCTTTCCCTTGGATTTCTCTTCCTAGTCTTTACTTGAGGAAGATTGAAAGCACATTGTTTATTCATCACATCAGTAATGGGCCTACCCTCATATGAATCCTCATCATTGCTCATATCCCTTACCCTTTGGGCATATGAGGCCTAGTCTTCCTTTTTATAGGGACCTCCTTAGATGGCAAGTCCTTAAATACAACCTCCTTCATCTTCATAGGAAATCCACTTGGAGGTTACAAAGCCTTATTTACTCTCTTTTATTTGGGTTTTTCCCTTTCATCCTCACCTCCTCTCTTTATTAAATATATATTTGGGGGAATAACAACTATTTCTTGTTGTGTTGGTGAAGCATGTGGAACTAAAGCTAGATTGGCCATGGGGATGGCATTAGAATTATTGGTGCTATTGGGGATCCCTCTCCTAAAATGGATATGGGAGTGGCATTAGCCAATGTAACCTCCTTAGTAATAATGTTGTCCTAATTATTTGTTAGGCCTATTATCTTTGACAAAGACAATCTACCCTTAGATTGTGTTTCTATTTTTGACTCCACATCGACTAGCCTAGTGAAATCAAAATCAACAAGATTATACTTTCCCTTACCTTTCATTGCTATTAGTGGAGCTACAGGATCACTAGTGCACTCTGAGAGGAAACCTCTCAACTTCTTAACCTACCTAAGCTCTTGGAGGGCAAGGGTGTCATCTGCACCAAGATCAACCCCATGTTCCTTCAACCACTTGAAGGTTCTTCTCATAATTTAAAATGATCTCTAGGTGATAAAATCATTTTCATAAACATTAAAATTTAATTGTCTGATGGGATGGGCTTTAATATTGGCTATATTATATAGTTAAGATAGTGTCATCTTGTCATTCACCATGTCTTTGGGGATGGGAGTGATATTGTAGGCAATAACCTTCTACACCATCAAATTCATATAATCTAATTTCCTAACATCCACCTTGTTGGTGTAGTCACACCAGATGTCTTCATAATGTGAT
Organism: Torreya grandis; assembly: GCA_037957365.1. Taxonomy (NCBI): domain Eukaryota; kingdom Viridiplantae; phylum Streptophyta; class Pinopsida; order Cupressales; family Taxaceae; genus Torreya; species Torreya grandis. Next base: position 1,017,128 of record JARHVA010005415.1, on the reverse strand, counting down.
TGATGCAAAATCAAATTGGTTGTCATTTTCACTAACCACCTGATGTCATAACTGGGCCTAAGTGGCATCTTATCAATTACATATTGGCTCATCAACTATTCTAATACCTTCACCTTGGTGACTAAAGGACATGAATAATATTCAATTACAACAAGAAACTTGAAGGGATTGTTAATCTTCTCGGCTACTATCATTTCATGTAGAGGCACCATCTATCAACTCAACTCCATTACTACCAATTTGTCATCCAGGTACCTTGGTAATTTATGTGGGCACCCTAAATAATCACTTACCTTGATAGATGTGAATGTATTAAACTAAATGTAAGAGGCACCATATTTTTAAATTACTTCCTTGTCTTCCTTGGACATTTTGTTGAGGCTTCTCAAAGGAAAGAAGACACTCTTTATTATATTGAAGAATCAATTGTAGACTCTATAAAAGTTCTTCCTAAATCCCTCGATGGTGATTTATGGGCATATTTCATAAATTCTCATTCAATTGGGGGTTTTTTGTGTGTACTTGGAATGTCTTGTTATGAATTAAGTTGTAAATTAAATAAGAGGACATGTAGAATGTACCCGTGAATGCCTCTTTTGAAAGAATTGTAGCTTGGAGATATATCATCTACCTATGCAAATTATCATTGAGGATAGTGGCCTAGTCCAAATTCTTCTACTTGTCCAATATGCATATTAAGATTAAGAACATCAATGTCTCAAGTTTTTTTTAGTGGGTATCCCATAAACCCTGGTGGCCATGGTGATGACATACTAGGGCAATTCATTAAATCCCGCTAGCTTCAATCTCTTGGACATCCTGAAAACCTTTTATCTTTTCTTGGCTAGCCAGTAGGAGTTGATAATGTCCAAGATTACCTTATCATTATTCTCCATGTACTCCTAACATTCCTCCAAAGAGAGTGTAATGCTTTCTGGCTGGGGTTTGAGCATGGTGCTGAGGGGCACATGGGTAAAAGAACATATAATTGAATGACTACCATTGACAATATTTTTGGTGTCTAGTTGGAACACCTGAGCACATGTAGGTGCAATTAGGGGGAATGACATTGTAGGGGTGATGTAACTCATGCCAACATTATCAACTACTAGAAGGGGGAATGGCCATTGAAAAACATTTAATAAGGTTATAAAGTCCAACCCCTAGACATATGTGTCTTTAATCCCATCCAAGATCGGGGCAATGATGCCCTTCACAAAAGTTGAGGATATCATCATTTCTTCCCTAGATTTCTAGTGCAATACTTTAAATTTTGATAAACCCTTCACTCAAACAACCCTCATAATACCTCTTAAATCCTCTCAAATAACACAACACAAGGAGAAAATAGGACACTATTAATCTAAAGGGTTGCACACATTGAAAGCTAAAAATCCATGAAGAACTCATCATAATCATGTTCTCATTATGCACTTAGCTAGGGCACACAAATATCTTGAAGGCACAAATAAAAGATTTGAATGCAAAGGGTACACACAAAATGAAGACAAATTCCTTAGGTATAATCCTTTACATTTCAAAATTAGGGTTACCATTAATGCTTCAAAGCATAATGGCTAATTACCAACCACCCTCATTAATTACTTGAGCTTCATTCAAAAAAGAGAGGGAAAGTGAAAATGTTTATTTTATGCAGGGCAATCTTCCTTACAACATGTGGAGCTATACAAGTGGAAAATATGTCATGATAACCTTTCTAGGCCTTTGGGGACTTTTGCACTTTTTTACTTTTTATTTTCCTTTGGTATAGCAGTGCAATATACCCCGAGCTCCTTATGAGATGTAAGAATGCCATGTGTCATAATTTAGCTTTACAAATTTAGGCATTCAAGACTTTGGGGACCTTTTGAAATTTTCCCACCAAAATTTAATTGAGTAAATCTTCAAAAAGGGACCAAAACTAAGAAGACCCTGAGGAGCTATCACGTGGTATCACTTTCTTAGCACATTCAGGCAGTTAGGCCCTGGAGACTTTCTGCACCTTACCCACCAAAAGGTAAGTGGGTAAATATTTAAAAGGGGCACAAAACTCATAAATACCTAAAATCTTACCATGTGCCTAATCTTAGATGTAATCTTAGACTCTTAACCTTTTTTACCTTTTCACTAGCTTTTCTTTATTTTGGGAAGGGTGCAACATCCTCCTAAACCCTGACAAGATTCATAAGAGTTCCTGAGACAGACACATGTCCTTCATTTGGTTCATCAATAAATTAATCACCTTAATCATTAAAACACATCAAAGGTACAACTTGGAAATTTCATCTAGGGCCCTAGAATTTCTTCTTCGAACATAAGGTAGCAAATATTTCCCATAAAGAGGCTTGGCTATACTTCTATCTTTTTACTATAAATCATCTTGCCATGAAATTTTTTGTCAAACCATGTTATTCCTTTAGAGTTACAAATAATGTCCTTCATCTATAGATAATCTCCTTTGAACCTTTTTTAGACATTCTTTGGGAATCTTGAAAAAGGTAAAATTCTCGAAGGAAAAGTTTCTTTAGAGCTTTTGCAAGGGCAAGATGATCCTACAAATCCTTCAAATTTTTTGTGCAGGCAAATTTTATGAAGGGCAAGTGCCCTTCAAAAAATTTCCATAGACAAAAATTTGAAAACAAATAACTTGAAATTACTTAAGACCTAAAAAGGTAAGGTATAGAATTCTTTTAGAGATTTTGGAATGGATAAAATGTCTAACAAAAATAAGACTTCAAGGCTTTTGTCCAAGACAAAAGTTTCAAAGATTTATTTTTTTCAATAATTATGGTTCATGCCAAAAGGCCCGAAAGGTTTAAGGGATAAAATTTTTCACTAGACAAAAGCAATACAAAAGACTTGGCAAACTACAAACATAAACTTTGACCTTTCGAAGGAATATATAAAGATAGGACTGGGGCTAGTGACTAAAACATTGATGCTTACCTAGTTTAGACTTGGATGTTTTACTAATAAGGGCCCAATTATTCTAGTGCAATTTTTGGTACTAACATTGGCTCTTGGTCAAGGATGGGTACCCCTAGTGGGTACACAGAGAACACCAGACTGAATGCCTATCCATTGGGCCATGGAGTTAAAGGATTTTACCACAGAGGTAAGGAAAAACATAATTTAGGTGATTAGAGTTATAACAAGACATTTGAAGACAAAAGTGAAGGAAAATAAAAGACGTAAAATGTACAAACACAAACCACAATGGGGCCACAAAAATAAAAGGGACTATACAACATGTACATATTTACAAAAGCTATCATGGACTCAATCCATAAAATACTTGAGGTGTCTACCATTAATTGGAATTTCTAGGATTTCTCCATCAATATCTCTAAGATAAAATGTATGGTTACCTATCTAATAATCAATGGTGTAGGGACCTATCCATAGGGAATCAAATTTACCATGTTTTCCCTTGTCCTCATGTTTACTATCCCAGAGTAGGATCAATCACCAATCTAAGAAGCTCTTGGGGTGAATTTCTTGTCAAAGATCTTTTTGAGCCTCTTCTTGAACTTAAAATGCTTTTTTGATCTTGTCTATGAGATTCATCAAGATCTATGATCTATTTGATCCTTCCTTCATAGTGGCTTATTTCCTTCTCATCCTCATCTATTTATTGCATGAATTGGTAAGTAGGTAACTATAGATTCAAGGGTAAAATAGCTTGATCTCCATAAACAAGCTCAAAGGGGATTTTTCTAATGGCCCTCTTAGGAGTCAACCTATCATCATACATAAAAAATTTCAACTGCTCACCCCATTTATTTTTGTTGGCATCTAGAGTCCTAATGATTTTTAATAAAGTCTTATTACTGGACTTAGCCTGCCCATTTCCTTGCAGATTATGATTGGAGGCATATGCCAAATCAATCCTATAATACTCACATAATGCAATTAACTATTTGGATCTAAATCACATGGCATTATTTTATACAATTTTAACTAGCATTCTAAATTGATAGATCACATTATTCAAAAAGAAATCAATGACTACCTAATGGATTAATCTTCTAGTGGGGATTACTTAAACCCATTTTTTGAAGTAGTTAGTATCTAATAAGATCCATTTATGACCCACATTTGAAGCATCTGATATTTAAACTATGAATTCCATTCCCCATTGCCTGAAAGGTCCCTCAATAGAAACTAGTTATAAGGGGAGTGGTCCAGATGCTTTCATTCTCCCATAGAACTATTAGCACTCTTCATATCTTCTTACCATGGAAGTAACATCTTTGAATAGTGTAAGCCACCAATACTTGGCCCTCAAAATTTTGTGTACAGTGATTTTAGGAGAAAAGTGACTACCACACACACCACTATGGAACTGTGTAACCAGTTCAAAAATCTTACCTTCAACAAAGCATCTCAAGAGGACACCATCTAGATTCCTCCAAGCTAGATCATATTTTAACAAAATATATTTTTGGGACACTAAATTCAGTGTCCTCCTTTGATTTTTGTCCAAATAGTGAAGACAATTTAGAGTATTTAAATTATAGACTATGTCTTTATACCATGGAGATTAGTTGTACTTGGACTCAGGGTTACTAACCACCCCTTTTACATTATTCACTTCTACAACTTGTAAGTTGGTTTCAGTCATCAGCTTGGCCAGACCCATGTCTCTAACCAATTTAGTAGTCTGTATCTCTAGGTCATATTCTTGAATTTTGTTGACCCATTAGCATATTTTGTTAGTAGTCTCATTCTAAGTTAATGTCCTTCACCATAATGTGAGGAACATAAGATATAATATTTGAACTTAAAATTTAGGATCTAAACTATTTAATAGCCTTTAAGAGATCAAAAGCTTATTTCTCCATTATGTCATAATTTAGTTCATATCCCTATAATGCCTTACTAAAGAAGTCAATTGGCTAATCATGACCCTCATCATTCTTTTGTAGCAGCATTGTATCAATAGTATGTTTGGAGTCAAATGAAATTATGGTTCATGCCAAAAGGCCCGAAAGGTTTAAGGGATAAAATTCTTCACTAGACAAAAGCAATACAAAAGACTTGGCAAACTACAAACATAAACTTTGACCTTTCGAAGGAATATATAAAGATAGGACTGGGGCTAGTGACTAAAACATTGATACTTACCTAGTTTAGACTTGGATGTTTTACTAATAAGGGCCCAATTATTCTAGTGCAATTTTTGGTACTAACATTGGCTCTTGGTCAAGGATGGGTACCCCCAGTGGGTACACAGAGAACACCAAACTGAATGCCTATCCATTGGGCCATGGAGTTAAAGGATTTACCACAGAGGTAAGGAAAAACATAATTTAGGTGATTAGAGTTATAACAAGACATTTGAAGACAAAAGTGAAGGAAAATAAAAGACATAAAATGTACAAACACAAACCAAAATGGGGCCACAAAAATAAAAGGGACTATACAACATGTACATATTTACAAAAGCTATCATGGACTCAATCCATAAAATACTTGAGGTGTCTACCATTAATTGGCATTTCTAGGATTTCTCCATCAATATCTCTAAGATAAAATGTATGGTTACCTATCTAATAATCAATGGTGTAGGGACCTATCCATAGGGAATCAAATTTACCATGTTTTCCCTTGTCCTCATGTTTACTATCCTAGAGTAGGATCAATCACCAATCTAAGAAGCTCTTGGGGTGAATTTCTTGTCAAAGATCTTTTTGAGCCTCTTCTTGAACTTTAAATGCTTTTTTGATCTTGTCTATGAGATTCATCAAGATCTATGATCTATTTGATCCTTCCTTCATAGTGGTTTATTTCCTTCTCATCCTCATCTATTTATTGCATGAATTGGTAAGTAGGTAACTATAGATTCAAGGGTAAAATAGCTTGATCTCCATAAACAAGCTCAAAGGGGATTTTTCCAATGGCCCTCTTAGGAGTCAACCTATCATCATACATAAAAAATTTCAACTGCTCACCCCATTTATTTTTGTTGGCATCTAGAGTCCTAATGATTTTTAATAAATTCTTATTACTGGACTTAGCCTGCCCATTTCCTTGCAGATTGTGATTGGAGGCATATGCCAAATCAATCCTATAATATTCACATAATGAAATTAACTATTTGGATCTAAATCACATGGCATTATTTTATACAATTTTAACTAGCATTCTAAATTGATAGATCACATTATTCAAAAAGAAATCAATGACTACCTAATGGATTAATCTTCTAGTGGGGATTACTTAAACCCATTTTTTGAAGTAGTTAGTATCCAATAAGATCCATTTATGACCCACATTTGAAGCATCTGATATTTAAACTATGAATTCCATTCCCCATTGCCTGAAAGATCCCTCAATAGAAACTAGTTATAAGGGGAGTGATCCAGATGCTTTCATTCTCCCATAGAACTATTAACACTCTGCATATCTTCTTACCATGGAAGTAACATCTTTGAATAGTGTAAGCCACCAATACTTGGCCCTCAAAATTTTGTGTACAGTGATTTTAGGAGAAAAGTGACTACCACACACACCACTATGGAACTGTGTAACCAGTTCAAAAATCTTACCTTCAACAAAGCATCTCAAGAGGACACCATCTAGATTCCTCCAAGCTAGATCATCTTTTAACAAAATATATTTTTGGGACACTAAATTCAGTGTCCTCCTTTGATTTTTGTCCAAATAGTGAAGACAATTCAGAGTATTTAAATTATAGACTATGTCTTTATACCATGGAGATTAGTTGTACTTGGACTCAGGGTTACTAACCACCCCTTTTACATTATTCACTTCTACAACTTGTAAGTTGGTTTCAGTCATCAGCTTGGCCAGACCCATGTCTCTAACCAATTTAGTAGTTTGTATCTCTAGGTCATATTCTTGAATTTTGTTGACCCATTAGCATATTTTGTTAGTAGTCTCATTCTAAGTTAATGTCCTTCACCATAATGTGAGGAACATAAGATATAATCTTTGAACTTAAAATTTAGGATCTAAACTATTTAATAGCCTTTAAGAGATCAAAAGTTTATTTCTCCATTATGTCATAGTTTAGTTCATATCCCTATAATGCCTTACTAAAGAAGTCAATTGGCTAATCATGACCCTCATCATTCTTTTGTAGTAGCATTGTATCAATAGTATGTTTGGAGGCAAATGAAAATATTTAGAAATATTTTCTATAATCAAGACTAGTAAGCACTGGGGTAGTTTTCAAAGCTACCTTGATGTCCTGACATGATTGGGTAGCCTTCTCCTCCAAATTTATAGTTTGATCATTCTTTAACATTAAAGTGATAGGCAGAGTAATCTTTACAAAGTTGGAAATAAACCTCCTAACAAAATTGATCTAGCCAAAGAAAGATTTGATACCTTTCTTGGTATGTGGGATGGGTACTTTATCAATGGCTTCTACCCTGTCGGGGCCTATCATGACACCTTATTGAGAAATAATGTGTCCCAGTAGCTTTTCCTTTTATATTATAAAGTGGTGATTTATAGGATTAATGGATATTTTGAACTCCCTACATCTATTAAGCATTTGTTCCAAATGCACCATGTGGTTATCTCTTTTCTTGGAGTATATTATAACATCATCTTGATAAACAATGATGAACTAGTTGATTAATCTAGAAAAATATACATCCATTACTCTTTGAAAGGAGGCACCTGTATTCATTAATCCAAAAGGCATTTGAACATATACATAGGCACCCCATGGGGTAGTGAAAGTAGTATTGGACCTTTCAAACTCCTTCACCACTACCTAGTTATAGCCAGAAAAGCCATCCAGAGTTGGCAATAGCTCAGACCTAGTAACATATTGGAGCATGTTGTCCATGTTAGGCAATGTATAGTTGTCCTTTAGTGAATCCTTGTTCAAGTTCCAAAATTCAACATAGAGTCAAATGTCTTCATTCTTATTTCTAATAGGGACTATATTCACCACCCATGATGAATACTTGATGGGTTGAATGATCCCACCATCCATTAATTTCTTTAATTATTCCTACATCTTAGTGGCCAAGATGGGATTTACAAGTCTCTATTTTTGGTGGAATGGTTTTGTATCAAGGTGGAGGGGAATAACATGTCAGAACAAGTCTTCCCTATAAGCCTTTAGCTTTGAATATGACCATGCTATACATTCTTGGTATTTTTTCAATAGCCCAATGAACATTTCTTTCTCCTTCTTAATCAAATGAGTACCGAGCCAAATATTCCTTGGATTTTTCTCTATCCCAATATTAATCTTAGTCACATCCTTTAATATATAAATACTTCTATACTTGACTCTGTCAACTCCATCAAAGGATGTTTCAAGACTAACCAATGCCCTAAGGATAGTATTAGTCTTTAACTAGATAATTTCTTTTCCATATAAGGTTTATTTTCCATCACAAACCTATACCATGGAGTCCAAGTCTATAATGGTTCCTTCAAACTCATCTATATAGCACATAAACCTTCTTATTTGATCATCATTATCAAAGACCTACCAATGATCAATGTTGTCTAGGATAGAAGGCCTTACCAGTACCTTAACCTCATACTCACAAGAGGGATTTCTATGTTCAACTTTAAACTCTAAAACCCTCTTTTCAAGCATATCTACCATGTGATTGAGATCTTGAGCATGATATTTAATATTGAAAGTGTCAAACCATTCCAAGCAGTCTCATACATCATTTTGATACTAATTCAATCTTTTCTATTTTGTGGTGTAAACAACTCAGACCTATTTCACCACTAGTTTCGAATCACCCTTAACCAATAACCTCTTGAATCCATATTCATAGGTAATCTGGAGGATAATCAGGAGTGCTTCATATTTTATGACATTATTTGTGTACTAAAAGGATAATTGGAAGAAGTATCTATAAAATTAACCATTAGGGGCATAGAAGACAACCCCAAATCCATTTGCAATGTTTGAACATGCTCCATCAAAGTGTGTGGTCTAGATGGATTCTTAATCAATAATACCATATTCAAGAGGCATTTCCACATACTCAACACTTTCCACAAAATTATTAATTTTTGTATCCACATACAACACTTCATTCAATTGGTACTTGTGATCTTCTAGGATGTGAAGCATTTACGGCTCCTAGTTTAGGCAAACCATTTTTCCATCTGTAGGTATAGTGACATAGGACAAGTCCATTTGAACATTACCCCAAATACTAGCAACCTAGTTTTTGGATGAAAATATACTCCACTTTAGTGGACAATCTACAAAAATAATGTCCATACTCAAGAACTTATCAGGGTATTATGTGAGCTACACCACTAGTCCTTTGACCACACCAATAATAGGTACTTATATAGAATCCATTGTGAGGCATCATCCATATGCTATAGTTATCTTTATATAAATCTCATTCAGTAAAGCCAGTGGCATAATGTTATAAGATGCACTAGAGTCAAACATGTAGTTATGGATAATTAGTCTATTAATCAGTAGGGTGGTGTAAAATGGGTCAACATCCATCTGACTCTCTACCAATGTTGTTTCTAAATACACCTCCAAGTGGTGGTAAAGGGACTCTAAGGTTCAACTTCAATAATCTCATTGGTGTTATCTTTCTTAGTGAATCCCAAATATTCAAAATCTCTTCTCATGTGCTCTAGAATCTTAAGCAACTCCAAAAATGGTATTGTGACCTTCAGCTAACTCAAAACATGGGTCATATCACAAATACTATGTTTGGGAAGAGGATTTTTAGTAGGTAATCTTGTAATATTCTCATTTAGGATACACCATTCAAGAATTAGGGGAATATAAGTAAGAGAACTAACACCCTTAACTTCACTTTTCAAAGGAGGCTTCCTAGGTTCATCTTTCTTGGGAATGTTAGACAATAAGGGAGTTTTATTCTTGGCCTGGGTACCTCTTGGTTTGACATTATTAGGTGAAAAACTAGGCTTGGTGGAATTTTGGACCTCCTTATTCCCTTTGGTCTCTTTCTCTTTGGTATCTACTTTAGGATTAGCAGAGTCTTTATCTTTTGGAGGAGTATTTTGATCTTTACTTCTCAAATTATACTCCTTATTCTCTTGGAAAATTTCTGCGTGGATCATCAATTTCCAATCCTTAATAGATGGAAGACAATACCCATATTTTTATTTCATCATTGATCTTAAAAACTAAAAATCATAAACCAATAGTTCGTATTCATGAATCATGTTTACTTCATAGATGAAATCTAGGGTTGGGACCCTTACCTTTTCACATGCTCTCTAAAAATATTGAGTAGTGGTAGCACTCATTATCTCTATAGATGAAGAGGAAATGATCACATATAGTTAAAAAAATTAGGAAAGTAAAACATTCATATGTTATAATTTCTTCATAATCAGGGACCTTTGAAGCACTCACAACTTCTTCTTGGAAGGTGTGACTTTTCATGTCTTAGAATTTAACAATGTAGATATCATCTTCATTAGAAGTAGATTGAAATCCTTCTACATCCTAACCATCATCATCAATTATGTTGCATGGGGGATGAGGGAGGAAACACTTATCACACCAGTTGATATTATAATTAATTGTATTGACTTTCACAGCTAAAAGATCCAATACTTCCCTTTCACCACCCTAGTTTTGGTTTCTTTCATGTTTATCATCCCTTGCCAGCCCCTTTCCCTTATCATTATTCCTAGCTTGTAAGGATATCCTACCTTGAACCTAATCTTGAGGATGATTCCTTTCCTCCCTTTTTATATCCCTCATATCATCATGGTTAGAAGAACCAATAGATAACCCCTTTTCTACTCTAGCTAACTTATAGGAGATCTCTTTTATATTAGTGTCTAGTCTTCATAGTTTCCTCTAGGTAAACACTCTTTTTGGAGGATTTAGTCTTCTCAATATTTAATAGCTTGATATCAATCCTCTTTTTTAAAGTCTTACCCATAACTTTGATATTATTTTCTATTTATATAGCCAAATTGAAATCTGTCCTTACATTCATGGGAGCCTTACCTCTGAGATAATAGGCTACTTTTTATCAAATGCATCACAATACTTAATCAAAGAAGTAACACCATTGGGTCTGATGTCCTCTGATATCCTTTTTAATACCTTATTGAATATATAATTGAATTCCTTCACACATTTGTTAGGATTCTTCTTGAGGCTCTCAAATTTGGCAATCAAGAATCTGGGGTCAATAATATCACCATATTGCATTTTAAATGCATCAATCATAGATTTTCATGTGTCTATGGATCCATAGAGGAGGAATTTGAACCACTCTCATGCCTCATCTTCAAGTGTGTTCATAAAGAGATTTATGCACACATCTTCCAGATCTATTTCTTAATCTTCAATGACATTTAAGAAGGCTTTCAAATGTTGTTCCCTAAACATTGCATTATTCCCTTGAAACTTAGGTAATACATTTATAATATTTACATGAACCTCATTGGGGAAACTATACATATCATTGAAGTTGATAGGTCTAAACATTGAGATTACAAATGATCTGCATCTATTAGCTAAACCTTGATCTTCTTCTCTATCATTGTCATTATCTGCATTAAACATCCTCCTTCTCAAATCACGATCTCCCATCTCTACATCTGAATATGAAGATGAAGATGAACTAAGGGATGAATTAGAATGAATACTATGGGTAAGAATTGAAGGAGGAGAAATATAATGAATCCTTAATGGCCTAACAGGAGGAGAAAGACTTATTTTTGGAGAAAGAGCTTGACTTGTAGGGAGCTCAGATTTCTCTAAGGCTCTTTCATATCCTTCAACCAAAGGGATATTAGAGAATAGGGGGTAAATATAGTGGGGGAAAAACTAATTAGGTCATACTTTAATACCTAAGCTTTGGCCTATAATAGGATTCCACACTTGTCTCTTTTTGGATGGAGATTTTAACTCAAGGACAAGTTCTTTAGATGGGTTCTTCTAAAAGAGAGACCTAGTACCCTCCAAATTTTTAGATCTAAAGATAAATATTCAAAACAAAGAAGAGTATATATATTAGGCACTAATATTTAAACCTTGATATAATGGATTTACTATTAGAAATAAGACTTCTAAACTAGAATAAACAAAACCATACATAGCAACTGATAGAATGCAAATTTTTAGACACTAAAAACAATTCCAAGAGCATTGTAAAAATTATCACAGCACAGGGGTGAACATCCCTAGTGGAGTCTCCAAAAATATATTGGTGACATTGATTCAACAAAGGCAAGGATAATTTAAATATAGGTATAAAGTTTCAAAATATAATAATAGCTCTGATCTCTACAAGAGTCCCCGACAATGCAAGTAACTTGGACTTTGATCTAATCCCTAGTAATGGTGCCAAAAATATGTTGGTTTTCAATTATACACCTCTATCACTCAACCTTTCACACTTGAAGGGAGTGGAAAATAAAGATGGAAAACCCAATTAATATGTCATTATAGCTAGGGATGGGTTTGACATCTTGACTGGACCAAAATATACAAAATGATTGTGAGTCATCTACAAAGGGTGAGATCAGTTCCCTATTGCTTCTGGCTCTACCTAAACCAAGGTCAAAGGACCTAAGGGGTAGATTCACTCATATGAATGGATTCTATGATTTAATCTTCATGAGGATCATTAGCACAAGGGAATATAAATATGACTGGAACACAACCACGCTTTCTCAAACCACCTCGCAAGGGTTGTCACATAGAATTAGAAAATATTCTAAATCAGATAGAAGCTAATAAATAAACATATGGATATGACTAAAATTTCCATTCTATAGAATATTAAACAACAAAGGGTTATATAGGCTATTGTAATGTTGATATTTAATACACAAAATTCAAACACATGTTAAGTACACAAATGTTTATATGCTCATAGGAAAAAACACTTTAGATATGTAGAGGTTGTGTTGTATGTAGGGTAAAATAGGGTAGGACAAAAACTATTAGTTAATAGAGATTAAAAGTGGAGGGTTAACATATGAGCACAAAGAATTTCAAACAAACTATTATGTCATATTTCCTAATAAATGTACCATATACCTAACACAAATGAAACTGAAATCATGCACAGGTGATATCCTTCAAAAACACATTCTAATTGAATCTATGATCCTAGGACTACCCTTAAAAAGGGTATCAACACCCTATTCCCAAATCTTAAAGTAGAGAGGATTTTATAATCTAGACATACACCCTAAATGAACACCATTAAGATGAATACATCAAATCACCAATCAACTAAGCATGTAAAATATGGAATTGTGCTTCAATTATAGAAAGAGAATGGAAACCACAAGAAAATTTCATTTATCAGTTGAATTTGAAATTAGTATAATGTGTATTGGGAAAAATAATAGATCAACACAATGTAATAAAGTTATGTAACAAGGGAGACATATGTAATACTCTCAAAGTTTTCCAATGATTTTACATAAGAAATAAATTTGACACCAAAAGTTTTACACAGTGACAACTCTCTAAGGCTATAGCTCTTGACTCAAAAATTTAACCTACAATTGTAAAGGGACATACCCCCTTTACTTATATAATTGAGCTAAGCCTAGCATACTCCTAAAGATGCTCCAGCTAGAAGATTCCTTTGCAGGCTTGGAGTCTATTAGACCTTGTAACAAACATGATTCATTAGATTATGCACGTGCTCTTGTGATGATGGAAAAATTTATCCTCCACCTTGGAAAAATATATTTAGTTATCTACATGGAGGTAGATATTGAAAGAGACAAAACAAACCTTTATCTTTTTACATAATAAACAAAATGTCCCTTTCCTATGTACATGATTACAAAAAATAACTTGAAAGAGATGTGCCACTATCAAGAAAATTACAATGATTTTATAATAGGAAATGAGAAAAGAAAAGGGAAGAGAAGGTAAAATGGAAGTGAATATAAAGGTGAAGTGGCACCAGCTCAAAAGAAATTAAAATATTCAATTAGGTTCTAGAATTGATTTGAATGATAGAATCCTTTGCCAACCTATTTTTGTATTTGGTATATTCTTTAAGCATTGGGGTAAGAGTCCTTTGGTCTAGGCATACTTTGTATTTGAATTTGACTCTATATTCTTCAATCTAGGTATCAATTTTTTGAAGCATGGTTTGTTTCCATTCAATGAGTTCCTTGAGTTGGTCATATGATTTATCAAGTGATAACAATTGTTTTATCTTATGGGCATCAAAGGACTATTGTGGTGCATCAATGAGGTTCTTTAGAGTAGTGCACATTGCCTCCTCCCCCAAATCATTTTCGCCATCAAGGTTCACCATCTTCCTAAGCACGAAATCTATATCCTTGGTCACAGTCTTGAGATATTGTTCTTTTCCTTTCAAATCAAAGATGTCATCTTTAAGCATCATCAAATGATGCTTGATTTCCATTTGATACTCCTCGATCCATTTATGATCATTTAGATCAATGATCTTCTCTATAATCAAGGTTTATGTGCTCATATTTTATATCTCATCCATCTTCCACCAAGAATCTTCCCACTTCTTGGTGTTTGATTCATAGGAAAACATCTAGGCATCACACTATCTTTTATTTTCCACTATGTCACTCAAGCATTTAAATGCCAAGTGGATTATTTATTCAACCTTGGTGCCCATGTCTTGTTTCTAGTATTTAGTTACTCATCCTTTAGTATTCAAATCATCAATCTAATTTGAGTCAAGTGATGTAAAGGAGAGATAGAGATGACCTAGAGCCATGCTAACAATTAGAGTTATTTCCTTAGGTTCACTTAGTAATTATTTCATGTACTGGATCATAGCCTGGTTCTCTACCTTCAACTCCTCCATGGTGGCCTTGTCTTTATCCACTCTATAGTCCACCATGTTAGTTAGAACCTATGAACTATGTTTCAACTCATTCCTTGATGGCTCCCCTAGATTGTAGCTACAAATAGTGTAACTTTTGAGGGGAACATCCTTTTTCAAAGCATTTAGTGGAGGGATAAATATCTATACATTCCTTTCTCCTGTAGTTATAAAGGTAGTTATAGAATGTTTTTAGGTCTTTTTAGGGGGATTGGCCTTATGCACCTAAGTGATCTTCATTATATTGATCTCTCCTATTTTGTTCATAATGTCTCTTTTTTATCTTTACCTGCTCTTTGACCTAGAGAAAGGGTCTAGTCTGGAATCCCATTAAAGTGGCAAACATTGTTGATGGCATCAAGATAATGAAAGGTGGTATCATTGGAGTGCTAGATGTAGGAAGCACCATGGGTTTTTGATGTGGGATCAACACAAAATGTTAAATCTCTTCATCACTCTCTTGTTCCTCACCACCCTTATCTTCTTCATGCTCTTTTTCTAGGCTCAACTCTATCTACTCCAAAACATCAAACTCTGACCCAGACTAATGAGATTCCTTGAGTAACTTCTCAATCAAACTTCCATGTTCTATGGAATGGCTAGAAGGTTGGATGGTTGCTTCACTTTATTTATTTACTTGGGCCTCAAGAATGTATGAGGCTATGGTGACATCCTTTCTTCCTTCAAGCAAATCTTCACTAGTCATGGCCTCAAGAACTTTAGTATGAGTTGGGTCATGGACCTTGATGTGAGGGACAAGACTTCATAGTACTTCAATTGAAGTGATATCTCCTAAAGCACCCTCCTTAGCATCCTTATTGGAATCATCCAATTCCTTATTTACTTCTGTATGGATGGGGTTACCCATTTGTAGATTTTCTCCCTCACCTTCCTCCACACTCACCTTCTCATCCAAGGATAGACTTGACACCTTTGGAGGGGAAGGGATGTCTTGTGGTACCTCTAGATCCAATTTTAATCCCTTTTTCTCAACCTCCACCTTAGAATCAGTGGTGCCTTGAACACTCTACTCTAGCTCTTCTTTAGCTTTATCATCATATTTATTTAACTCTTTAGCTCCACCATGATCACCTTGGTTTGGTGGTTAGGTGATGACATTATTGATAAATGTCTTTATATTTGACGAGATGGTTTCCTTTACTTGAGGGGCCTAAGCTTGTATAGCCACATCAACACTGACCTATACAACATCATCAAAAGACAAAGGATCATTTGAGGTTAGGATGTCTTCCTCATTACCTTTACTTTATATTCCTAAGGGACCTTCTTATATAGTTAAACCCATTATTAGGGCTTTTACTAAGGTCTGAGGTCTTTTCCTTATAGTTCTCTACCCAGTATTTACTTGAGGAGGAGTGAAATCATGTTTCTTCTTCATTACCTTGGAAATGGGCCTACCCTCATCTAAATCCTCATCGTCACTCATATCCCTTACCCTCTGGGCATATGAACCCTAGTCCTCCTTCATTTTTATAGGGACCTCCTTAGATGGCAAGTCCTTAAATGTAACCTCCTTCTTATTCATAGGCAATTTACTTGGAGGTTATAGAGCCTTCTTGACTCTCTTTTATTTGGGATGATCCCCTTCATCCTCACCTCTTGTCTTTCTTGAATATATCTTTGGGGGAGGAGAAAATGCTACTTGTTGTGTTGGTAGAGTAGGTAGAACTATAGCTAGATTGGCCATGGGGATGACCACTAGAATGGTTGGTATTATTGTAGCTCCCTCTCTTGAAATGGATATGGGGGTGGCAATAGCCAACATAACCTCCCTAGTAATAATTTTATCCTAATTTTATATTAGGATTGTTATCTTCAAGAAAGATAATCTAGCCTTAGACTATGCTATTTGTATTGACTCTACATCCACTGGTATAGTGAAATCAACATCACTAAGCTTACACTTTCCCTTACCTTTCACTACTAGTGGTAGAGCTGTAGGATCACTAGTGTACTCTGGGAGGAAAATTGTCATCTCCTTAACTTGCTTAAACTCTTGGAGGGTAGGGGTGTCATATGCACCAAGATCAACCCCATTTTCCTTTAGCTACCTGAAGGTTCTTCTCATAATTTCAAATGATTTTCAAGGGATAGAATCATTTTTTTTAACATTAAAATTTGCTTGTATGATGGGTTGGGCTTCAGCATTGGGTATATTATACACTGAAGACAATGTCATCTTGTCATCTTCCATGTCCTTGGGGATGGGATTGGTATTTTAGGAAATAACCTCCTACACCATCACCCTCATATACTCTAATTTCTTGACATCCTCTTTGATGGTGTAGTTCAACTAGATGTCTTCATAATGTGAATGATGTAGAATCACATTGGTTACCATGTTCACCAACCACCTGATGTCATAATTGGGCCTAGGTGGCATCTTATCAATTACATATTGGCCCATCTCATGTTATAATCCCTTCACCTTGGCAACTGAAGGACATGAATAATATCTAATTACAATGGGAAACTTGAAGGATTGTTAATCTTTTTTGCCACTATCATTTCATGTGGAGGCACCATCTATCAACTCAGCTCCATTACTATCAATTTATCATCCAGGTACTTTGGCAATTTGTGTGGGCACCCTAAGTAACCACTTACCCTGATATATGTGATTGTCTTGAATTGAATGTAAGAGGCACCATATTTTTCAATTAATTCTTTGGCCACCCTAGATATTCTATTGAGTCTTCTCAAATGACAGAAGACACTCATCATAATATTGAAGAAGCAATTGTAGACTCTACAAAAGTTCTTCTTGAAGCCCTCCATGGTGATTTTTGGGTATATTTCATAAATTTGCATTCCATTAGGGTTCTTAGTGAGCCCCTAGACAGTCTTGTTATGTACCAAGTTGTACATTAACTAAAAGGACATGTAGAATGTATTTATGAATGCCTCTTTTGAAAGAATTACATCTTAGAGCTACATCATCTACCTGTGTAGATTATCACTAAGGATAGTGGCCCAGTATAGCTTCTTATGCTTCTCCAATATGAATATTAGGATCAAGAACATCCATGGCTCAATTTTTTTATGGTGGGCATCCTATAAACCCTGTTAGTCATGACAATGATATACTTGGGAAATTCATTAAATTTTTCTAGCTTTAATCTCTTAAACATCTTGAAGACCTTTTGTCTTTTCTTGGCTATCCAATAGGAGTTGACAATGTCCAAAATTGCCTTTCATTCTTCTTTGCGTACTTCTAGCATTTCTCTAGGGAGAGTGTGATCCTTTCTAGCTAGAAAGGAATTCCAAGTATGGTGTTGAGGACCATATGGGTGAAAGAGCATACAACTGAATGGCTACTATCGATAATGTTTTTGATGTCTAGTTGGTGTTCCTGAACACATGAAATAATCAATTTTGGGTATGGTGCAGCCAGGGGGAATGATGTCATAGGGGTGATGTAACTCATGCCAACATTAGAGACTACTAGAAGGGGGTTTGGCCATTACAAAAAATTTAACAAGGCCATAAATTCCAACCCATGGACATATGTGTCTTTAATCCCATCCAAGAATGATATAATGATTCCCTTCATATAAGTTGAAGATGCCATCATTTCTTCCCTATATTTATAGTGTAATACTTTGAAATTTGACAAACCCTTCAATCAAACAACCCTTGCAATACCACTTGAATCCTCTCAAATAACCCAACACAAGGACAAAATAGGACACTCACTATTAATTTAGAGGGGTTCACACACTAGAAGCTAAAAATCCATGAACAACTCATCGTAATCATGTTCTCATGTTGCACTTAGCTAGGGAACACAAATAGCTCAAAGGAACAAATGGAAGCTCTAAATGCAAAAGGTAAATGTAAAATGAATACAAATGCCTTAGTTATAATCCTTTGTATTTCAAAATTAGGGTTTTCATTAATGTTTCAAAGCATAATGATTAATCACCAACCATCCTCATTAATTACTTGAGATTCATTCCAAAAAAAAAGTTAAAGTGCAAATGTTTCTTTTATGCAAGGCAATCCTCCTTGCAATACATGGAACTATACAAGTAGGAAATACATCATGGTAACCTTTATGGGCATTCAGGGACTTTTACACTTTTTCACTTGTTATTTTCTTTTGGTATAGTAGTGTGTAGTCATACTAAAATGCAATTTGTATAACTTGAGTATGAATTATGACACCCAAATTATAGGTCTCTCTTACTCACTTACACAGCCCACTTAGGCATCTTTCACTATTTATTAGTCATCCAAAGCCTTCTAGATTCAACCCTTACTATCTTGAACTCCTATCCTAAGCATAAATTTATCCCTCAAGGTCCCTTTCCCCCTAGACAATAGTGCCATAGGTTAGACTACAGTGTTGGGACCCAAGGTGTCCACTTTCCAACAATGTTGTCCAAGTCCACAATAGCCTCAAATGGTCATATTTTTTTGAATCCTTATCTTTTCCCTTGTCAAATTAATGTGATTCCATCTAACCTAAGATCACTAGTTTCCATACATAATCCCATTCAAAGGTCATTTAGAAGGGTTAGAAATCATTCAAAGGCACAAGATAGAAATATACTAAAGCACACTTAAGCAAATCTTCCTATTCTTTGCATATAACCAACCACTACTATTTATAGCCTATCTAAGCTCTTACACCAGTCACGAGTCATCTCAATCTTGCCCAAATTTGAATAAACTTGCATTACATACACATGATTGCATAATACACATTCAAATTGGTAGAACTACATTAGCCTTGATTCCTCTTCAGAGTATTGGTATGTAGGCAGTGTGCCCACACATGGGGTGTGATCACACATTTAGTTAATATTACACACTAATATTTTTTTTCCAATTGGATTTGAGATCACCTATCAAGAATGAAGAGGAACTAGGATCCTTGAAGAAAAAAACAATTGCACATGGAGCTTCATAAACAACTAGCACTCAATATTTCAAGCATAGGGTCTCCCAAAGTAGATGAATAGAACCCAAAAAGCTTAAGAAGCTCAGACACTAAGGATTATAGTGCCAAAACTTGGAATACAATGTTATACCTTCAAGTGTTTCATTTATAGTGCTCTTATCTAGGTAAAAAATAAACTTTTAGATCTTATTTCTGACCGATTGCCTAGCCAAATCAGTAATTTACAACCTCTGTCTCCTCTATCTTAGCCTAGAATCAGCTAATTTTTACTCTCTATCCCCTTGTTTGATATTTTTAAAAATCAATTAATCACTTCCAGATTCAATAAATTAGTAGATCAATTAAGGCACATTTATTTACTAATTTTCCCCTTAATCTAGACCCCTTCACTATTTAGGAAATTAAACCTATAGTTTCCCAAATTTAGTAAAACATTTGGTGAACCCGACTTACTTTGAATTTTTGTACAAAAACCCTAAAAACATTGGGGCTAATTATTTTTGATTTTTTGCAATATTTTATTGAATTTTCTTGAATTTAGAAATCATAAAACTAAAAATTAATTGAAATATTTTCAATAATTCACTTAAACCCTAGTTTTCGCATACTAGGTCCTATTTGCATACAAACACTTTCAAACCACTAGGAAAAATATATTACTAATTTTAGAAATATTTTTATATTTTTCCTAAATTTTCTAATCTCAATTTTACAAATTTATAGCAAATTTTTTTAAATTATTACATGCTATTAGAAATATTCATTTCAAAGCCCTAGTTGCATCAACTAAATCCTAGTGATTTTCAAGTAATATTCCACTTATTTTTTGCAAATTTTGATTGAATATAAAAATTAGAAAATCACTTCAAATTTCAAAAATTCATAGAATATTCTAGAAAATATATTTGTCTCAAAACCCTAGTTGCATCTACTAGGTCCCATTCAAGCAAGTAATTTCTCATAATTTTTTGAATTTTATCTTGCATACTTAGCTCAAAAAATCAATTTAAAATTCAAAAGTTCAGAGTATTTTACAAATAATATTTTTGAAAAATCCCTAGTTGCATACACTAGGTCCTATTGCTTCTTGAGGTATCACCTTACACCCATAGCTAAATTGTAAAAATTATGCTCACTTATTTACACATGCTTATTACATTTCTTGCAAATAATAAAGAAACCATAATGGGCCCTATCATGTACATGAATGATGAAGTCTATCATATGTTAGTACAAAGTTTCATCCTTTGCATTTCTTGTTTATGTTTCATTATATGGGATGATATTACAAAATTCATTGTCAAACATGAAAAATATTCCAAATTTTTTTTGCATATTCTCTTTCGCTCATATGGAATAATTACCAACTACATTTGGCTAAATGTATTCGAAATATCATGTTGCATATCAAAATTTTATATATCTTTCTGTAAAAATTCATGTTCTCTATCCTTTGCTTTCTATTCCTCATGTCGAGAAAATTTCAATCTTATCTTATAAAACATATTAGAAATGTCATGATTTAAGTCAAAGTCTTTTATGCATTAATACACAATTCCATGTTCTCTATCCCTTATTTTCTATCTATGATGTGAAATGTTCTTTATAAACATATTGATATACATGGTTTATACTTAGATGTATCTAAATCTTTGGCTACTTTTAAGTATCTCCCTATCAATACTAGACTCAAGCAAACACTAGTGGTTATATCTATCCCTCCTCTCTTCAAACTTGGTTCATCTAGCTTTTATGCCTACAATAAATTATGTGATACGTGCTATCACCCATGTTTATGAAGATAGGTAGGTTAATTACACCCATGGTTATAATTTTTTCACTCAGGTTAGCACCCCTTCCAATCTAGTTTCAACTCATCGACCTATTACAGTTCTTCTTCCAATTTAGATTCAGCCACAATCAAGACCTTCATCGCCAGCACAAAGAGTTCATACACCTACATAGCTTCAAGATTCTAGATAGATTTTAGCTACCATATTCACACCTAGGGTAGTCTCATTGAGATCTCATGCATATACACATAAATCACATGTTTAGAGATTTTCTCCTACTACTAAATGGGTTCCTAAAAGCCGTACAGTTGCATCCACTTCTCAAAGTTACAAGGGGACCCCACAGTTGGTTTCCACTATAGAGATTTTAGAGCATTTACAACATATACAGCTTTTAGAGCCATAGTCTCAACATTTCCATTGTGTTTCATGATCACACATGATCCCACTCTTTGATAAAGGACACCATGATAGGGATTCTTATTTAAGACTCATTTTTTAGTATCATTTCTTTTTAGCATTGATTGTATATATTATCTTCTGCTTGATTGTACATAGTTTCCTCTACTTGATTGTACATAGCCAAATATTTCAAAATATAAAAACAATACAATATTTCAAAAATTTAAAAACATGTCAATTATATGCATCATCTATGTTTTAAATTGATAACCATTATTCTAGACTTACATTATGCTATTCTATGTTTTTTTTATCGATTTATCTATATTACTAGGCTTCACTTGATCTTTGAGTGTGTGCAGTGCATCCAGATCCTTGATTGCTTCACTCCACCCATTGAGGGGGAATATTACTTCTACATTCTAGCTACATATCGATACATCTACCCATTAGGGGCATACTCTACATGACTACACCATCCATGTTTTGTCATTCTTACACTATACACTCTAGAGATATTGTTTTAGTACATTCTTTACTTGCTTACACAAATATCACATTAACATCCATTAGCATATATCACACTTATGTATTTCATATCATATACATTATTATTGTATTACATATTTTTTATACTCTTGCTTCTTGATTTTCATAGTTAGATGCATGTTTATATTTCCATTACTTTGCATGCTTCCACTCTTCACTTTGATTAGCTAGATGTATTTGCATTCTATAGTTCCTATTTGCTTCCTGCTTGCATTTTAGGATATTTTCCAATATCCTTTGTTCTTATCTATATGTGTGTGCATTTGGACACTTTCCAATATCCTTTATGTGCTTGTGGCCCTTGTGTCAATATTTTATTATTCCCATTATGTGTG
The DNA here is from genome assembly GCA_037957365.1 of Torreya grandis. NCBI lineage: Eukaryota > Viridiplantae > Streptophyta > Pinopsida > Cupressales > Taxaceae > Torreya > Torreya grandis. Next base: position 994,309 of record JARHVA010005415.1, on the reverse strand, counting down.
TATGCATCATTTGAATATGCCTTGTATGCTTATTTAGCACCTTGTCTACCCTTGCATGTTTCTTGATTCTTGCTTTGTATGCTTGATTGCTTATCTTTATGTGAAATTCCATGATTCCAATCATGCATTTACCTTACTTCTTGGATGCCATGATGGACATCATGCTCCATCCCTCCATGCCACTAACAACTAATAACTAACATTTTGAATTCTAATTTACTCTTATGCACATGCTATTACATTGTTATATCTATCTAGGCATACCCATGTGGATCTAATAATCTCTCTCTATAATTTTTTCTTTTGAGATAATATATATCAATGTTACATCAAATGTTTTCATAGCTTAACACACTTGTAGGGCTTCTTCTTTTGAGGGCAGTCATTGTAGTGTCTTCATTCCTACCCTCAGAAGAGGGGGAAACAAATAAGGGTTTTGTCACAAATATTAGAGCTCCTAATGGTTAAAAAATCAATTTCAAAATAGTACAGTCCAAAATATAGAACTTAACACATGCAAACTAGACTAGGTAGACAACAAAGAATCCATATTAGTCATCAGTTTTATCCCTAGACAATAGTGCCAAAAATGGGATTACAATGTTGGACCCCAAAGTGTCTAGTTTCTAACACTATCATCCAAATAGAAAAATATTTAGTTTTTCTAGAATCAGGTAGAGAGGTGAGTTCAATCACAGTTTTGCCAGTACAGTTTAATCCAAAAATTAGTAGTTTTTAGCACTTATTTCACTCAAAGAATCTAGATATAGATGGAATCATTTGCGACATGAGGGTTTCCATTTTTAATTTATACATGGTAGTTGATACAACTTTCATTTCAGAATCCATGTTTTAAGCACTAGTTATTGGGAGTAATGTGCATGGCATATAGGCCTTCTCTATTTTTGAGTTTATAGAATTTTCTTACACATTCCAAGTAGTTACGTGCCTTACTCCATTTGTAGGTGGTTGGAATCACATTAAAATAAAATTTCATACAAGTTTGCTTCCCATGTACTCAAGTTTTTGAGTGTCTTCCTAAGCCTTGATTCCATTTTTAAGAGGGGCTTCTATACATGTCCAATCTCCAACTTTCAAAGCGGCCAATAGTGCCCTAGTTTCTATTTTACATTCATCTATCCATGTTAACATTATCAAATCATAACACATTTAGGGGCTCCATGAGCCATTTAATACAAAATTCATCTATACCAATATTTTCTCATTTAGTTTCACATCATGGGGCAATGAGTAAGCCAAAGGTCTAACTAAACTTTTTATTATTAAGACACCTATTCAGAGGATTAGACACATGATCTAGAAATTGATTATCACACACATGATTTGTTAACTTCACATAGTTGGTGATAATGGAGCCAAAGCACTTGCCTTTGCATTCTTGATCCAACTTCCAAGGGATTGATCACTCAGCTCATTCATTGATATAAACCTTGGTTTAGCATACTTCTAACATTACCCATCACAACCCAATAGCATAATAGGTTTTGTATTGGTTCACATACCTAATGAGGTGTATTCATTCCTTTCTCTTCCTTCCTCTCTCTTTACCAAACTTTGTACATTATTATTTTAGATATAACATATCTAGTAAGAACTGATCTACTTTCACTTTCCTTTTTGTAGACTTACACAATATAATTTGCTCTTACTATGCACAACCTAGCATCACATAGCTTCTTGGGCTTATCCTCATAGGTAAGTTCAGGTACTCTTCTCTTTTTTTCCTTTATCCTATTATTTTGCTTTACTACATATTTAGAATAAAGTATGGGAAATGTAGTCATATTAAAATGCAATTTATACAAGTTGAGCATGACTTGTGACACCCAAATCATAGGTCTCTCTTGCTCACTTACATAGCCCTCTTAAGCATGTTTTCATTGTTTCCCAATCATCTAAAGCCTTCTAGATTCAACCCCTACTATCCCAAACTCCTCTCTCAAGAAGAGATCTATCCCCTAGGGTCCCTTTCCCTATGGATAATAGTGCCATAGGTTGGACTACAGTACTGAAACCTAAGGTGTCCACTTTCCAATGTTTTTGTCCAAGTCCACAATAACCTCAAATGGTTAAATTTTCCTGAATCCTTATCTTTTCCCTTGTCAACCTAATATGAGTTCATCTAATGCAAGATCACTAGTTTCCATATTAAAGACCATTCAAAGGTCATTTAGAAGGGTTGGCAATCATTCAAAGACACAAGCTAGAAATATACTAAAGCACACTCAAAAAAATATTCTTATTCTCTAGATATAGCCAACCACTATTATTTCTAGCCTATCTAAGATCCTTCACTAGTCATGAGTCATCTTAAGCTTGCCCAAACTCATATACACTTGCATTGCAAATATAGGATTGAATAATACACATTAAAATTGGGAGAACTACATTGGCCTTGATCCCTCTTTGAAGTATTGGTATGTAGGTAATGTGTCTACACATAGGGTGTGATCACACGTTTAATGCATATTACACACTAACCCTTTCTCTAGTTGGATTTGAGATCACCTATCAAGCATGAAGAGGAACTAGGATCCTTGAAGATAAAATCAATTACACATGGAGATTAAAAAACAACCAGGGCTTGATATTTTAGGCATAAGGTCTCTCAAAGTAGATGAATAGAACTAAGAAAGCTCAGAAAGCTCAAACACTAAGGAATATAGCACCAAAACTTAGACTATAGTGTTGGACCTCTAGGTGTCCCATTTATAGTGCTCTTGTCTAGGTAGAAAATAGACTTTTGGATCTTGTTTCTAATAGTCTACCCACATAGATCAGTAATTTGCAATGTCTATCTCCTTCATCTCAACCCAAAATCAGCTAAGTTTTACTCTCTATCCCCTTGTTTGTTATTTTTAGAAATCAATTAAGCACTTCTAGATTCAATCAAGCAGTAGGTTAATTAAGGCACATTTATTTACTAATTTTCCCCTTAATCTAGATCCCTTTACTATTTGGTAAATTAAACCTATATTTTTCCAAATTTAGTAAAACATACAAGGATCAAATAGGACACTTATTATTAATCTACAGGGTTGCACACATTGGAAGCCAAAAATCCATGAGAATTCACTGTAATCTCATTATAGTGCTACACTTAGCTAGGACACACAAATAGCTTGAAGGCACAAATGGAATCTCTAAATTCAAAATGAAGACAAATACCTTAGTTATAATCTTTTATATTTCAAAATTAGGGTTTTCATTCATGTTTCAAAGCATAACGGTTAATCACCAACCACCCTCATTAATTACTTGAGCTTCATTCAAAAAAGAGAGGTAAAGTATAAATGTTTCTTTTATGAAAGGTGATCCTCCTTGCAAAACATGGAGTTATACAAGTGGAAAATACATCATGGTAACTTTTTTGGGCCTTTGAGGACTTTTGCAAATTTTCACCTGTTATTTTCCTTTGGTATAGCGGTGAAATATACCCAAAGCTCCTTATGAGATGTAAAAACACCACGTGTCATAATTTATCTTTACAAATTTAGGTGTTCAGGCCTTTGAGGACCTTTTAAAATTTTCCCACCAAAAGGTAAGTTAGGCAATCTTCAAAAAGGGATTAAAACTAAGAAGACCTTAAGGATCTACCATGTGACATCACTTTCTTAGCACATTCAGGCATTTAAGCCCTATAAACATTTTGAACTTTACCCATCAAAAGGTAAGTAGGGAAATCTTCAAAAGGGGCTCAAAACTCATAAATCACTGAGAACCTACCATGTGTCCAATCTTAGATGTAAGCCCAGACTCTTAGACATTTTTTACCTTTACACTAGTTTTTCTTTATTATGGGAAGGGTGCAAGATCCTCCCGACCCTGAATAAGATTCATAAGAGTTCTCGAGATAGACATGTGTCCTCCATTCAGTTCATCAAGAAATTCCTCACCTTAATTATCAAAACACATTAAAGGTATAACTTGACAATTTCATCTAGGGCCCCAAAGTTTCTTCTTTAAACATAAGGTAGCAAATCTTTCCCACAAAGAGGCTTAGCTATACTTTTATCTTCTTACTGTGACTCGTCCCACCATGAAAACTTCTATAAAACCATGATATTCCTTCAAATCTATAGAGAATGTCCTTCATTTGTATACAATTCCCTTCAAACCTTTTGTATACATTCTTTGGGAATCTTGCAAAAGGCAAAATTCCCAAAGGAAAAGTTCTTTCAGAGCTTTTGTAAGGGCAAGATGATCCTACAAATCCTTTGGATTTTATATGCAGGTAAAATGTCTGAAGGGCAAGTGCCATTTAGAATTTTTTCCATAGACAAAATTTTTGAAACAAGTAACCTAAAATCACTTAAGACCCAAAAAGGTAAGGTATATAATTTTTTTAAAGCTTTTGGAGTGGACACAATGTCTAACAAAAATAAGTCTTTGGGGATTTAATCTAAGACAAAAGTCTCAAAGATTTATTTCCATCAGGTATTGTGTTTGTTCCAAAGGGCCCAAAAATTCAAAGGGATAAAATATTTTCACTTGACAAAAGCAATACAAAAGACTTGGTAAATTACAAACATGAACTTCAACCTTCTGAAGGAATATATAGAGATAAGACTGGAGCTAGTGACTAAAACATTGATACTCACCCAGTTTGGACTTGGGCATTTTACTGATAAGGGCCCAATTGATCTAGTTCAATTTTAAGAACTAACATTACACATACTATTTTTTGATGCCATGAGGGACCTCATGTATTTCCCCTTCCTAATTACGTGTCATGATGGACATCATGCCCCATCCCCCTATGTAGTTACCCAATTTTACTCATATTTTCTATTACACATATTTGTATATCTATCTTAACACCCTTGTGAATTATAGACATGATATACATATTACATTACATACTTATGCTCATATTTTCTTACATTCCAATGTTATGTGTGCACATTATATTGGATTATTAATCAGTTATCATATATGTTTTGGCTAACACACATTTTTTTTAGATTTTTTTTAGGATAGTTCTTACATAGGCTCAACAACTCCCCTCAAAAGAGGGGGATTTAAAATGGGTTGGTCACAAAGATCATGCCCCTATATTATATTCATAATACATTTTTTAGCGTAAGGCTCAATTAAAGAAAATCAATCTCAAGAAAATAAAATAGGAAAATAGTGACCCAAAAAGAAGTATAGTTACATATAAATTAGACCAGAAGGACACTACCACTTAAATTGGGACAGTGGCATCACATTTCAAAAAATGGTGCTACTATCCAAGATAACACACTACTATCCAACAACCTCAGTTTCAAAAAAACCCAGATTGGCTAGGAAATTATAATAGGTACAGTATAAGTTTGTGTAGGTTTAGTTATAGCTTTATTAGTTATACTCAGTTTTACTCAGATTCATACTATTTCAGCTTAGATTCATATTAGTTTTCTTAGATTGGGGGCATAATGCACATCATGACCATTCCCATATTTAGTTCAAATACCTAGATATAGTTTATTACAACTCAGTTTAAAATCCGTATGCTCAGATATCAGATTTAGGGGCATGTATAAGGTACATTATTTCCATACGCTCAATTACACAATGATTAATCATATGGAATGAAAAATTAAATGTCATTTTATACATTATATATACATGACATCATATTCTATATTGCACACCAGTTTCATGCCTTACTCCATCTACAAAGGTTAGCATTCTTAACTGGCCCAGAGCTACCTAATGTACTTGACTAGCCATAGAGATGACATACCCAATTAGAAATTTAAATTTACTTCACATAACTCAATATTATATTAATATAATAAATATTGGTGGGAAATGATGGATTCATAGACTACTTGAGTTATTGAGCCACCTACATGAGAGGGTTGGACACACCATCAATCCAATCCCAACTATTCATAGATCATGATCCACCAAGCAGGGGTGTGCAATGATGGATTCATAAATGGATTGAGTTCTTGAGCCACCCACACATGAGGATTTATAAATCCATTAGCTTAGTCTAAAATATTCACCAATTGATCACTACATACACACATACACATATAACATGCATTGGAACATGCTTCACATACTCAAACCCAACTTCACAAGATTCACCTCTTAGGTAAGTTTAGGTACACTTATTTTTACTTTATCCTATTCATTTCACTTTGTTTCATTTATATAATAAAGGGGGAAAACATAATCACCCAAAAGTGGTATTTAAGTGATAAGAGCGTTAATTGATACTACTTGTTGAGGATAACATACCCTTATTTTTGAAAAAAATAGGGACCTTTGTTTCAAATTTTAAAAATTTGTGCTTTGAATTGAATATTCCCCTTAATTATATTGCCATTAGCATGTTAAAACATTATCTTTATTTGAGGATCATCAATACCAATGGTTTGTCTGACATGTTTACATATGATCCTTATTTTATTCTATCTAATCTTGCTAATGTTATTTCTTTTATTTTCATATTGTAGGTTTAATGGAGTCCTCTTGCATGAAAAATGTCTAGGGTTTTATTATTTAATAATAATTCGATCCCTTTTTATTAATCTCTCTTTAATTATCTAATTGAATCTAATGATTAAAACAATGTTGAAAACCTAGGTCTAGTGTGTTTAGCCTAAGCCCTTTTGAATTAAATTCAAACTTACAGGAGACATTATTTATGTGAGAACATTTAATTATGTCATAGACTTAGTCTAAAGTTTTATCCTAATGTTATAATCATGTTTATTAATAAGACCAAAACCTTAGGCTAAAAAATTATCCTAAGTTCTTTATATTTCTCGAAAACCCCTAGTCTATTTCATCATTCACCTAGACTAATTAAACATGGGGACACTTTATTATGTTTTAAACTTAGACTAAAGCCTTATACTATATTTTTAATTGTATTTATTAATAAAACAAAAAATTTAGGTCATAACTTTATCCTAAGTATTTTTATTACTCGAGCCCTAACTTAGTCTATTTACATTGCCCACATGATCAACATGATGATGACAAGTGGAAGAATCTCAGAGCTCAAAGGGAAGATCGATGGTACACAAAAAAATTCTCGATTAATATTTTCAAAGATTAGATATGGAACATGGTAGTGACAAGTGTCACAAATAGAGTGGATAGAATAAGATATAATGGATCGAGATCAATAGGATGCATTAAAGCCTACAACGAAGATCTAATAGTTTACATGGAGAAGTTTAACAAAAAGCAAATCATAGTCAATAGTGCACGTTGACCCATATAAATTAGATCTAATGACACATAGAAAATTTAAAAATTCAATCATCTTATAAAGGAAGTAGAGCAACCAATCACATTCGACCTCCTAGATTGAGATCAATAGTGCATGTTGATCCATGCAAAGAATATTCAATAGTGTGAGATAAATCTAACTTTGTAAATAGCCCATAATGAATATGGTAATGATACATGTTGTAAAAAAAATGAATCAAATAGATACCAACCAATATCATTTAATCTCTTAGATCATGATCAATAATGACTAAAGCGTGGACTTTTCAATGAGCCTAGATCCAATAAGAGGCTATCACATGGTGTGAAGATGTTAAAGGATGGTGTGTGTTTACAATAGACATAGAGAGCCTATGGGGCTTCCACATGGCACACTCTTATATGTCCATACCAAATATCAATGGTACATGATAAGTCAAAGCTAGAGGACTCATTTAAAGATCAACTGAGTGTATTTAATCAAGTTATAGGATTTCATGAGGTGTTGACATGTGTCCCAAAGAGGAAAAATGGTCATATTTAAAATTTATGAAAAATATGACATGGTGGAGCCACATAAGTAAGATAAGTTAGTTCAAAATATTTAGTGGACCTTCAGACATGGAAGGTATAAATAAGTAATCTGAGCAAAATTTAAGGCATGAAGCTCTACAAAAACCTTCAAGAAAGCCCTAAGCGTATGGAAGCCCTAGTTTGTCCTTGTTGTCACTGTAATTGATCTGAGAAGAATTGAAGTAGCATCTACACAAATATAATTTAATCAATAGTTGAATTGCAATCCACTAGTGAGTAATTTGACAAAATTCACAACAATGATAGCTCAAAAGAGTGTTTCAAAGGAAGATGTACAGTTGTACTTAACAATAGATGTTGAAGGTAATATTTTCAAAGATACAAAGTTTGATGCTTTTAACTTGAGCATAGGAGATAATAACTAGTCAAAATTGTTTGAGATGATCAAAAAATAACCAACCATCACCCAAGAAGAGGAGAAAAATCTCTCATCCAAGAGACTATATGATGATATTATTGTAATTCAAATGACCAGTCTCCATTATACAACAACAAAACTTGAGGTACTCCATTGTATTGACATTCTTGCTCTTATTTTCAAGGAAACTTAAATAGATAAGGGCATGATAGTTAATGAACACAATATAAGAAACATTGCTTATGCTTCTGCCATTACATTTAAGTCATATTATAAGTTGTTAGAACCCCAAATTGACATAGCTTCAATCAATTCCTAAACTAAAGAGAAAATTTTGATGAATACCCTTGCCATGTGGCTAGATTTTGGAAACCAAGTCTTTTCAAAATTTAATAAAAAACTTCATATTAGCTAATTTAGACCTAGGGTAAGAATAATAATGTCTATGTTAAATAGATTGTGTGGGGATGCAATCATAGCTTATGTAAATCTAGTTTGGGTACCCATAGTTTATTTCATGGTTGAAAAAAAAAATTGTCCCCCCCATTTGTAATTAGTCACAAAAATAAGACCTAGTTTTTCATGATGTCATATCTCCTATATGATTTATGTGCTACTACAAAACTCCCAAACTAAAGGGAATGGTCACTTAGTGGTACATAGACTATTTCACAATATTACTCTAAGCTTCACATCTTAAAATATAGAGATCACATTAAATTTATATGTGATTACATCTACCCTACAATAAGTGAAGCCATAAATGACATTCTAATGTCATGAATTAACCCACTAATCAGAAAATCTATTAAAGCTATGAGTGATATATGTCTATATCTAGATTGTGCTTTATAAGGGTTGAGGGAACAAAAATTTCTCCTCTCAAACTACCTACTCGTGTTTCAAACAAGTTAGTTGAGTAAGAGGTTATATACTAACTATTATATGGCATTAATGGTCTTTGCAAGGCCAAAAGGGAAGGATTGCTCCTCAACTTCCTAATGATAGTTGGAAAGATTATATTTAGATAGTGGGATAATATTGAAGCTGCATATAAACATAGAACTATAATATTATACTATGACACAATATTGTGCTTCAATCAAAATATGTAATCAAGTCTACCACTGATATTTAAAGTGTGACAATCATACGCTCACATATAGAATAAGGGAACATAAAATAGTTATCCTTGTGAACCAATTGAGGGTATATGCTATCCCCTTTAGCATTATTTCTTGAGGCAGGTGGAACCTTGATTTCCTACTTGGGATCCATGATTATTAGCTTAGGCTTATCTGGAGTCTACTTGAGCATAGAAGTTGCCTAAATAGACTTGTTAGAGGAGTGTTTAGGCACTTCTAGTTCTTTCTCTAGTGATTTTGTAGTTTGAGGGGGGATTATTTGGAGATGTTGTTAATTGATGTAGTATTCAACTAGCTTGGTTAAGCCCATAGCTTCCATCATTGTGCGAGGATTTAACATTTCAACCTCATGTCACATTTTATCATTAAGACCATTGATGAAGTAACATGAGAAGAAGGCATTGAAGAAGCCTACAGTTTGGTTGGCAAGTGCTTCAAATGTTGCTTGATATTCTTGAATGGTCCCCATTTGATGAAGTTGAGTCAAGGACATAATGAAATTACCTCTAGATAGAATAGGAGTCCCCATGAAAACTAGAGGAGTGGATGTCAGTTTCAACTAAAAATGCTTTCGTTATAATACGACCAATTTTTTATTTTATTTGTTTACTATTTTAATTTGACACATGACAAGACAACTAGACAACAAATATTAACACATGACTGAGAACTAAAAAGATTAAAAAAACTAAAGACTAGGATATGACACATATTAATGATTAATGATACAAGATATACTAATGACAAAATGACTATAAAATTAAATGTGGTGGCAAAAAACAACTCACAAGAGATATTAACAATTACTTAATATTAACACACATCCGAAAGCTAAATTAAAAGACATAAAAAACCTAAAGATTATGTTATCCTAAGGATGCCACAAGAGACTTATCCAACACAAAATGATAATAATGAAAGGAACCAAATAAACAAAGGATGATAGCATAAAATATTATATAATATAAAATCCCTAAACTTAAAGACTATAAAATAAATCTTAAGAAAAGGAAACTGACTAAATAAGAATGAATATGTAGATCAACTAGATTTTATCAATATAGTAGATGACCTACATGGAAAGATAATTGTAGTTATCTACTTTAAAAAAACACAAATTTTAATGAAAACCTAAACTAAAAATATAATTACCATTGAATAATGCCAAAACTATGAATGGTATGGATAAACTCATAGTGTTCAGTGAAGAGTGGCTTGATAGTGAATACTATAGATTTAGGTGCAAAAACCATGGGAGGATTGGAGGGTCAAGGGAGAGCATGCACTTCCAAAACTTGGATCTACAAAAACCAAATCCCTATTGTGACATGAAGATTTTATGACTAGTTAAATTGATGTATGAAGCCATGAAGATTTAGATATCAAAGTAGGATGAGTAAGATTGAAGCCTGAGTGTAGATGGAAACATCAATCAAGAAGCTTCGAAGGTGGACCAGTATTTGGTGAGATTGGAGATTCATTGGGGATAAAGAAATCCAAAGTTGTTACCATGTGAGTTGAATGCAAATTGAAGCAAAATGTCAATTTTGGAATACAGGTTGTAACTAGTCTAAAAGATACATAGTGACAATAGTCTATGCCAAAGTCAATTCACCAAATGTAGATTCATAGTGATGATTCCTTGAAATGAGAATGTAGATGATGTAAGATCATGTGAGTGTAGTTATCAATGAAAATTGATTTGAGTGTTAAACACTAACAAAAATACAAATATGTGATCCAAATATATGTTGAGTGAGTAGATCAATGCAAGCATGGATCTATGTGAAACTCAATGTCATGTTCAATGTGATGAGGAAAATTTTGGTGGGTTATAATAAATGTAATAAAGAAGCTGAGTCAAGACTTCCAAAATCAAATCGAGATGGTAATGTAAATGACAAAAAATGCTCACACTTTGAATGTTGTTGGTGAATACATCTCATGATCAGAATAGGATCTGAATATAATTATGTTTGATGCAAACAAAAACACTTAAGAAACCCAGATCCAAAAATTATTAAAACACTAAAAAGACCAAATGTAAACCCTAAGGGTTTTACCCCATATATGTAAAGAGACTAAGCTCAATGAGATGTAATCTATGATCTTGCTTACAACTATAATATTTTGATTTGGTTTGATGCTCCATACAAAATCACACCCTTAATTTATCTTTGTAATGGGAAAAAATTGGCTTGGAAAAGTGCTCTAATACCAATGTTAAGAAACCTATATGTTTTAATATAGAAAATGTGACAAATACTAACTAGATTAAATCTATTTTCCTTTTTTAGAAGGAAGAACTCCAAATCATGGGCCACTTCGAGGGGGATACCTCCTTTGAGCTAGGATCAATTGCAAATAACTCTTTGATGCCCTCTAACATCATATGCCCCTATACTTATGCTATTTCTTACATACCCCACTCCATATTTCAATGCATGTGGGATTATTCACTATACTATTATACCCTTCTTGGTAAATTACAAGAACATCTTTCAACCTAAAAATAGATGAACTCAGACATTGGGATCCTTATGGGAAATTTAAGGAACATTTGAAAAATAAAGGATTTCTAAATGTACCGTATGATCATGAGCATGGTGTCTTTGACCCTATTTACACCAAGGCATCATCCTACTTTGAAGTGACTAAGAGATTGAAGGAACACAACCTGAAACCTGAATTAAGACTAGAAAGAAATTAGAAAATGGATGATATATGGCAGTTGGGACCTAGGAAATATCATTTGATTGATGGTAAATAATCCAGACTATATTAGTTAATGCACAAACAAAAGTTCAAATGAGTTAAAAGCCTAAGGAGAAAAGACCACATGAAATAGCTTCTAGCTCATCAGCTTATGAACTTCCCAAGGCAATAGAACAAGAAGCAAATAAAGAATAAGTCCACGTGATAGAATTAGATTCTAATGAGTCTATGGAGGATGTATTTAAGATGCCATCAATAGCTTATAAGTCAGATGATGAAGAAAACTAGGAAGATAAGATAAATGTTGAAAAAGTCAAGAAAGACAAAGGGAAATCTCTAGAATTAGTCTCTATTGACACTCCCAAAAGGAAATACAAAATAACCATTGTCTCAAAGGCTAAGAGACCCAAGGTAACACCACCTTTGAAATAAGTCAATTTATTTAGTGAAGATAACTTGATATATGATCCAACTATTCTAGAGTCATTCATTTATGGATATTTTATTTGAATGCAATAGTGAAGCCGTAGCCATTCGGCCCCTGCCTTCCATCGCAGGTTTCTTTACAGATCAAGATAATCCGCCAAAGGAGCCCGTCTACTGACGCGATAAAAAGATTGGTATCAGAGCCATTGTTTTAAAAGTTCTACTGTAAGTTGTGATTCTTTTCCTCTTCCGTGGATTCAACTTTGGGAATTCTTTGCTCTGTCAAATTTCTTTGGGAAGTTTTGCATCGAGTCACTGGCCGTTTACCCCTATTGTCATAGGCCGTTTTATCTCTGCATCCTTTTTCCCTTTTCAGAAATTGCTCGCATATCAGAATCCCATCTCCCCACAATGGAATTCGGAAAAATACCTTCCACATCTACTGTAGAAATCATTAATGAATCAGAGCTTGAAGGAATGTATGAAATGCCTCCTTTCGTCCCTGAACAGTTATCTGACTGCATGGACATTGAAGTCACTAAATCTGATCTTGAAAAGGAATCCAGTATGTTTAAGCCTCTGGCTTTAAAGGCTTCAAGTGTGTATAAGCAATCTGAATTAGTTAAATCTAAGTTTTTCTATACTAGTACGTATCTATCTTTTGTTAAACCCAGGATAAAGTCTGTCGAGCTTACCCTCTGTTATAAACCCAAGAAGACTTTCTAGACAAATCTACTTCCTTTATTACCTGAAAAAGAAATATTGTATATCCGATCTCACAAGGATGTAAAGTTTGTCCATTTCGGTTTGATAAGGATCTATATTAAGCCTTTGATCCCAGCTAATATAAAACCAGTATTGTATCTAGCTCTGTGTGACCGTCGCCAAGTAAGCTTTAAGCATTCATGCCAGTTATCTAGTCTTGGTCGACTAAATGATGATAACATAATCTGTTTTGAATTTTGTCCTAATCTGTCAGTCGCAGTCCGTGACAAAGGCTATAAAGAAGTCAAGCATGGATCACTAGATTGTTAGGGTTTGTTCACATCTTTGTATGGTTTAGAAATGTTTGGAGAATTTCAGTATGCCACTGTAAACATTTCTGTGTTATATAGTATGACCAATACTAATCACCCCAAAATCTTAGACAATCTGCCTCTAGCCCGAAGACTCAGTGGTACAGTCCAATTACAAAAGGGACATATAGAGTCTGTTGAAGTTCCTTCTGAATGGAAGTTAGATTGGCTCAATCATGTTTCTCCTAAAATGAAGACACAGGCCACTGTCCATCATAGTGATGGCAGATCTGTAAATATTTTACCTAGATCTTTATCCATGCAGCATTCTAATTCTTCTCCTACCAGACCATCAAAAGCTTCTTCCAAAAGATCTATGAAAACAGGTCATATTCTCATAGAAGATGAAGAAGTTAATTGTGGTAATGATCTACCACACACTCTAATGAGCCTTCCACGGGAAGCCAGCCTGGAATTCTTGGTAGAAAATGAAGTTACTTTCTATCGAGGTGAAAGATGGCCACCACCAAAGGGTGTCTATAAACAAGCTGCTGGAACTTTGCAATATTTTTCAACCGCCTATGATAATCCTTCTAACGAATTCAAGCAGAGAAATTATGTCTCCAGGTTTAACTCCCATTTCTCTGAAAATTTTGATGATTTATGTAGAGATGTGTTGTCTATAAAAGAAACCCTGACCAACATACAAAAGAAAATAGAGTCTATAGATTCTAAGCTTGATTGTTTAGATGATAGTCTTAGTTGGCTATCCAAAGAAGACCAAAAGGCCGAGTCCTCCTCAAGACCTCTTTGTTCAGTATCTTTTGGCCCTTCTTTTAAAACTGTGAAAAAATCACCCAATCATTCTCTGATGCAGCGAACGCATATCCATTTGCAACCCTGGTATCTGAACATAGATGACTTATTGAATCCCTTGAATGAAATTGCCAGTTGGTGCAATACGATGCGAGTACTTGCTGTACAAGCTCATCTTGATCAAGTTGGAACAACTTGCTTTGCTGCCAAATATCTCTAGGGAATTACTAATCATTGGTGGGATAGTATTCCTGAAGCCCAGTAATACGCCCGTGTACATAATCAAGCTGACTCTCTAAATGCTTTGTATAGATTACTCATTGATGAGTTTGCTCCTCCTGTCGGCAATCGACAGTTGGAATCTAAAAAATGGTTGATGAAAATGGAGCTCTGCGATCTCAAGCAGTTCGAGGCTTTTGCCAAACAATTTAGAAAGCTTGCCTATGAAAGTCAGTGCTCTGGCTCTACTGAAGTAAAGCTCAAATTTCTGCGTGCCATGCCTTACAATTTGATAGATCGTGTTTTATCCTATATCGATCTCAAAGGTCTAGACATTTTAGATCTTGCTCTGTCTGATGTTATAGACTTTACATAGCAAAACATCATGATGTTAGTCTCCGAGACTAAATCTATGCAGAAACTCAGCAAGCATCAAGCCGCCTCTATTGCTCCTATCTTTCCTGAAATAGCCCCATTTGGCTGCCGACCCTATGTCCAACCCAGACGTCACCAGAAGCAGTGCCGCCGCCGGTTGTCTTATAAGCGCCGCTCTTTTCCTAAAAAACATTCTTATGCACCTCCTCATCATTTTTTGCGCAAACGATCCACTGCTCGTCCTCCTTCCCATAACCCTATCTGTTATATTTGCCGCAAGCCTGGCCATATAGCCCCTAACTGCTCTTGCCAAAATCCCGCAGTTAAAGCCATCTTTTCTTCCTCCGCAGCAGCGTGGTGGGAACTTATTGATGCCGATGAAGATCTCTATCTCCAAGACGACATTTTTGAACCTGTCCTAGAAGATCTTCCAGATGAAGCATCTGAC
Source organism: Torreya grandis (assembly GCA_037957365.1). Taxonomy (NCBI): domain Eukaryota; kingdom Viridiplantae; phylum Streptophyta; class Pinopsida; order Cupressales; family Taxaceae; genus Torreya; species Torreya grandis. The sequence continues at coordinate 978,958 of JARHVA010005415.1, read as the reverse complement.
GAAGAAGATGCAGCTGAGCTTGAATCTCTCGCTGATGATTTAGAACAACCCATGACAAATATGCAGCGAGGATCACGCCCTTACAGGCCCCGCAGTGCCAGTCATTCTTATGAAGCATATGGACCCTGGTCTCGAGCTCATCATGAAGTACCTAAACGACCAGAAAGACCAAGAAGGGGAATCTCAAGAGGAGAATCATTTAGAGGGAGACAACCCTCTCAACCAAGACAACCACCAACAATGCACAGACCTCAGTATCCTCCTGTGCATTATCCAAGCCAATTCAAACCAAGCGACTCCTGGACAAAGAACAAATTCACCTGCAGAGAGCCGCCAAAAGAAGTCAGAGAACCCATCTGGGAACAAATCATGCCAGCAGAAGAGCTAGTATTAGCAGCAGATCCCAGTTGGAAAGATGGATACGAAGAAGAAGATGAAGTCGGTAGCATTTTCTACTCCGACCAAGATTACTGTCCTGGTGAATGCAGTAATCAAGAAGAAGCAGAACCAAAACCAGAACTACCAGAAGACATCTACACAGAACCCATCATTGTCCAAGATCCAGGAAGACAGAAATTGGTATGTACTAGTATTCCTTCTTTGGACTTACCTCAACCTGCATATCTCAACCATCTCATCAATGGTAGATTTGCACAGTTTTTTACTCTGGAAATCAATGGTAGATATGTAGATGCCCAAGTAGATACTGGAGCTTCTTTATCATTTGCAAAACCACAACTCATTAGTGATTGGGAGACACTAGATGAGAGATTAGCTTACAAGAGCATAGACATCCAAGGGAACAATTTTACCTGTAATAAATACAAACACCAACAACCCCTGAGGATCCAGAATAAAATCTTCCACTGTGATTTCTTCACCTTAGAGAAGATGCCGATAGATATCCTCCTAGGAGGATCCTTTATTGATAGATATACGCCCTATGGTGCAACAGCAAAGAGTATAATGTTCACCATAGAAAATGAAAGGCTAAGAATACCTAGGCTCATATATGCTACAGAACAATTTCCCAGTGCAATGACTCAGAGTCCTGAATCTATCCCTGCTGAAATTCTTGCCATAGGAGAACAGATCAAGTCCTCTATCTGTTCAGATAATCCACAACAGTTTTGGTCTAAAACAATGCCTAAAATGGAAATCAAGCTAATACCAGGCAAACATATGAAGATTGGTAAGAGAATTCCTATTCCAGCCCAGGACTACACTGATATGGAAAATCAGATCAAAGATCTAGAAAAGAATGGTTTCATTGAAAAATCAACCTCTTCTTATTGCTGCTATGCCTTCATGGTCAATAAGCATTCAGAACAAAAGAGAGGAAAGAAAAGAATGGTTATTAACTATAGACCATTAAATGCACTTACTGAACCATTCCCATATCCAATTCCCGATAAAAGCTACTTGCTAGAGAAAGTTGCAGCCTGTCGATACTTTTCACAGTTCGACTGTAAATCTGGCTTTTATCAGATACGAGTCAAAGAAGAAGATAGAGCCAAGACAGCATTTAGTTGCCCTTTAGGCCACTACCAATGGACTGTCATGCCTTTCGGCCTGATGAATGCGCCAGCCTATTACCAGGCGCATATGGACAAAATTTTTGAAGGCACTTCTCAGTTTCTGTGTGTATATATAGATGACATATTAATTTTTAGCAATTCTTTAGATGAACATGCTGCTCATCTCTCCAGATTCTTTCAATTGGCTACTGATGCAGGCATAGTGTTATCAGAAACGAAGATTTAGTTGTGTACGACTGAATGTAAGTTTCTCGGCATGATAATCCGAGACTCAAAATTGTAAATTCAGCCACACATAAAGGAGAAAGTCATCGATTTCCCTGAACATTTAGATAAATCTCAATTACAAGCTTTTTTGGGATTATTAAATTATCTTAATAGTTTTTATCCCAATGCTGGTGAAGACAGATTCTTGCTGCAAGAACTTCTCCAGAAAAGAAAATCTTTCCATTGGGAAAAACAGCATACAGAGGCAGTGCAGAAAATCAAAGCTAAAGTTGCTGCTCTACCAGCATTACACATCCCAAAATCTGATGAGATGAAAGTTTATACCGATGCTTCTGACCTCTCATGGGGAGGAGTACTTGTTTGTGTTGTAAATAATGTTGAGTTTGTTTGTGAGTTTGCTAGTGGTGTATTTAATACAGATGTACTGAAATGGATTTCCTCTGATAAGGAAATCTATGCCATAAAGAAATGTTTGGAAAAATTCATGCTTAAATTGTTACATCTACCACACTTCACTATTGTAACTGACTGCACTCGATTCTTAACCTTCCATGAAAAAGACCATAGTAGGAAGGATGGTCGAGGAAAGTATGTCAGGTGGCAAGCATTTTTCCACCAATTTAACTTTTCAGTACAGCATATAGAAGGTAAAAATAATGTTATTGCAGACTGGCTTAGTAGAAATCCTCCTGCTACTCTTATGCATCAACCTGCTCCAGGTTTTAATCTCACTCAAATTCTGAATCAAGCTTTTGATTCTTTGAATCCCTTGATTCAAGAACAAATCCTAAGAGAAGGTATGCATCCCAGATATACCAGGATTTCTTATGCAGCAGCTCAAGATCTTCAAATGTCTGCAGTAGTGAGAATACAGGCTAACTGACGAAATAATACTGGAGTCATCAGTATTGATAGGCTGAACAGTGAATACTTGTATGAACGATTCACTGATCTATTAAAAAGACCACTATGGACATGGTGAATCCAAATTAGATCTGCACATAATGAGCATCTTTACAGATGGATAGCGCGGTTTGGTCCCCATCGTATTCATGAGGAGCAAAACCACAGCCAAGACACGGTAGTACATACTATTATTCGCAGACAACTTGAGTGGGAATCCCACTATCATTGTACTCCGCACCACCTGCCATGTGATACCAACCGATGTCAACATTGGTATCTCCAAAGCACATTTCAAATAAGATGTCTTTTCCAGCCGATAACTGAGGATGACTTATTCGATGAAGTGGAAGACATGTTGGGCCCACAGCCCATGGCCTCCTCATCATCACCGACTCATCAATCAAGTGGTGGGTCCAATAGCATCTCATTGTAGCCATTAGCTGTAAAGCATGACGAGACAGACACCGCCTTGCCAGCGAGCAGGCAGGACCTCTCAAATGCTATAAATAAGTCACTTTGCATACAAACTAGAGAGAATTCCCACTATCCATCATCCTTGGGCCATGGTAAAGGTTAATGACATCCCCTTGTAACAATAAATGAATCCCTGGATCATATAAATGTAAGGAGATGAAGCAAATAGACTAGCCACTCTAAGTGATTCAAAAAATCAATCTCAAATGAAGATCCCTATGCCATAAGTGACACAATATTTAGTGGAAGTGAGGTTTGACCATAAAACTACTAGTTTACAAAGGGTAACTAAGAAGAAGATCATCCAAGGAGGTGAGGAGATCACTTATTAAAAAGTAGAACCATTGACTAATCTAACTCAAATGGGAAGATAAAGACCTAGATAAGATCCTATATTTCAAGAGGATCCCTTGGAGTTAGCCCAAACATAGATAGATCTGCTACAAGCAGATATTAAGGGCATGAAATAATAAAATAATAATTTGGAGGAATGGGTTATCTTATCTTTTCTAAAAAATATGATTAATAAATTTGAACCTACTTTGTATAACATGTTCAAATCCATGAAATCTATGAGGTCTAGATAGGATGTAATGAGAAAACATGACATTGTGGCCAAGAATCAAGTAGCTCAATGGCAGAATTGATAAAGCAAAATAAAGGACTTAGTTACTATTCTGACAGAGGATTAAATCCCTAATTTTAAGATAGTCACCCTAGCCCACTTGAACATGGCTATGGTTGTATTAATAGAGAAGATCAAGAGTTTGAGTAAATGGTCCAAGAATATAGAGGATCTTTCTAAGGATAATAAATAATTAGAAATCAGAATGAGGAATATTCTAGGGAGTTTGATCATAGACCTAACTACACTTAGTGTAATTGGCTTAATCACTAATGAAGAGTTCAAGAATAAGGCTGATCAAGTCATGCAAGAAGTAAAGAATTAGAGTTGAGGAAGAACAAGGGTTGACAATAGTAGGATCTTAGACATGATCCTAAATGTAGAAGAAAATATTGGTGAATCTAGGAGCATTATGGAAGTGCTAGATAGAGATGACAAGGACTTTAGAGACCTAGTAAATCAAGAAGATGAGATTTTCATGGAACCTATCATCAACCTCAAGCTGATTGATGGACAACATGAAAAGGCAATGAAGATCCTATAGTATAAACAAGAGATCACAATAGCAATGGATACCTAAATTCAAATTAGTTCACTTAAGTATATTATTTTGTAACTTGACATGTATAACATTTTGAAAATAGCATATGCAACTTGTAAATCACATCTCCTATAATTCAATCCATTAGGAAATGTCATAGTTATAGAATATTGTAGAAAGAAAACCTATCTACGACACGTGTGTAATTGTTATTTTCTAAAACCAACCAACATACCTCCTTAGTTTTATATATAAGGGGTATTGTCAATTCTAAAAAAGAGGGAGTTTTTGAGAAAGAAAACTTTGTGCAAATTTGGAGTAATCAATACAATAAGATAATTCTTAAAAGATTGTCTCATTTTATTTTTGTGATTACCATTATGGATATTCTCTCACTTATTTGATCTAATATTTATATTTGAATAGTTCTTATGAATTTTGGATGTGCACTTTTAAATCCAGAACTGTTAATTGTGTGAATGCTAGATTGATTGAAAGTTCTTAGGTTCATTTCATTTTCTTTGCCATTATTGTAGATCTGCTTATGTTATTTGCTTGTAGGGGTAAATCTTTAAAGTGATTATAGTTCTTATTTACATTATTTCTACTTTCCTTAGATGTTTACCTGACATGTGATAGGATTTGAGCTTAAGTTGTTTCATGTCATAGGTTAGTTTTAAGTACATGTTTAGATGAAATTTGAGCTTTGTCATAATGTTTGTAATGAAGATTAGTAACATATTTCCTCTCTACCCTACCCTTCCTTTCATTTAATTTTTTTATCAATTCACTTTAGATTAGTTTCCATTATAAATATACATATTAGCTTATATTTTAGCTTAGGCTTTGATCATAATTCATTTCACTTAGTATAGACTACTTTCATTTTCAAAAGATAGTTATTAGGCCATGATTGCTCCCAACAACTAAATAGTTGCATTATAAATTTGTGAAATTGGTCATGTGCTATGTCGTTATTCCACCACAAATATCAAGAATATCACAAACTACAACTCATACATTAGATTATTTGAATCCATAAATGAGTAGTGTTTCTTAAATAGTCTAAACCACTTGTGATACACTTTTAGGCATCAACAAGAATGCATTATACTAGCACTAATAGGAGGGCCTTTACTTAAATCTTTGTGAATGTGTAGTGTCTTTGCTAATTTTAGTGAATTTTTTTCAAAGATCAGTGAATTATTTAGATAATTATGTTGTTCTTGGATAAATTGTGTAAATATCATTTATATTCATTGTTTCAAACCAATCTTTAGGCTCATTTATCTGAAGATTGTCATTCTTTGAAGATTCATGGTAAATATTACAAAAGTAGATTAAGTTTGGTAAATATTTCACATTTAAATTTAGTGATGGAAATTTTTTTCAAATATCAATTTATTCTTTACAAATTTAGGTTTATTTTAACTTAGATGTGTAATTTCTCAAGTTTAGATACATCTTTGAGATTATTAAGTCAAAGATAGTTGTCATTTGAAGAGATTTGTGCAAAGCTTGCTTAACTTATGAATCTTAAATGTGCAAATCTACTCATAAGTAATAATTGGACTATTATTTAAAAGAATTGAAATAAATATTATTCATCTTTGTGAAAATAAGGTTTCTAAGTCATATGTTGAATAGGATTCAAGGTTTACAAGATGGAACTGCCAAGAATCACAACTAGGTCACGGTTTAAATCGAGATTTACTCTCCTTTCATTAGAATTTCATAATAAGGAAATAGTAGACAAAGGTTAATGAATGGTTTCTAAATCTCATCCTAATTCACCTATTCATGGTAGTCTTATGTTCAATCTTTATCAAGGTATGGCTTGGTTAGGTGGATATTCCATCAACATTCTTGGTCAGGTAGATGACTTTCCCCAAAACCTAGGGAAATATTTGTCATCTTTCAGTCCTAATGGTGTTGTCACAATTAAATAACATATCAAAAGTTTCAAAACTGCATTAAGATTGTTGAATGTAGTTCATGAAGATGTTGCATATAGATTGTTTCCATTTACTTTCTAAGATGTTGCATATGAGTGGTTTCTCAAACTTTATAAGAACTATATCACCAATTGGAATGATTTTAACCAAATTTTCATTGATCAATTTGGAAAGATCATTATTCCTTTTATTCTTTATCAATAACTCACCACTATAAAGAGATATTCAAGTGAAACAATTAGAGCCTTTAATGATAGATTTCATAAGATGTTTAGTAGAACCATAGCTCCTTATAGACTTGATGAGGATTTAGCCTTGGAGATTTACAAGGATGCTTTGGATCCCATAACCTTTGTGTTTCTTAAAAATCTATTTGGGTTATAAACACTTTAGACTTGGCCTATACTAAAGCTGTAATAATTAATGATCAAATGCAACCTCAAGGTCAACTTGCATATGCCATTCCCAATGTTAATCCTAATTTCCATACACTAAATGTCATTCCTAATGAAAATAAAAATGTGCCTACTCTAAACCAAACACCAATGTTGAATCAATTTCCCTTAAGTCATGCTCATCCTGGCCAAAACCTAGGATTCTTGACTAACACTACAAATGGATTTCATCCACAAGATTAGAGAGCTTTACTGCCAAAAACTAGTAATAATACTCAGGTCCATAATTTAGAAGCACCAAAGAATGAGAATGAATCCATACTCAAGATGGTTCAAAATCTAATAACCGACTTCCTTCAATTATAAAATCAAGTAGGAAATACTAGGGTGAACTCCAATAAGAATTATGTGTATCAAAGGTTTAATAGATCTAAAAATCAATTTCATAATGGTAACAATGGAAATAATAATAAAAATAATGAGTCATCATCAAGTAAGAATAATCCTGAGATTAATATTTGTGATGTAGCTCTAACTAAATATTTTAGGGTTCACAATACTTAAAAGCATGGTAGGTTAAATTATATTGAATTCTATAATGCTTTTGAATTATTTTAGGATGAGCTAAATACATCTAAAGGTGGAACTAATAGAGATAATTTTTTTGGTACATCCAGTTATTCAAAGTCATCCAAGTCTGCTATTACAACCCTAATTGTGGAAACATTTGACTTCCCATTCTAAGAGGAAAATGATCCTGAGGGGACTCCAGAAGAGGTGCATGCTTTTCAACAGTACCTAAAGAAGACTTGTCCTCTAATAAATAGATATCATAATCAACCTTTGAAAAATTCAAATCCATGAAATAATTTTGACACTCCTCTTAATCCTATAGCTGACAACAATCAAGAGCCTCCAAAGGTAAGTACCTCTAAGCTTAATGTTGATACCTCTAGTATTTCTACTAAAAGTGGATATAATATAGTTGAGGACAAGAAAAAGGTTAAGGCTAACATCAATTTACATGAGATGACTCAAATAACTGAGCAAAGATATTTGTTACTTGAATCTCTATCCAAGAAGTCTAGTAAGATGCCAAAGACTATAAATTTCAATGTTGCAATGTACAAGAACAAATTAGATGTTCCACCTTTCTTGATAACAGTCATAATTTTTGGTAAAAATTTACTTAATTATTTATTAGAACCAAGTGATTCTAATAAAATCATGCCTAAAGGTATTTGTGAAAAACTTGGTTTAGCCCCAATTAAATTTGGTAGGGTTGTTACTCAATTAGATAAATCCATGGTGAAATTAATTAGAGAATTTTTGAAAGTTCATATGCATGTTACTACTGAGCCAAGGATATAATAGTTTATAGACATCCAAGTGGTAGATATTCCTAATGATTATGGGATGTTATTGAGCAAAGATTTGAAAAATCCTTAAATGGTTACATGCCCATTAACTATTCACACATGTGGCTTCCATGGAAGGGAGTTCCAAATCAGATTCGTATTGAAAGCTAGCCTAAAATGAAACATATGATCACTGAGTATAATGTTGTTAGTGAAAGAGTCAACATAGTCAATTATGAGTTAGGAGTTTATACTCTTGACACTTCTAAGGTATGTGACTCTAAAAATACTCATGATATGCCTGGAATATAGAAATTATATTTTGATGGTGCTAGATGTAAATCTAGTTCTAGAGTAGGAATTGTTCTAATTAATACCATTGGTAAAGAATTTAGTACTTCTTATAGACTTCAATTTTCATGCACTAATAACTTGGTAGAGTATGAGGCTCTAATCTTATAACTAAAATTTGACATCAAGCATAAGATCAAATAACTACTAGTGTATGGTGACTCTGAGCTAGTAGTTAATCAAGTTATAAGTAAATACTAGTGTATATTGTCTTACCTTAAGAAATATAAGTTTAGAGTATGGGAATTGATAGAGTAATTTGATGTTTTTAACATTGTTTCAATTCCTAGGGAAGAAAATAAGCTTGCTGATGAGATAGCCTTAGTTGTAGCTAATTTTGTGGCTGGTCAAGACTCTAAACTAGAGAACCTTAGTATTGAGTTGGTTCCATGTCCTTTAGTTCTTAATAATGTCATCCATTTACAAGTATTCAATGATGATCAATGTATTTTAGACTTCATGAATAGTTTAGGAGTATTTGAGTCTTATATCATTGATGAGGTCAATAAAAATGCTCTTGATAAAGGCAACATTGATGACAGAATCATGCAACTAAGTGATAAAAAAATTCACGAAAGCATGATTACCTTAGAAATATTATTTGACATAGATAAACTAGCTAAAACTATCAAACCTCCTAAGCTAAGTGGGAAATATTATAATAAATTTGACCTAAGAACACAAGGTCAACCCCAACTAGATAATATCCATACAGCTTGCACTAATGAAGAGTTAAGAAAAGCTAAAGAGTTGTTGTCCAGGTATAGAGATGTTATAACTTGGTATTATAAGTATTTAAATATATTTGATCCTAGAGCCATCACTCATACCATACCACTAAAATAAGCCTGCAAACCTTTTAGAAAAAAATTAAGACCAGTTAACCCTGTCTTAGAACCATTGATATACAAAGAGGTCAAGAACTTATTGGATGCAAAAATAGTGTTTCCCATTAGACACTCCACTTGGGTAGCTAACTTAGTACCAGTTGGGAATAATAAGGGGGAAATTAGATTATGCGTAGACTTTAGAACTATAAATAGAACTTCTAAAAAAGATAACTATCCTTTGCCTTCTCTTGACCAAGCTATTCAAATTGTTACTGGTTTAGCCATGATGTCTTTTCTTAATGGTTTTTCAAGTTATAACCAAGTACTTGTAAACAAGGAAGATAGATTAAAGATTACATTCACTACTAAGTGGGGCACTTTTACTTATAAAAGAATGCCCTTTGGGCTAATTAATATAGGTACAACCTTTTGAAGAGCTATGAACCATGATTTCTAAGGTCTCATAGGTAAGTGCATTATCATTTATACGGATGACCTAAATATGTTTTCTAAGAATAGGGAGGATCATATCATAGACTTAAAATAGGTATTTGAACGATGTAAGAGGTATGAAATTTCTCTCAATCCTAAGAAAAGTATTTTTTATGTTACTAAGGGAAAATTATTAAGACATGTGATAACCAAGGAGGGAATTTATATAGACCCTGATAGAATAAATGTTATATCTAATATAGAACCCCCTAATAGTAGAAAATAACTAAAATCTTTCTTTGGGAAAATCAAATTTGTGAGAAATTATATTTTTGGTTTTTTATAAATTATGAGTCCATTAAATGATATGTTGAATAAGGATGCCAAGGTTGTGTGGAATGAAGAAACAAGGAAAACCTTCAAGGACATAAAAGAACAAGGACTAGTTTTGATAAGTCCTGATTTCACTAAAGATTTTTATCTTTATTCTTTTGCTTTTGATCATATAATTACAATTGTTCTGACTCAAAAAATAAATGGATGTGATCATCTTGTTGCTTTTATGAGTACCAAATCTAAATTTTTTGAGTTAAAATATTCTCTAATTAACAAGCAATCATGTGGTTTAGTTAAGGTAGTAAAGAAATTTAGGCACTATATTCTTAGGAATAAGGTACATGTAATACTACCAGACCCTGCCACTAAGCTTATTTTTAACCAATGTGAATTAGGAGAAATAAGAGGTAAATGGATGTTTGTAATTCAATAATATGATCTAGAAATTAATACTACCAAACTGGTAAGATGTTAAGGTCTAATTCAATTAATTGCTAACACCAACCCCAAATTAAGTGTCATACACGTGGAACAACAAAGTTTTTAACCCAATTATTTGTATGATTCAATTTGGAATTTGTTAATAAATGTTTCTTGTACTAAAAGGATAAATAGAGAGAAAAATAAGATATTTAAGGCTCAGGGTAGCACATTTCATGATCAAAGATGGAGTACTTTTTAAGAAGAATTATGAAGGAATATACCTGAGTTGTGTTTCTAAAGAGGAAGTAGTTGAGATATTGAGTACTTTCCATGAAAATACTGAAAGTGGACCCATTCAAAAGGAAAACAACTCATAATATCCTTAGGTCTAGTTACTATTGGCCTACTATCTTCAAAAATGCACACAAACATGTGAGAGAGTGTCACTAGTGCCAGATATTCAACACTAAAGAACCCAAAGTAGCTATGCCAATGAAACTAGTTATGATTGATAAACCATTTGCTCAATGGGGGTTATATTTTATGGAGGTCATCAATTTTAATTATTTATATGGACATAAATATGTCCTCATTTCTATTGATTATTGCACCATACAGATAGAAGTAGTAAAAACTAAGTAATACAGGACATAAGATGTGATAAAGTTCTTGGAGGAGAACATATGCATAATATTTGGAATACCAGTATATCTAGTTTTTGATAATGGACCTAACTTTATATCCATTGAGATGATTGAGTGTGAATATGATAATAAAATTATATTCAAGTTTTCATTGAAACATTACCCCCAAGGTAATGGAGTCTCTAAATCAATAAACAATTTTTTTATGAAATCCATCAGGAAGTTTGCTACTAACAAGCCAATAACATGGCATAAGCTAATCAAGTATGCCCTATGGGTAGACAGAACTAGAGTTAAGCAATATCTAAAGGCATCAACATTTATGATTGTATATGGTCAAGAACTTATATTTCCTATCACTCTCAAGCTACTAACCTACAAATTCATATAAGAGTACATGGAATAAGATTAGGGATTTTCAAATTCAAGGTTGCTTGACATTATTCAAATTGAGGATTCAAGAGAAGAATATTTTGCTAATTTTAGTATACATAAAACCATAGTTAAGAGATGGTTTGACAAACATTCCAAGATTAAGGTGTTCATACAAGGATACCTAGTACTCCTTTGGGACAAAGCATATGAGCCTAAAGGAAAGCATGGAAAATTCACACCTTTGTGGATAGATCCCTACTAAATTGTTGAGATAATAGGAGATAAGACATTCAATCTCAAGGACTTATAGGGAATATAGTTTATTTTTCCAACAAATGGGAAATACGTCAAGCACTGCTTCTCTGCTACCCCACCTCAAGTCTACATAGAGTAATTTGTAAGACTAGTTAAATTTAGTGTAGATAAGTTGTGATTAGTTTCCTTTCTTGTTCCTTATTTATAAATAGTACATGCAAATTTTTTTTTTTTGTGTTTGTTTGATTATTGTGTTTTCTATATTTTCTTTGTTTTGTTCCCTATTTTTAACAAGTATTTCAAAGATAGTCCTCAAGATCCCATGCATGTAATTGTTCAAAGGTCAACAAATCAGGAATGCAAGTATGACTCTTAACCAATGGTTGATCATGGATTATAGAAATGTGCGCTTGATGTTGTGATTTGTATAAATTGGTAAGGATTGATACCTTGGTTATTTGTTCCTTAAAATATTAAATCTTATTCTAATCTAAATTTGGTTCTAATAAGGATTACACATGTTGAGTGAAAGTTTGAATTATTTGGAAAAAGTCATGTTAACACTTAAAGAACATTATTACCTAGGAGGGAGTTTATGACCAAGGATGATTGTCTGAAGATCAAATAGTTGAAAAAATCCCAAATCCTAACTAATTATGATTCTCAACCTTTGTTGTAAGACTAAATATACTTGAAAAATACAAAAAATTAAGAGCTTTATTGAAAATCCAAAAGACTTTTTAGCAAAGGTGATCTGGGTAACCTCCATCAAGGCTATGGATGTCTGGCTAGTAGTGGAGAAAGGTTTAGAGTAGATCTAAAGGTATCTTTGTTAGGTCTATGGATGCCTGGCTAGAACTAGAGAAATGCCCAAGCTTTCTTTGTCATAAATCATGATTCTTAATGAATATCTAAATATGCTATAAGTCAATGTTAATGATCAAGGTCATGAAATCTAAAAGTTTTTATCTAAATCCCATGGAAATCAGTTAAGGAATCAAAATCACACACACAACATGACTAAGTTTTGGTATTTGAGCCTAATTCAACACGTGTAAAAATTATTTGATCATGATTTGGTATTAATAATGGTACCTAATCATATGGAATGATTATTATAGTTATTGGTTCAAACTAGAGTATCTAAGTTATAACATTTAGAAATATTTCTCCCAAAAGTTTCCATTTGTTAAGGATAACATACCCTCATTTTTTTTTAAATAAGGACCCTTGTTTCAAATTTTGCAAATTTGTGCTTTGAATTGAAAATTAACCTTGATCAGATTACCATTAGCATGTTAGTACATTACCTTTATTTGAGTATCATCCACACCAATGGTTTGTCTAAAATGTTTACATATTATCCTTGTTTTATTTTGTCTAATATCACTAATGGTTGTTGCTTATATTTTCATATTACAAGTTTAATGGAGTCTTTTCGAATGAACAATGTCTAAGGTTTTTTACTTTAATAATAATTTAACCCCTTTTATTAATATTCAATCTTTAATTGTCTAATTGAATATAATGATTAAAACAATGTTGAAAACCTTGGACTAGTGTGTTTAGCTTAAGCCCTTTTGAATTAAATTCAAATTTCCACGGGACTTAATTTGCATGAGAACATTTTATTATGTCATAGACTTAGTCTAAAGTTTTATCCTAAGGATCTAATCATGTTTATTAACACAACCAAAACCTTAGTCTAAAAAAATTTGTCATAATTTCTCTATATTTCCCAAAAACCCCTAGTCTATTTCATCATTCACCTAGACTAATTAAATGTGGGGGCACTTTATTATGTTCTAAACTTATCCTAAAGCCTTATACTAAAGTTTTGATTATATTTATTAATACAATAATAAACTTTAGGATATAAATTTATCCTAAGTCTTTTTATTACCTCAGCCCTAACTTAGTCTATTTATATTACTCATACGATCAACATGAGGATGACAAGTGGTAGAATCTCAGAGCTCAAAGGGAAGATTGATGATACCTAGGTATTCACCTAGGTCATATTGTTAAAGCTCAGAGATGGAATGTGTTAGTGATAAGTGTCACAACCATAGTATATGGAAAAAGATAAAATGGATTGAGATAAATGGGATGCATTTAAGTGTACAATGAATATCTAATGATATGTGTAGATAAGTTTAATAGCAAGTGAATCACAATCGATGGTACATGTTAATACATATAAATTAGATATAACAATGTGTAGCAAAGTCAACAAGTCAAGCATCTTGTAAAAGAAGTAGAGCAACCAATCACGTTCGATCTTGGATTGAGATCAACAATGTATGTTGATCCATGCAAAGAAGATCCAATAGTGTGAGATGAAGATGAATTTTCAAATAGCCCATAATGAATGTAGTAAGGATGCATGTCATAACCATGGTGAATCAAATAAAGATTGACTAATGGTGTTTAGCCCCTCAGATCATGATCAATGACAAGTGAATTATGGACTTTTTAATAAGTCCAAATCTAATGAGAGGATGCCATATAGTGTGAATATGTTGAATAATGGTGTGTGTTTGTAATAGGCATAAATATCCCATAGGGATACCATGTGTCACACTATTAGACATCCATACCAAAGATCAACAGTCTGTGATAAGTCAAGGCTAGAGGACTCCTTTAAGGATCAACAAATCATATTTAATCAAGTTCTAAGATTATGTGAGGTGTTGACATGTGTCCCAAAGAGGATAAATGACCACATTTCAAAATTGATGAATAATACGACATGGTGGAGCCACATAAGCAATATAAGTCAGTTCAAAAGATTTAGTGGACCCATAGACATAGAAGGTATAAATAAATAATCCAAGTAAAATATAAGGCATAAATCTCATAAGTTCTAACTCAATTGACTCCATTTAATCTCTATGGAAACCTTCAAAAAATCCCTAAGTGTATGGAAGACCTAGTTTATTCCCATCATCACTGTAATCAAGCTAAGGAGAATTGAATCATCATTTACACAAAGACAATTCAATCAAGAGTTGAATTGCAATCCACTTATGAGCAATTTGACAAAATTTATAGCAATGGTGGATCAAAAGAGTGTTTCAAAGGAAGATGTGGAGATGTACTTAATGACAGATGTTAAAGGTCATCTTTTCAAGGATACCATGTTTGATGCTTCTACCTTGAGCATAGGAGACAATAACTAGTTGAATTTGTTTTGGATGATCAAAAATCAAACAACCATCACCCAAGAAGAGGAGACAATTCTCTCAGCCAAGAGACTGTATGATGATATTGTTGTAATTCAAATGACTAGTATCCATTAAACAGTAAAAAATCTTGATGTACTCCATTGTATTAACATTCTTACTCTTGTTTTCAAGCAATCTAAAATAGATAAGGGCATGATAGTTAATGAACACAATCTGAGAAAAGTTTCTTATGTTTGTGCCATTACCTTTGAGTCATATTATAAGTTACCAAAACCCTAAATTAACCTAGCTTATATCAATTCCTATACCAAAAATAAAAATTTGATGAACACCCTTGCCATGTGGCTAGATTTTAGAAACCAAGTCTTTTCAAACTTTAAAAAAAATCTTATTAGCTAATTCAAACCTGGGATCAAAATGATAATGACTATGTTGAATAGATTGTGTGGGGATGCAACTAGAGATTATGTAAATCTAGTCTAGGTACCCATAGTTTACTTCATGGTTGAAAAATCAATTGTCCCCCCTCTAGGTGAGACAATTAACATCTCTTTTATTAGGCAGATCTTTGTAATTAGGCACAAAAAGAAGACCTGGTTTTTAATGATGTCATATCTCCTAAATGCTTTATGTGCTACTACAAAAATCCCAAACCAAAGGGAATGGTCATTTAGTGTAACACATACTATTTCACAATATTACTCTAAGCTTCACATCTTCAAATATAGAGGTCACATTTAATTTATATGTGAATGCATCTACCCTACTCTAAGTGAATCCATAACTAGCATTCTAATGTCAATAATTAGCCCACTGATCATAAAATATATTGAAGTTATGGGTCATATGTGGCTATATCTAGATTTTACTATTATAAGGGCTGAGGGAATATAAATTTCTCCTCTTAGACTACTTATTTATGTGATGGGCAAGTTAGCTAAGAAAGAGGTTACATACAAACTATTCCATGGCATTAATGGTCTTTTCAAGGCCAAAAGAAAAGGACTGTTCCTTAACTTCCCAATGATAGTTGTAAATATTGTAATCAGATAATGGGATAATATTAAAGTTTCATCCAAACATATTTTAACCTATATATAGATGAACTCAGACATTGGGATCCTTATGGGAAATTCAAGGAACATTTGAAAAATAAAGGAATTCTAAATGTGCCTTATGATCATGAGCCTAGTGTCTTTGACCCTATTTATACTAAGGCATCATCTTACTTTGAAGTGACCAAGAGACTGAAGGAACACAACCTGAAGCCTAATTCAAGATTAGATATAAATCAAAAAATGGATGATATATGGCAATTACAACCCTTGAAATATCATTTGATTGGTGGTGTATCATCTAGACCTCCATTAGTTAATTCACAAATAGAAGTTCAAGTAGAGCATAGGTCTGAGAAGAATAAACCACATGAAATAACTTCTATCTCATCAACTTATGAACTTCCCAAGACAATAGAATAAGAATCACATCAAGAAGTCCACATGATATCATTAGATCCCAATGAGTCTATGGAGGATGCACTTAGCCTGATATCATTAGCTTATGATTCAAATGATGAATAAAATTAGGAAGAGAAAAAAAATGTTGAAGAATTTGAGAAAGATAAAGGGAAGTCTCTAGAATTGGTCCTTGTTAACACTCCCAAAAGGAAAGTTGAGACAGTCATTGTCTCAAAGTCTAAGAGACCCAAGGTAACACCACCTTTCAAAGAGGTCAATTTATTTAGTGAGGAGAACATCATATATGATCCAGCTATTCTAGATTCATTTATAGACCTAGATTGGAGAGACTAGCCACTATCCATCATCCTTGGTATATGGTAAAGGTTACTGACATCCCCTTGAAATATGAAATTAAGCTCTAGATCATAGAAATGTAAGAAGAGGAAGAAAAGAGACTAGCCACAATAAGTGATTCAACAAATCAATCTCAAATGGATATCCCTATTCCACAAATGACACAATCTTCAGTGGGAGTGAGGTTTGATCCTAAAACTATTGGTTTACAAAGGGTAACTAAGAAGAAGATTATCCAAGGTGGTGAGGAGATCACTTATCAAAAAGTATAACCATTGACCAATATGACTCAAGTGGGAAGATAGAAACCTAGATAAGATCCTATCTTTGAAGAGGATACCTTGGAATTAGCCCAATCATAGATAGATCAAATATAGGCAACCATCAAGGGCATGAAATAACAAAAGAAGAATTTGGAGGAATAGGCTATCTTATCTATTCCAAAAGCTATGATTAATACATTTGAATATAATTTATATGGAATGTTTAAATCCTTGAAATCTATAAGGTCCAGATAGGATGTATTAAGGAAATAAGATACTATGGCCAAGAATAAATTAGTTCAATGGTAGAATTTATACAACAAAATGAAGGTCTTGGTCACTATTCTAATGGAAGATCAAATCCCCAATTTCAAGATAGTTAGCCTAGCCCACTTAAACATGGCTATGGTTGTATTGACATAGAAGATCATGTGTTTGAGTAAATGGTCCAAGAATCTAGAGGATCTTTCTAAGGATGATAGACAATTGGAAATTAGAATGGGGAATATTTTGGGAGTTTGATCATAAAAACAACTGCACTTAGTCCAATTGGCTTAATCATTGATGAAGATTTCAAGTATAGGGCTGATCAAGTCATGCAAGAAGTAAAGAAACAAAGCTGAGGAAGAATAAAGGTTGATGATAATAGGATCTTGGACATGATCCTAAATGTAGAAGAAAATATTGGTAAAGCCAGGAGTATTAGGGAAGCACTAGATAGAGATGACAAAGACTTTAGAGACCTAGCAGATCAATAAGATGAGATTTTCATGGAACTTATCATCAAGGTCAAGCTAATTGATGGACAACATGAAAAGGCAATGAAGATCTTATAGTAGAAACAAGAGACTACAATAACAATGGAGACCTAAAGTCAAATTATTTCACTTAAGTATACTCTTTTGTAACTTGACATGTATAACATTTTGAAAAGAGAACATTCTTCTTATAAAGGCATATGCAACTTGTAAAACACATCTCCTATAGGTTAGTCCATTAGTAAATGTCATAGTTATAGAACATTGTATATAGAACACGTATCTATGACACATGTGCAATTGTAATTTGCCAAGACTAGCTGATGTACCTCCTTAGTTTTATATATAAGGGGTATTATCGATTGTAAAAGAGAGGGAGTTTTTGAGAAATAAAACTTTGTGCAAATTTGTAGTAATCAATGAAAGTAGAGAATTCTACAAAGATTGTCTCATTTTGTTTTTGTGATCACCATTATGGCTACTCTATCACTTGTCTGGTCTAATATTTATATTTGAATAGTTCTTATGAATTTTGGATGTGCACTTTTAAATGCAGAATTGTCAATTTGTGTTAATGCTAGATTAATTGAAAGTTCTTAGGTTCATGTCATTTTCTTTGCCCTTCTTTTATATGTGCTTATTCTATTTGCTTGTAGGACTAAATATTTAAAGTGGATTTATTTCTTATTTTCATTATTTCCACTTTCCTTAGATGTTTACCTAATGTGTGATAGGATTTGAGCTTCGATTGTTTCATGCCATACATTGGTTTTAAGTGCATGTTTAGATGAAATTTGAACTTTGTCATAATATCTATAATTAAGATCAATAACATATTTCTTCTCTTCCCTACCCTTCCTTTCACTTAATTTTTTGATCAATTCATTTTAGATTAGTTTACACTATAAATATACATATTAGCTTAGGTTTTGATCATAATTCACTTCACTTAGTATAGATTCATAAACTACTTTAATTTTCACAATATAGTTATTAGGCCATGGTTGCTCCCAACAACCAAATAGTTACATTATAAATTTGTGAAATAGTTCATGTGCTCTACTGTTATTCCACCATAGATATTAAGAATATCATAACCTACAACTCATGTATTAGATTATTTGAATATATAAATGAGTAGTGTTTGTTAAACACTATGAACCACCTATGATACACTTTTAGGCATCAACACTACTTATCCATAGATTAGCTCTAAACCTATCCTAAATCCTATTATCACACTTATCCAACCTTTGTGTGAGCCATAGGTATCCCTAGTTAGCCCTAAAGTAGTCTTAAACCCTAATTTCCTGATCCTAGTCCTTTTTTCCTAGTGTTCTACCAGTTGGACACTATTGCCACATGGTTTTAGTGTCCTAAAATGGAGCTAATGTCCTTTTCACTATCTTTTCTCAATAAAATATCTTTTCAAAATTAGGACCTCCTAGGGTGGGCCTAGACCTCTTTTATCACCTGCATAAGCAATAAAATAGTATAAATACATGAATTTTATCCCTTTAACCACTATATGTAAATCAAATGAAAAATACACATTAAAACTCAAAACAAGTTATGTAGAATTAAGGTTATCAATCCCTATTATACCCTACTTTTGCATACTACCATCTATAATAGCCCTAAGCTCAGATTATCTATATTTTTAATCTCAAGCACATTAAAAGGACTCAAGGATACTATCATATTAACATAACTTTCATGTGCATCAACACTTAATTGGGGAGAGACCATTTTTAATCTCAAGCACATTCAAAGGACTCCATGAAGACCATTTTTGTGAATTATGAAGGTTTTAATAATTGTATGCAGTATGAACAAAGGTTTACAAGTTGACTGTGTATTTGTTCATGTTAACTATGTGCACAGAATATTGTTTAAAGGATTTTTGCTTAAGTAGAAGGGTACTTTTGATGGATATGGACACTTAAGGAGGACCTATAGATCATGTGTAATGGTTCCATTCATGTGGAAAGTGTTCCTATGTTTATTATTTTTCTCATAAATGTGTCAAAGTGTTGAATGGGTCTCCATAGGACCTAAAAGTGACTTAGACTTAGTTGAAAGTAGATTGTGCTTAAGTGTGACCCATGTGAGATGCCTTAAGGGTGAAGGAATTTATTATAGATGATAAGGAAATATTTTGGACTTGATATTTCATGAATGCTCTATATATAGTTAAACTAAATGTGTTGGTTTCTAGACTTAAATGAGACTTGTGAGTAGGTGCTCAAAGTGAAGGCTTATGCAAATGTGGAGCCAAGTAAAGGAGATAATCTTTGAAATATAAGGTGAATTTCAGTCATGAATATAAGAGAGTGAAGAGGATTATACATGATTTTTTGAGCAAGGTGATGAAGGTGATCACATAGGTCATTGGACCTAATAAGCCTAAAAGAGGTAGAATGAGTGAGTATGCTTAAGAGGCTATTTGGAGAGTGTGTATGGTGAGTGAAGGCAAGGTTAATGTTGTGTATTATAATTGAATGGATTGAATTTAATATCAGGTTAATGATGGTGTGTATGACCTATAGGTCATATTTCTAATGCCATAACTATGTTTTTGTAGGTTTGATTATGTATAAGGAGAGGTAGAGTACCTAGTTGATGAGTTAATGAGTATAACAGATTGAGTACTATACATATGACCTATAGATCATATTTATAATTTAAAAAAGGTTATCTTTTAATTTAAGGATATACAAAGAGGTTTGAGTGTGCATATGAGGATAGTTTGAGTGAATAAGGAGAGAGATTGTGGTATGCCTATGTGAGAGGCCTGTATGAGATAGAGAGAGTTTTTTTAGGGATTAGATAAATAGATATCCATCATCAGGTGTTGAATATATCATTTCTAATGTGGAGGTTATCAAAGGAGGGTCTAAAGGAGTTGATCTTTCTTAGGGGTAGTTGTTCCTTGTGGAATAGGTGTTTCACTAAATACATTTGGTCAAGAGGATATGATCAAGGTTAGTTGGTCTAAAGGAGTTGACCAATCACTTGTTTGTAATTTCTTATAAGATAGTAATTCATTTGAGTTAAAATATTTAGAGTGTGTTTTATTATCCATGAGGGTTTCCCATAGGAACTATGTGTTATGTGTTTGATCTTGTGTATGCATTGAATGAATGAGCTTTATTGTTAATGATGCTTGATAAATTTGATATATGATGATTGTTTAAATAGTTTTAAAGGACTAAAATTATAATTGAAGTATTTGGGATCACTAAATCACCCCCCCTCTCAATGATTATACCTCTAACATATCATGCCTAGGTTTTCATCATGTAAGTTATGTAATTATATTATCGATATTATATTATATGGCACCATCAAATTTTTGAATTTATATTTATATTATATAAATGAAATGTGTAAAATTATTTTAATTTGTAGTTAAAATGCATGTATATATAAAAATAACCCATGAAACCATTGAAATCAACCATTTTTAGTGTATAAAATTTATTTGACTAATAACTCAAGAATAAAAATGCACTATAATTATGTGAATATAGTTGATAAGTGTTTTTCACATCAACTCTAAATGGTTCCTTTTATTTATTTTGTTGTGTAAAATTTTTTACTTTATTTAACCATTGATATTTATCTACTTTCTTTGTTTTGGTATCCACACTTACATTTGAGATGATACAACTTTACATTTCTTTGTGTTTGTGTTATAATTTTGATATGTAAGTAAAAAGAAAAATTAAAGGAAAAGAGATAATCACATTAACACTATTAAAATATTCTCTCATATTTTGTAGCCACAGTTATCCCAATGTAGCATTGATTTATGTAATATACTTTTTTAAATTTGATTGTGTGTCAACTATCTTAGATCATAAATAAAATGTAATATTATATGCACTCTGACTTCCTCATATGTATGTTGTAAAACTCACTCATTGTATCCCAAATTCTTAATAAATATAATTATACATATATTTTGTTGTTGTTTGTCATTAAAAATAATGAATTATCTATGTTTTAATATAATAAAGGTTCAAATAACCATGGATCCTTGAGGGGACCATCCTAGGAAACATTAATCCTTGTATAGCATGAACTAGAAGCAGATCCTATCCTAGTAATGTCATCCCTAAAATCCTAATGGATCATTGGCTCATTTGTAGGATTATCTTGGAATATATCAGTCTTCATATGATAATTAATATGAAAATATAGATAATGGGATCTTGTTGACCTAGTGTCAACTTTTTAAATTTTAATATCCCCAATATCAACAAGGTGTTCAATCTTTTATCGCAATGCATAGTAATTTTTATCATTATGCCCGTTGATATGATGATGATTACAAAATAATCTTACCCCCACTCACTCTAGGATATTAGGAGGATGATAGTAATTATGAGGTACTTATTTATCCTTTTTCTCAAGTAAATTTATAATACTAGTGCTTGGTTGGTCTTTGAAACTATTAAACTTAAGGGGTTAATTCCTTTTTCACATAGGTTCCTTCACTTTGGATTTTTCCTTGTACACCATGTCTTTTGATTCTTTAATTTTATTAATTATCTTTATTTGACTCTTGAATTTGGTATATGTTGTATGTTATTTCACCTATTTATGAGGAGATTCCTTCTTAGGTGAAGGTGGTCTTGAATCACTCAAACTAGTGGCCTCATATGACTCACAATTAAGATCAAAGGCATAGTTTAAAATATCCATGTAAAATATCTCAAAATAAGTGTGAGAGTTATAAAGTTATATTTATTTTAGTGGATATATAATACCTTTACTAAAGATAAATTTATTTTTTAAATTGTAGGGTTGATACATTAAAGAATGCAAAGTATTCTTAACTTGCAAAAATATAATATTCAATGAGCTCATTATGGCCTTGCTTTATTCCTTAGAAATGTTCTAATGTAAATTTATAAAACTTTTAATTTTTAAAATTGCATAATAATATGCCTTCTAGTTTATCAAATTAACATAATGAGCCAATAGGGGGATTATAAAAGCAATTCAAAGCCTCTTCTTCTAAAGTTTTGAAGAGGTTTTTTACTATAATTTTTCCATCATTGGAGTAATTTCAAAAATATAGTGTATAATTAATTAGGTGATTAATAGGATATCCATTAACATCAAATAATTTAAATTTTGGCATATCAAATCCTTTTGGATAATTGGACTTAAATATAAACCATGTGGCAAATTGTCCTATGATAAAAAATATTATTCATATCAGCTTAGCATGATCTTATTTTTATATTCATAAAAATCACTTTTATTGGAGATCACCTATGGAAAGCATCATATAAGTGATATGTCTAGTAGGAATAGTAGTGGTTTTTAAAGACTTGTTAATTAGTATTAGCTAACTACCTACCCTAAATATAGTAAAATATAGTAGTGGTTTCTAAAGTAAGAGTAGGATTTGCATCACATTGTGTGTCAATGAAATCTTAATGTAAAAAAACCTTTTCACTTTCTATTTGAATATAAGAGAGACAAATGTTACATTAATTTGTATCATTTTTAATTTTAGGAGAAGGGAAATAAATTTCATTTTCTTTTTTTCAGTAACATTATTTTCCATTTCAATATAAAATTAATGAATATAACACTCATTTTCATCATTTACTACTTTAGGAGAAAGGAAATAATTTTCATTGTTTTGTTTCAATAACATAATTTTCCATTTTAATAGAAAAGGAAGGAACCTCATTATTGATTTCCAAATAAGAAATAGTATCACATGCTAATTAAGGAAAAGGAGTGCCCACATTTCCTATGTTGTTAAGAGTATCATTACATGTAGACATATAATTTCAAGGTAAAGCTTCATCAACATTGTAATGTGCATCATATATGCATGTTACTATTGTATACTCCTCAATATGGGTGACATTGGAAACATTAAATAAAGCATGGTGTAATTCAGTATTACCTTCATCTTATACTAGTGAATAATTAATATAAAAAATCAAAGGAGAAGTGGGAAAACTAGGCTTTTTTATTTTAGAATTAATTTTCTAATTTACCTCTTCACCATATTCATCACAATTATACCAATCTCATTTATTTTCATAATCATAATCACAATAATTTATTCACAATCATATTCTTCATATACATAATTATAATTATTAATCACATAAATTTGAGAATTCACCCATTGATTATCATAAGAATAAGGCATGAAATGGATAGAAAATAGGAAGTCCATATGGTGAGGACTATTTGGAGTTTATGATGAAGTATTCATTTTTACTTTACCAAAAAATAAAATATGAATGAGTATAAATACAATGAATACTCATAGTAGACAAGCACACATAGTGATATGAGGGTTTAAGATATAGAAATCCTAGGCTTAAGGTCACATGTAAATGGGGAAATCATAAATTACAATTTCAAATAAATCTAAATGCAAAAATATGAAACCATAATGATATAGGATGAAATCCTAAGATGACATATGGTTTTTCAAAGGTTATAGACAATAAATAGGTTCACCAATATTTTTCCCCCTATTTTGGATTAATTCTAACCCTAATAAGATAGAAATTATGTGTATTTATCAAGATTATCATGTCTTAAAATGAAGCATAAATATAAATGTAAAAGCTTGGAAACTAATTTTTCACTTGATATATAAATTTCAACAAAGTAAAATATACTAAGAAGTTCACTATATTGTATAGGTCTAGGATTATAGACAAGTAATAGGAAAGGTGGAAGATGTGAATATCATCCTTTTAGGTCAAGAACTAGAGTTTTATGTGCACTGAGACACTATCATCAGCTTCTAGTCACTACTATCCTACACTTTATTCCAAGGCTGATTTTTTTTTCCAAATATTGTGCTTCTTTATTTTAATACAGGCATGAGTGCCTACTTTTCTTTTGGCTTTGTGTGTGATCCCAAAGTCTGATGATGTACATGACTCAAATAAATCTATCTCCTTTTCTTTAAAACTTAGGTCCACTTGCAATTATATATTTAATCCTAAAAAATGTGATGAAAGGTGGGTTGAGCTGACCCCAACCATTCCCCATTGAATGGTTGAGTGCTACCTACATATCTAATACTTTGAAGATGGAAGTCAAACCGCATGTCATTATCCCTATTAGGTGAATGTGTGCATTATTTTAATTAAATGTATGCAAACTATAATATAGCCCCTAGTACTTGTTAATTTAAAACTTTATCTTGGTTATTGAGTGGTTTAGACTTGGCTAAGATCCACTCCTAGTGAATAATTGGTAATTTGGGAAGAATATGGCAGTCATATTAAATGTGTAAGTACTTATACTTGATAGATGATATATATATATATATATATCATCTATCAAGTATAAGTACTTACACATATAATATGCCTATACTTATTTTTTATTTATAAAATAATCTTTGGGTGCCTTTTTAAGCCATTGACATGAAAAACATATTGGCCAAACCATATATATTATTTTAATTTAAAATGTGATTATTTTTTGGTGTGGAAAAACTATCAAACTTAGATGGTATGTTATGAGTCTAGTGTTACTACCCAAGAGACATGATTATTGATTTGATGATATAGAGATGTCTGAATATGAAAATGAATTAGTTTGACTTAGACTTTGAGATTTATATTAGGTGACTAAGAGTAACTTGGGAGGTTATACCCATATAATTCATGTGGATGTGATAAAATGGTGATTGAGTGTCTTGTATGTATGAAAAGTCATGTATGGCGAAGGTAATTCAAAACTAACATTTCTAAGTATCAATTACTAGATTTCAATGTATACAACCCTGATTTTTTTCATATGTAGAATATATGAATGAATCCTCTAATTTATATGTGTCCACCATGTCATATTCATATAAAGGATACTCATCCTCATTGTGCATGATCATAAACATATGATGTTATTTCTTCTCCATCTTGTGCAAGTGTTTTATCTATTTTATCACTACACATTTTCTCCTCTCACATATGAAATATTTTCATTACCTTGTTTGGAACCTTGTTTCCTTTTACATAACCTTTCCTCTTATTATTGATAGGATTCCTTTTTTAAATTTGGTTTGATCATATCTAATTAATCCTAAATGAAAAAATGAGCTCCATTCACATATATAAAGACTTTGTTTTCACCATATTCTATGTGATTGATGTGAATGGTCAATCAATAAAACTCTTCTATGTAGTCCTTAACACTCATATCCCTTTGTCCTAAGTTCTAAAATTTTATGAAAAGATTCATTTAATACTCTGTAGGAAAAAAATTCACTTTCAACTTGACAACCATTCTATTTTTAAGATTTAATTTTATCCTTTATTTTTTCTCTTTAGATGTGATCCCACCATAAATATGCATGTCATTTTAACTTGGTGAACTAAAATTATAATTTATTTGGGTATTTAATGGACTTGTACTCAAAGTAATTATATAATTTTTTTAATCCAATCAAACAAATATTTTAGACATAGACTCCTTAATTATTTTATAATGTCCATATTTAGATTTCAACCTATCTTAGATATAGCTCTTAAAATCTACCTTCTACTATATCTTGATTAAATTCATCCATGTGCATTATATGTGCCTCATCATCAATTTAATATGAATATAATCCCTTTTAATGAGCAATGTCGATGACATCCAACCTCACTTGGAGGTATAACATCAAGCTCACCATATTTTCTACTCTTGGTGTTTGGTTTATTGCTCATCCGCTTAGAGGAACTGTTTTATGCTCCATTTAATTTCCTAAATAAATCACCATAAAAATTAAACTTATAACATCTTATACCCAATAAAATATACATTAGAATATGTCAACCATTTTATACATACACTCATAAATGTTGAGAAAAAAAATCAATTTATGGGTTGAACCTACTCTAATACCAAATGATGCAGTCATGGTAAGGGAATCAAATGA
Source organism: Torreya grandis (assembly GCA_037957365.1). Taxonomy (NCBI): domain Eukaryota; kingdom Viridiplantae; phylum Streptophyta; class Pinopsida; order Cupressales; family Taxaceae; genus Torreya; species Torreya grandis. Next base: position 952,343 of record JARHVA010005415.1, on the reverse strand, counting down.
AGGGTGACCTTAGACCATGCATCCACAATATTAACATGCACAAAAGCTAAACACAATGTAAAATAATAGTTAGCCAATTTATCTATGGTAGAGGAAAATATAAATGTAGGCACTAAATCCTACCTATTTATTACAGTCTTCACACTTAGAAGATTTCAATGATTCAAAATGGGATATCAATCAAAATTCTCTTACACTAGACTTTTAGATTCTCATGGTTCTTATTGAGACAAAAATAGTTATTTATTCTATCACAAATCATAGTAGCTCATAGTCTTATTCTTAGACTTGATTCTCTAAATTTTTACTCTAGATACCAAACCCATCTAAAATATTTGAATACCAAATTTATAGGCTTGTTAGTCATTACATAAGTTGAAATGATTCTCATTCATTGGCATCCATTTGTTTGACCATGAATCTTCATCCTTTGGCTATTATGATATGATTCTAACATAATCATGAATCTAATTATATGTTAATCTAAGCCAACATGTGGGTGACACTCAATTTTCTTCTTCGTACATGTGCATAAACACCATATTTTTGCATGTCAACATAGTGTAAATGTGTGTGGATGAACTCAAAATATGTTATCTATGTTGTGAATTAAAATAAGTATTTATTCCCTTATAACATGGTTATGTAGAAACAAAGAACAAAATAATAAGGATATGAATAAGGGTTATGTATAACTATTAAAAATTACAAGCTTAATGGGATAAATTTAATGGGTTTGTTATGATTTTAGATGATAATATATTTTAATAATGCTCAGTGTCCAATCTATGTGTTCATATAACTTGACTTTTGTGCCAAGACTCCATGAGCTCAAAAAAATATTTGAAGGCTCTTGAAAATGCCACAAAGGATGCATTGAAATCAATCTATTCAAGATTATGGCACACTAAAGGTTATGAATAAAAAATATTCTTACTCTAAGTATTTTGAGGTGATGTGGATTGATCTTGTTCCTAGGTGATCTTACATCATACATCTCAAGTAATTAAAATGAACTATGAGTTCCTAGTCATGTAAATTATAGGAGCTTTTCAATATATATTATATACTTAGAAATTTTTATGCACTCGAACACATCACATCTTCAACTTCATGGCCCTTACACTTTACTATATATTCCTTCCTATGTGTCTTCTTGAGTATATTGTCTATCACCTATTCAAACTCATCTTGTACTTTCTTAATTAATTATTATCTCTAATCAACCTCTCTATAATATATGTTTTCATTCATTATATATGTTTTCCCTCAGTGTAAGGGTAAAATTTTATGACATTGAAGATAGGTGATATATGTATCCCTTCTGGTAACTCTATCTTGTATGCATTGGTATCAAATTTTCTCAACATTTTACATGGTCTAATTTTGTTCTATTTCAATTTGTTATATTTTCATTTTATAAAAATCCCTTTGTGAAAGTGTGCCAAGAACATGTCACCAGCTTTAAATTCCATTTTCCTCATCTTTATATCTAAAATTTATTTTTACTACACATTTATCTGCTCTAACTATTTGCATAATAATTTATGCACATCACATATGTATTCCATAAAATATTTAATTTTTTCACTACTCCCTTCTACGCTTAGATGTTATGAAACTTTGAAAATTATTGGATAGTACCTTATATAATCTAGAATGGGCTCTTTTTAGTGATTCATTTTACTAAATTATTGTGCAAAAATTTTACTTGCACTAATATTGAGTCGCACAGTCAAGGATTTTCCCCCACCATGCATCTTTATACATTTTCAAAGGTCTAATTAAACACCTTTGTTTGACCATCTATTTTAGGATGATATGTTGATTTAACTAAAATTGAACATTCATTTTTTACATAATGTGTAAGAAGGGTCTCACTAATTTAGTATTTTTATGAGACTCAATATTGTTAACTATTTTTTACCACAAGTCAAAATAGGTCAACCCCCTATATTTAAAAACCTATATATGGGTATTATAGGTTGTAATATGGTGTATCATGGTCCTAGTGAGGTCATTTGATGTGTCATTAGCTTTTTCATATTCATCTTTAGTCTTATGTCATTCTAGGGGTCATATTTGAGTCATTTATGAAGCTTGTATGGTTTTCATAGAAAGACAAGTGTTATAAAGTGTAATTAAATGTTACATGTGTCATTAGAAGTCAAATATAATATTTCATAACTGAAAAATGTAGGAGTAACATTAGAACAAGAAAATTAGGCAGTTAAAGGTAGTTTTTAGTTGATTGTATGGCCTATGTAGAGTTTTGGCACATGTGTAAGGTTATACAGTGTATCCTCAGGTCCCATAAACTCACTTTCATGATTTATAAGCTTTAAAATATCTAAAAATTGCATAAAACCATTTTTGTTATCCATCACTCTCCTTTGCATGAGAAAATGATCAATCAATTTTAGTTCAGTATGGATAGCAAGAGATGAATTAGGTAAAATGATTATAAGGGAGATAATTCTCCTTTTCCACTATGATTTCATATAAATATTTACATTATTGGTGTACCAAGCTTTATGAATCATTGTTTAGAGTGCTAGTGACTCATTTCTACATACACATTCCCATACCCCTTAGTTTATTTCTTTGTTTTCATAGTTTCATACAAAATAGGTGTTGTATGTGTTTTCACATAGTGTGTAAATTCTTATCACATGGTTAAAAACTCAATTTACACATGTGGAGTGAAAGATAAAAACATAAGTACCTCACTCTCTAGTAGGAGACTATATCACTGTTTGTAGACCAAGTTTCATCTATTACAAAGTCCTCCTTCCTATAGTGGACTCAAAAAAAAAGTGGAATATGTTTCCAATATCATGTTTGATGTTGGTTAGTTTCCACTTTAAATTCTTTGTCTTAATTTTGTTCTATATGGAGTGAAGTGATCAATGTATACACACATAGTCATGTCTCCTACAATATCCACCTAGAGGCAGGTAAAATGAGCTTTGCATAGTCATGGTGATGTGATGAGGTGATTTCAAAGTGTGATAAGTATCATAAAGTGGAAAATTTTTGAAATTGACCCTTCAAATAATGGGTTGTAGAGCCTAACTCATTACACACAATATTGTATCATACCTCCACTTATAGGTCTCTAATAGTAATTTGATTTTAGCTCCAACATAGGTTTGAGGGTGTTGCATAAAGATGTTTGAGAATGTTTGAGAACTTAAAAAAGGTCTAGTAGCATATAAAACATCATGGTGAGAATTCAATATGCATATAGACCTAAAACCATGCACATGAGTGAAGAAAGTTGCTTTAGGGATAAACTACCTTAATTTTTCTAAAATAGGGACTCTGCCTTATCTTTGGTCTTCTCACAATAGAATGTCCTGAGATATATATAAGCCTAGGTGTTTCATCATGAATTTAAAACATAGGATCAAGGCCTTGACCAAATATAATGGTTATTGGGTCAAGGGGAGTTTGTGTAGATAGGACTCCATCTCAAACATTTTCTCAATATAGAATGTCAGTATATTCTACAGTGTTTCAAGTTTCAAGAAGTCTTTTAATGTAATGACACAATAAAAGCATAGCCTATAGGCAAAGTGTCATAATTTAGTTTGAAGTAACCCTAATGACTTAAATAAATATCAAATCAATTGAATTCTAAGGTTGAAAATCACATCATCACCTGCAGGTCTCATGACCTTTAAATTTGTATCTATAGTTAGTCTGACTGATAGTGTGTTGAAAATGAGACCTAATAGAAGCAAACCCTATAGATAACTAACTTATTTTAAATTAAAATGGTACTAGTGGCCCAAATTAAATTTTATGGAGTTTATTCATAGGTTTTTGACTCAAAATAACACCTAAAAGGGCCCCTTTTAGTCTCAAAATGGCACCTATAGTTTGATTGTAGTATGATAGTGTATTGAGAGCATGACAATCTAAGTGTTGACAAGTCCTAGTACATGATATGGATGATCCTAAAGAAATTATTAAATGAGTTAAAATAACTCAATGACATATCATATCATGAGATATAATATCTATCATGGGATACACCTATAGGCATATCCTTTTCATGAGTGGATAACACAATCACCCTGTTGCCAACTAGGCCTGGTCAAATGAAGAGTACTTATTGAGAGGATTGGAAAATAAGTATGGGTTATTGTATATGTTCTAGATTAAATTCAAAAAAATTATATCCACATCACATGGTGATTATGGTAAGTAAATATATCAAAGAGGTTTTCAACCTTCAATCTACAGTCATGACTCAAAGTCTCTGCACAGTCACTATCATACAGAGTCTACATTGAAGTTCGTATTATTTAAAGGTGATATAAGTGTGATCCAAATTTTTAATTTTTTATATAGGATCCAAATTACCTATTATATACCTCCATTATCTCATTTTTCCTAATAAAATAAGGTAATTTCCATCTATTTTGTCTCAAATAGAGGGCACTCCTAGACAGCCTAAGACTACAGGCAGGGGTAGGCAAGTGATAAGGGAATGATATGTAAAGTGTTAGAGCAATGTATAAGGGTGAGAATATTTTTAATTAAGTTTAAAATAGGCTTTAAATACCTCATATCCATTGGAAACTACATAGGATGTCCTAACCATATAAGAATGTAGTCAAGCTTATAAGGCCTAGACCAAGCCTAAAGCCCTATAGGGGTCTGAATTCACTTCCAAAGTAAGATAAACTTTTCAATGCATTTGAAAAACTTTAGGAGAAGGTGTGATACTATTTATATTTATTTTTATTCATATAAAAACCACAAGGGGGGTCATTTTTATCTCAAATTTACTTTAGGGTGCATAGAATGCGAAGGAGAAGCTCAATGGGCCATCATTAAAAGCTCACACCTTACAGACACATTATAGGGGACACAAAGAGTTGGGAAAATTTGAGGGTCTTGATATTTGTTTTTGTGTAATTTTCTTTTAGGTTATATTTTAGGATTTTATGAACAATCCTTAAGAGTCCAAACCTTCCAAAACCCTTTTAAACCCTTGGTTTTGACCCGATAGAGAAGATAAGGAAGAAGATGCATCCAAATGAGATATATTTGCCTAGAAAGTGATTATAAATTGTGGAGGAATCTCTCAATATCCTTCCCATAATATAGGTTTGTACCCTACATGTATATATAGGGTGAAAATAGGGATTCTTTTAGGTTTTTATGTGTTTTATAGGCAGTCTACCGTAGATAGTGAAAATGGAGAGTGATTACCAAGTGAAGAGATGAGAAGTTCAATTGGAGGTCATTTTAAGGTCTTATTCATGGATTGGAGGAAAAGGTGACTCTTTATAGGTGTAATATCACTCCTTCCATGGATTTTATTGAATAATTGAAGGCCATCTTGATGACAAATGTGAAGACATACCTATAAAGCTAGTGATGGTGATTGCAGATGGTGGGAATAAGTGTCCAAAAGAAGGCCATGAGTTACATATAGATATGATGATTTTTATGGAATTTTTATAACCCTTCCTTGATATTTAACATGTCATATCTCCCTATTCTAGTCTTGAGTAGTCAAAAGATACCTAATCATGAAGGCAGTTTTAAGAAGCCATTTGAAGACCCTTACACCAAGTTTGGAGAGTTGTCATTTTTAAAGTGGACATTTTTTCAAGAGGACCTTCTATAACTCTATTATCCACTTCATCTCTCTATAATATAACTAATTTCCATACTTTGGCAAGTGACATTGTGACCATTGAGTTCCACTTCTCTCTCTCCTCTCACACATTCTATGAATGCAAGCCATTTTGGCTCTTGTATGGGAATTCCACTCCTAGTATGGTGAAGCCCTGTTAGTTTAATATTGTACTTTACCTTTTAGATAAGATATTAATTTTTTTTTTGAATTCATAAACTATATTTTCAAAGTGTTTTAAGATATTTATAGTGAATAGACTAGTGATTGATATACATCCTTGCTTTCTCTCAATCCTTCAATGTTTGACACAAGTTGTTCCACTCTAAAAGGTCACATGAAGTGTTTTCAAGTGTATGGGCCTATTTTAAAGTGTATAAGTGGACTTAGTATCCAAAACTAATCTCTAGTCCACTTACCTTGTGTATTTTTCATGCATATCACCTCCATGTTGAAGTACTAATGTCAGAGTATTATAAGACTTTGAAGCTAGTATTGTATGTCATGTCTCTTAGTGCACTTGTATGATAATATTGTGGATATATTTATATTGTATCACCCCATTAGATTATCTTAATTTCATGTCTAATTTTTTCCCTTTTAATCCAAGAAATTAGTTAGTGTAGGTGATAAACACTTAAGGATCAATCTAGGGAGCTAACCCTTAAACCCAGAGGTCTACCTCTACTATAGGAAACCCACAAGCCTTGAGGTATTCTAATGTTTCCAAAATATTAGAGTAGGATTGAAAAACCTCCTATAGGGTGTGATATTTGATGTCAATAGTTTTGGCATGCCTGATGGGACCAAGGTCCAAGAGATTGGAAATATTATTGGTGTGTCTTTCCTCTAATCAACTTTTGGAAGCAATAAAACTAGCACCAATGGTGACTTCAAATGTAATATTCTAGTTGTAAGCAACCTAAGTATCTATTATTGAATATTTTGAGAAATTATTATATTTCATGTAACTCATGAAGTTGAGATGGATGGATATGATGATAACCCCTACTATGCACCTCCCTATCAACCTTATTATGAGCCATGTTATACCCCTCAACATCCCTATCAAAGTTGTTATCAAACCTATGAGCCATGATAGACCTATGGTTATCCTATTCCTTCTCTATATGAACATCATGTTATTGAGCATCACTATAAGGAAGGCCATCAAGAGGAGAACCAAGAAGTACCTTCCTATCAACCCCAATATGACTCCTACCATCCTTTTCATGATGCATATCAACCTCAAGATGATACTTATCAATCTTATCATGAGATATTAGATGATCCCATTGACTGTAAATAAATATATTCCAATGCAATATATGAATTTATATAGACTCAGCTTAGGCACATAACTCAAAAAATTAAATCTGATCACAATCCCTATTATTACCCTCCTCCTCCATGAACCCCATCTCATATCCAATACTTATTGGCACTCATGTCAAGCTTACTATATAGTGAGGAAATTATAATAACATAGGATGATGAGTTTGATGTGATCCCTAACCTTCTCATGGAGTGGTTAAGATTTTTTTTCAAAGGTGGATGGAAATGTGGGAGGTGGTTGAAGAAGAAACTTAATGGGATATCAAGGGATAGTTGTACTTGGAAAAAAGTGTTTCCAATGTTCAATGAATAGACTAATAATGTGGGAAAACAAAGAGCTTGAAAATGATCCAAAATTTGTTGAAGAGCCTCAATAAGGATATGATCAAAGTGAAACTCATGTGGAAGAAGGTATCTTTCCTTTTGACCAACCCAACTTGTCATCTCCATATGAGCTCACTCAAGAAGCTAATTTTACCAAACCCATTATTAAGCCCCCCATCACACTTCATAATCCCTCTCCAACCCATGATCCTATCCTTCACCCTCCCACCTCATCCCTTCTTGAAGAAGAACCCCTTTTGTGAAAAGTAAGTAAAGAGGAGAAATCTCAAGACATAGCTAATCAAGAGGATGCTTCAAGTGAATATAAATAAGAGATAATCATAGGGATCTCCTTGGTGAAATTAAGTGTAAATCAATCTTTTTTACTAAAGGAGAAAATGTTGAAGGTTATATTGCAGTTGTTCACAAAGAGTGCAATCAAGGTATGAAAAAATAAATGTTTGAGAAGGGATCTATATTTTATCAGTTGGTTGATGTTTATGAACATTATAAAGAGCTTGAACCTATAAATACCATTGAATAATAAGCTACCTTACCTCTTGGAGGTGTACCCTCAAAAGAAGATATTATGACATCTTGATGTAGGAGCATCACATGTAGGAACAACAAGATTGCAAGATTTTGACTAGACCAAGCAATTATGGGGTTTATAACATGTTTAGAATGTTTAAATAATTATATGAGTCTTCAAGGACATATTTTAATTCTATTCAAGTGGTTAGGAGTGCCTACGTGGATTAGGAGTTCAAATGGGAGTTTTCCCACCAAAATCACACAACTTGAATTTTTGAATGTTTTGCTATGGAATGGTTATTTTAGAAAGGTGTCTAGTGGACATAAATTTGGCAAGGAATAAAAATTTTAATTTAAGACACTTAGGTATAAAAACATGATCTTATGTTCCACTTATATGGAGACATCAACTTATAAGTTTGTGTCAAAAGTAGACTTCACTTGTGGTGACTCTTGATAGGTAGTTAAGGTAGTAGGGAAAATAAAAAGTGTGTGTTTTTGGTTTTTAATTAGTTTTAAAATTTTGGTATCTGAAAGGAAGGGGATAAAAACCCAACAAAAAAATATTGGAAATCCTCAATTTTTGATAAGAAGGAATCAAATTTTGTTTTCTATGTATCCTCAAATGAAAGATGTCTATGTTGCGTTAGTCATTGATGGTAGATTTTCTATAGTATGATTTAGAGATGTAGATTGATTTTAGTAATTTTCCTTTCATATTTTTGATTTATTGATAATGATTCTTTTATCAAGTTTTGTATTATTTGGCTTAGAAAATAGGATAGTTATACAGGGGTATGCATGTACAGGGAGTAAGACCTTACAACACGAAAGAGAGGATAGAAGAGTTTGGTAGTGAGTGATTCTCAATTTAAGGTAAAAAATAAAGGTGTTAGGAATATTTCTCATCCCTCAACTAAGATAGTAAATATTTCTTTGAGATCAAAATCTTCAAGTAATGTTACATAGCCTGTAGGGTGTAACTATAATCCTAGTTTGGTCAAGAAAGTCATGAAAGGTTGAATAGTGGAGTTGTTCACATAATTGGTGATTGAATAAGGATCAATAAGTGATTTTGAAACCTTATAGGTTATCATTTATTTTTCAAACCCCAAATAATGCATTTACAAACCTAGAACATATACAACTGTGTGTTCATTGTGAACTGAGTAAATAGGGTGTACGGAGAAAAGCATGGGGAAGGAATCATACTAAGTAATTATTGATTCAAGGAGGTGGATTAATGTGTGTTTAATAATCTTATTTGTATTTTTATGTTTATGTGATTCCCTTTTGATATTTAGTGTTTAAAACAACATTTTTAAAACTTGTCTATTGAAACTGTATGCATAAAGAGACCATAAGTCTTATTAAAATACTAAATAGACAAATGTTAGGAATGAAATTATGCTTGGAGGAGTTGACCACATGTGTCATAAATCCCAAAAAAATATTATAAATATTTGAAACCTTTCATGGAACATGTGAGAGCAAACTGAATGCTCTCAAGTCCTACAGACCTTGTGGAATTCAAAACTAGGGTTTTGAACTTGTAAACCTTTTTTTGAAAGATTGAACCCTTTAAATCACCTAAAAATTGGTGATATTATATATTAACATGAGATTAAATATATTTTGAGGTTTTGAAATGTAGTCCATACCTATACATAATGGGGGAGGAGACTAAGAGTAAATAGGGATGAAATAGACATATTTAGACCTAATAGGAAATCAAAACAAGCTAGAAAAGTGTATTACACTTGGAACTAGCTCTTTAAAATTAAAACATAGATAAATAAGGATAGAGGGTATTTTAAAATACCCAATAATTTTATAAATTTAGAGTTATATATCCATACATGCAATTTTATCCAAACAAAAGGCTACTACAAGTGACTGAGTCAGGAGAAGATTGAAAGGGGTAATAAATTGATAGTGAAGTGTGTTGATAATGGTATAAGATGTCTTAAAGGACCCTAAAGAGCATGAAAAAACAAATAAAATTGATAATATAGGATAGGTAGTTTATTAAGAGAGAGAATATTGAATTAAGAAGAAGGAGATTGGTGAATTATAGACCACCCTCTACATCACATCCCAACTTCTTGAAGTTAGAGTCAGATTTAAAGTTGATCAAATTCTCAAGGACCAAGAAGATAAAGTTGAAGAGGTGGTGTTTCTCAAATACAAGGAGATAAAATATGATTAGAAATAATAGATGAGAATTTTTTAGGAACTTAAATAAATTTTTTGAGTTGAGGGCCAAGTACATGAGAAGATAGAGCAATAGGTTTTCATGGAGGACAATGATCAAGATTGGGTGGACTATGCAAAGCTCCTTGATAAACTTGAAGAACTTGAAGCTGGTAAGCAACCTAATCTCTCTCAAAACACCATGGAAGTTAAAAAGGTATCTTTTTATAAGCACCATGGGAATTTTTAGTTGAGGAGTCTAATGAAAATATTGAGATGGTTGAAGTAAAAGAGGAGGTCACCTTCATAATTGATCTCTTTGTATCTACCTTGATTGCATTGAGAATCCTACCAAGGAGATTGGAAAACACCATGAAGGAGATGGAGGCATCAATGCCAAGGTTAACAAAGTAATATGCCTCACTCACTCCATTTCATGGAACAAGAAAGGTTTCAAGATTCCCATTTGATCTAAGAGGAAGAGATTCATTTAGGTTGGTTTGTGTTTAAGTTAGTTTTTTTATTTTGTTATATGTGTGTTCCCTAAGTGTTCTTGAGAACACATTTGTGTTTGATTAGGTGTGTTATTTTGTGTCTTGTTCCAAATTTTTATTGTGTTTTTGTGTGTTTTCAAAGGCAATTGAGTGTCAAACTTATACATGGGTGACTCCATAGCCCAAAAGATAGGATTAGGATACTAGTCTTTGGCATAGATAGCTTGCCACCCCTAGGAAATCATCAAGACTATTGACTATTTTTTACCACAAGTAAAAATAGGTCAACCCATATAGTTTAAAACCTGTATATGGATATTATAGGGTGTAATAGGGTGTACCATGTTCTTAGATTTGTCATATTCATCTTTAGTCTTATGTCATTCTAGGGGTCATATTTGAGTCATTTATAAATTTGAATGGTTTTTATACAGATAAAAGTGTTCTAAAGTGTAATTCAACATTCCATGTTTTATTCAAAGTTAGAGATACTATTTCATAGCTGAAAAAATGTAAGAGTAACATTAGAACAAGAAAATCAGGTAGTTAAAGGTAGTTTTTAGTTGATTATATGGCCAATGCAGAGTTTTAGCACATGTGAAAGGTTATACATTGTCTATTTAGGTCACTTTAACTCACTTTCATGTGTTATCAAATTTTAAATACCTTAAAATGGCATAAAACTATTTTTCTTATCCATTGCTCTCCTTTGAATGAGAAAATGGTAAATTGATTTTGGATTAGTATGGATAGAAGGAGGTGAATTGGGTCAAATGATTTTAAAGGGTGATATTAATCCTTGTCCAATCCAATTTCACAATAATATTTCCATGATTGGTGTCCCAAGCTTTATGAGTCATTGTTTAGAGTGCTAGTGACTCATATCTGCATACACATTCCCATACCCCTCAGTTTCTTTCTCTATTTTCATAGTTTCATATAAACCAAGTGTTGCACATGTTTTTAGAGATTTTTGGAATCCTTATCACATGGTTTTAAACTTATTTTTCATATGGTAAGTGAAATATAAATACATAAGTACCTCATTCTACAAGTGGGAGACTATATCATAGTTTGCGGACCAAGTTTCATCTATTGTAGAGTCATCCTTCCTTTAGTGGATTCAGAAAAAAATTGGAATATGTTTCCACTCTCAAGTTTCACTATGGTTAGTTTAAATTTTAAATTATTGGACTCAATTTTTTTCTATATGGAGTGAAGTGATCAATGTATACACTCACAATTAACTCTCTTGCAATATCCACCTACAGGTAGGTAAAAAGAGCTTTGCATAGTCATGGTGATGTGATGAGGTGGTTTAAAAGTGTGAGAATTATCATAAAGTGGAAACAATAGTGAAATTGAGCCTCCAAATAGTAAATTTTATATCCTAACTCATTACATATAGTGTTGTATCATACCTCCACCTATAGGTTTCCAATAGTAATCTGACTATATTTCTAACAGAGGTTTGAGGGTGTTACATGAAGATGTTTTAAGACATTTGAGAACTTAAAATAGGTCTAATAAGATATAAAACATCATGGTGAGATGTTCATATGCATATATACCTAAAACCATGCTCATGAGTGAAGAAATTTGTTTTAAGGATAAACTACCTTAATTTTTTTGAAACAAGGACTCTGCCTTATTTTTGGTCTTCTCACAATAGAATGTCTTGAGGTCTACATAAGCCTAAGTGTTTCATCATAAAGTTAAAACATAGAAGAAAGGCCTTAACCAAAGATAATGGTTTTTGTGTCAAGGGGAGGTTGTGTAGATAGGCCTCCATCTCAAGCATTTTCTCACTATAGAGTGTCAGTATATTCTATAGTATTTCAAGTTTTAAGAGGTATTTTAATGAAATGACACAATAGAAGCATTGCCTATAGGAAAAGTGGCCCAATTCAAGGAATATCAAATCAATTGAAGTCTAGGTTTGGGAAGCACATCATCACCTACATGTCTCATGACCTCTAAATTGGTGTATACAATCAGTCTGACTGATAATGTGTTGACAATGAGACCTAATAGAAGCAATCCCTATAGATAACTAACTTATTTTGAATTAAAATGGTACTATTGGTTCAAAGTAAATTTTAGTGAGTTGAGGCATAGATTTTTGACTCAGACTAACACCTATAAGGGCCCTTTTTGGTCTTAAAATGACACCTATAGTTTGACTATAATATGATAGTGTATTGGAAGCATGATAGTCTAATTATTGTAAAGTCTTAGTACATGATATGGATGAGCTTAATAAAGTATGAAATGAGTTAAAAGACTTAAAGGAGATATTATATAATGAGATACAAGGTCTAACATGGAAGACACCTACAAGCATATCCTTTTCCTGAGTGGATAACACAGTCACCCTGTTTTCTAACGAAGCTTGGTCAAGTGAAGATTACTTATTGAGAGGATTAGAAAATAAGTATGGGGTGTTGGATATGTTTGAGAATACCTTTAAAATGGTTATATCCACTTCAAATTTTTTATAGGGAAATGAAATAGAGTAAAGAGGATTACAACCTTCAATCTACAGTCATGACTCAAAGTCTCTACATAGTCATTGTCATACAAAGTCTGCCTTAGATTTTATAATGTTTTGAGGTGATAAAATTGTGATATAAATTTATAATTTTTCATAGAGGGTCCTCATGACCTATTTTATCCCTCTATTATCTCATTTTTCTTGATAAAATAGGGCAACTAGCTTCTATTTTATCCTAAATAGAGGGCACTCCCAGACAACTTAGACTACAGGTAGGGATAGACAAGTGATAAGGGAATGATATGTAAAGTGTTAGATCAATACATAATGGTTAAGTGTATAATTAAGATACATAAATGTGTTTAAGACCTCGCATACTTTATAAACTACATAAGATGGCTTAAGCATGCAAGAACATAGTCAAGCCTATTAGGCCTAGACCAAGCCTAAATACCTACAGGGGTATGAGTTTACTTACAAGGAAATTTGAAACTTTCAATGCATTTTAAAATATTTATGGGAAGGTGTGAGACTATCTAGATCTATTAGTATGTAGATAAAAACCACAAGGGTGTTATTTTATCTCAAACTCACTTTAGGGTGCACAGAATGTGAAGGAGAAGCTCAATAAGCCACCTTTAAAAGCTTACACCTGTATGAACACATTACATGGAGACATAAGGAGTTGGGAATATTTTAATAGGGTTATTAGATTTGCTTTTATGTAATTTTTTGGGAGGTTGGATGTCAGGATTTTATAAACAATCCTTAAGCATCCAAACCTTATAAAACCCTTGGTTTTGACCTAATGGAGAGGATAAGGAAGAATATGCATCTAGATGAGATTTTTTTCCCTATAAATTACTTGGAACTTGTGTATGACTCTCTCAAGATCCTTCCCATCAAATTGGTATGTACCCTACTTGTATGGATAGGGTGAAAACAAGGTTTCTTATAGGATTTTGTGTGTTTTATAGGTGTTGAGGAGTTTTGAAGAAAAAGAATCATTTGGGGAGGTCAAGTGGGACTCATTATAAATACATATATCTATTTATTATCATAATTGTATACAAAAGGTTCTTTTCTAACTCATCTACTTCAAGCAGTCTATGGTAGATAGTGAAAATAGAGAGTGACTACCAAGTGAAGAGATGAGAAGTTCAATTGGAAGTCCTTTATTTGATTCATTGATTCAAGGGAAAAGGGAAACTTAAAAAGTGTCATAACACTCCTTCCATGGATTAAATTGAACAAATGAAGGCCATCTTGATGACAAATGTCAAGACATACCTATAAGGCTAATGATGGTGACTCCAAATGGTGAGAATAAGTGTCTAAAATAAGACCATATGTTAGTGACATATATGGTGATTGTTATATCATGTTTATAACCCCTCATTGATATTGAAAATGTGCCATATATCCCTAGTCTGGTCTTGAGTAGTCAAAAGATTCCTAATCATGAAGGTAGTTTTAAGAAGCCATTTGAAGACCCCTATGCCAAGTTTCAAGAGTTTCATGGTTCAGGTGGACATTTGTACAAGAGGACCTTTTATACCTCTATTATCCATTTCATCCCTATACAATATAACTTATTTTCATGCTTTGATAAGTGCCATTATAACCCTTGATCTCCACTTCTCTCTCTCTCCTCTCACACATTCTATAAATGCAAGCCATTTTGGCTCTTGTATGGGAACTCCACACCTAGTATGGTAAATCCTTACTAGTTTGATATTGTAGTTTTCATTTTAAATAAGATATGAAATCTAGTTTTGAGTTCATAAACTATCTTTTCAAATTGTGTGAAGAGATGTATAGTGAATATACAAGTGATTGATATCCATCCTTTCTCTCAATCCTTCCATGTTTGATGCAATTTATTCTACTATAACATGTCACATGAAGTGTTTTCAAGTGTATGGGTCTATTTTCAAGTGTATAACTATCCTTATTGTCTACAACTAATCTTTGGTCCACTTACCTTGGGTAGTTTTCATGCATATCACCTCCATGTTTAAATACTAATGTTAGAGAATTCTAGGAATTTGAAGCTAGTGTTGTATGTCATGTCTCTTAGTGCACTAGAATGATAATCTTGTGGAGATATTTCTAGTGTATCACCTAATTATAGTATCTTACTTTCATGTCTACTTATTTGCCTTTTAATCTAATTAATCATTTAGTGTAGGTGATAAGAACTTAAGGATCAATCTAAGGAGCTAGCCCTTAAACCTAGAGGTCTACCTCTAGTATAGGTAACCCATAGGCCTAGAGGTATTCCAATGTTGCCCAAATCTTAGAGTATGCTTGAACAACCTCCTCTAGGGTGTGATATTTGGTGACAAGAAGTACTAAATAAAAAACTATGCATTCTTATAACTTAAATGAAATGAAAATTGTCCACTTAAGTATCATCATTAATATATTTGCAAGCCATGAAATGAGCCGTTTTATAAAATTTATCTACCTATATATATATATATATATATATATATATATATATATATATATATATATATATATATGTATGTATGTATGTATGTATGTATGTATGTATGTATGTATGTATGTATGTATGTATATATATATATATATATATATATATATATATGTATATATATATATATATGTATATATATATGTATGTATGTATGTATGTATGTATGTATGTATGTATGTGTATATATATATATATATATATATATATATATATATATATATATGTATATATACATATATGTATATGTATATATATATATATATGTATATGTATATGTATATATATATGTATATATATATATGTATATGTATATATATATATATATGTATATGTATATATATATATACATATACATATATATATATATATGTATGTATATGTATGTATGTATGTATATATATATATATATGTATATATATATATATATATGTGTGTGTGTATATATATATGTATGTATATATATATATATATGTATATATATATATATATATGTATGTATATATATATATGTATATGTGTGTATATATGTGTGTGTGTGTGTGTGTGTGTGTGTGTGTGTGTGTGTGTGTGTGTGTGTGTGTGTGTGTGTGTGTGTGTGTGTGTGTGTGTGTGTGTGTATATAATCATAGAAATTTTTTCCTCCTATGTAATTCTAGAATGAAATCCATGCTCAAGTGTTCCCATACTCTCTCAAGTATTGGAAAAGGTTGATACAACCTCACATTCTCACTTATGAATTTATCAACCTCGTAAATGTTACACCCATTTACATGATTTCACACATCTTTAGATTTGCATTGAAAATTTTCCCTTAGTTGTGCCAATTTTTTATCAATGCCAATACAACCAACTAATCTACCACTATGCTTCTCTTGGATCATATTCTCCTACATTGATCCATTGGGTATGTATAGTTTTTCTCCCTTGAACAAAAATACCTCTTGAAAATAATGATATAACTAGCATTATATCTTCATACACAATCTTTGTACACATCTTTCATGTTTATTTTAAGTATTCATCCTCTACATACAACTCATTCTTGGAAAAAAGTCCCATAACCTCCACACTCATATTTCTCAACATACCACATATCCAACTCTTTCATTTATGATTATTTTAAATTTCTAGCTCCTATGTTTTATGAAAAATTAGTACCTTTACAATAACTCTACCCATTTCATATGTCTCTGATTTACCTTACGTTGGTTGTTGATGAATTATATCACTTGGTGGTATGTGTACAATGTAAATTATTTAAACAATAGATAATGTCTCTACTTATTTAATTTTTACAAAATAACATATAATTCCTAATCATATATAAAATAGTTGCATCCTACATAATTTAGGATCTCACTTAAGTAAGTGATAGGATACCTTATTGACTCATCACATCTCCGATGGATATGAGAGGCTACAAGACTCACATCAAAATCTACTTGAAATATCCTATTTAAATTAGGCATTTACAATATAAGTTTTTCCATTTTCTTCATCTTCATTTTTTGAATCCACACTGATATTTTGTATTCCAAAAAACCTTTCTCATATCACCCTTAATTACATGTTTATAGCTACAAAAATCCCACTGAAGTTTCTTATGAACTTATGATATAAGCTTGCCAATTCATTAAAATTTTATGCTTCAAAATAAATATTTAGTTATGTCCATTCAAGGATATCTCTCACCTTCTCAAGATTCATATTCAATCTTTATTTAGATATTATAAATCACAAGTACATTAATTACATCTTTATGAAGCTAATTTATTTAGATTTATGATAAACATCTCCTTTCAAAAAACCATAACACTTGTCTCAAGTGCATCAAGTGTTCTTATTTTAGCCTGCTAAAAATAAAATTATCATTATAATATATAATTGATGCAAGAGAATCCATGGCATCAAGGTTATCTTTCATCACCAAAAAATAGAGTGATATGTATTTTATTTGTTTATTTACCATTTCATTTTGGTGTATTTTATTGGGCTTGTTTCTCTTAATTTTTATTTTCTTCCATTTTCTACATTTTTGGATTGATCATGTTGTTTCCATCAACTTTCACTTCTAACACTTAGAAAATTTATTTGGATGCTTTAAATTTTAAGTACACCAAACTTAGATTTGGTCTAAGTATGACCATAACGTTAATTAAGTTTCAAAAGTTTGATTAGATTTTAGTGGATTTGAATAAAACTTGGTAGTGATAATTAGGTTCATAACCCTTGACTAGGTCTTAGTGAAATCGATCAAAGTGTGGCAATTATAATTAGACCTTGAAAATATAATTACATCTACAAGAGGCATCATCTAAATGTGCATTTGTAATCATGCTATAACACCCAAATTAGGTATTTTAAGTATTCAAGTATATTTATTTTGTTAATCAAACCCTAAATTCTTATAGGTAAACTAGGTTTTGGAAAATATTTTTAGTTTATGTAGAGTCTAAAGCACTACTAGTTATATTATGTTTTGGTTGATCCCCATAGTGCTAATTAGGCCTGAAATCTTAACTAGGTCTTGGTGTTGGTTCTATGTGGCAATTAGGTCCAAAATTCTAAGGAGACCAACAATGAGTCAAATGGTGTGTGGTTTGGTAATCATATTTTGAAGTCCAAGTATATCCATGAAAGGCTTTCTTATTTCCCACAATGTTAATCAACGTTTAAATCCCGAATAGGTTGGGAACAACTTAAGTTTTTACTTATAGTGCTAACTAGAATTTGGAGGTTCGGTTAAGTCTATAATTTTTTTATTAAGTCCTTGAATGTTATAAAATGTTGATTAAGTCTACCTGTAGGTGCTAAAATGCATTTTTTGTCATTTTAAACTTTTTGAAGCCTAATTACGTTGGAGATGGAATTTGAAATGCTATGGGTTTCTTGGAATGTAAAAGGTAAGACCATTCCCTCCATATATTAAAAAATGGTTCTTGTTCTTGTGGGTGGAGATTTTGGTGTATATTTTTCATATGGATTATGTTGGTGGAATTTATATCGAAAACCTACCATTATTGTATTATTTTTCTAATTTTTACTTCATGTTGAATAAAGAGAATTAATTCAGGTATTTAAATATAAAAATGTGTTTCTTAGTTTGTCCTTGTGAGTGAGTGTGTTCCCAAATTAAGCATTAGAGAATTATCAATTATCCATAATTAGATTCTCAATTTGTATGTACACCAATAATGACAAACTTATAAATAAAATGATTCAACTCTCTGTTCATCAATCACAAGAAGGTTTTTATCACAATATTTAGACTAAAATGCATAACAAACCACTCGTACTGACCATCATTTATCTTGAAGGTAATATTCTATTTGTCACCTTATATTATTTTTATCTAATAATATCTAATTGTTTAGGTCTATATTAGTGAATTAATACACTCCACTAGGATATCCATAACTCATCCATGCACAATAATAGAAATTATTTGTTTAATGGTGATATTATTGGTGGCTCTAGAATCAGTGCACATTCTTCATTCTTGTCTTTTATTTTAAACTATAATGTGGTTAATAAACATGAGGTAAATATTTATCTAATGAAACCCTTTTTAGTAAATTCTTCAAATTTATTTTCAATTTCCGCATTCTTATGTGGCATTAGTCTATATGTTATTTTGTTAGACAAACTATATCTTAGAATAAGATCCATTCTATGAATTATGTTGTGCATGGGTATTGGTCCATTCAAAATATCCTTAGGCATGATATCCTCATATTCACCAAAAAACTCTTTTAATTCATGCAACATCTTATCCTATATATCATTTGTAATTACATTTTTCATAAACTTAGGAATAAGTACAAAACATATGTGTTCCTTCTCTTCCTTTAGGTATTTATTTCCTAACACTAATAATACTTTCAAACTATAATTTCTCCACCTCTACACTCTTGTCCTTCAAAGGATTCAAATTTTAATTATTACCATCCTTACACAAAGTATAGGTATTTTCACTTATATCATGTATAAAATTTATATCAAACTATAAATGGCTACCTAATATTACATGGAAAATGTCCATTAAAGTGATGCCACATAGGAGTCTTCCTTATGTGTGCCTATCTAGAAATTGACTAGACATTGTTCAATCACCAACACCTAATGTCCTATCACCAAGACTCTTTATATGGCATATAATGTTTAATCCTTTTTAGACTAAACTTATCTACCATATCATTAGAAATAATATTATTAGTGTTATCACTATCACTGATTACCTTGTAGACCATCTCATTAGAAAAAATATTATTAGTACTACCACTATGAATGATTACTTTACAATACTTTCCTCCATATTTAA
This sequence comes from Torreya grandis, assembly GCA_037957365.1. Lineage (NCBI taxonomy): Eukaryota > Viridiplantae > Streptophyta > Pinopsida > Cupressales > Taxaceae > Torreya > Torreya grandis. The sequence continues at coordinate 932,489 of JARHVA010005415.1, read as the reverse complement.
AAATGGCCCTAAATAGATTATTTATCTATATAGTGCATCTAATTTTTTATTGGGGTTCAAAAATACTCTTTATCATGAAAGTTTCTCCATTGTTTGGTTCTTATATAGGATTGATCGACGTAATTTTTCTCCTCTTCAAATTGTTTGACATGGTCACTAGCCTCTATTTTGTGCAAAGCTCCACATCTTTTACATGTGTGGGAACTTTAATGTTGTATTTTATACTTATTTGAATCTATAGCATGTACCAATGAATCCTTTACCTATTATTCATCCATTTTTCCATATTTCTCTTTGTGTATGCTTATTACATGTAATGCACTTGTTTCTCCCTCATGTGCATGTATTTTTTTATTTTGTCACTATACATAATGCCTCCTCTCCTGCACATAATCTTTCATTTTCCTCATGCAGTGCATTATTTTCTTCTATAAAATATTTCATTTGCATTTAATACACATTAATAGGCTTCCTCTATTACATTCAGGTTGATAATATTTAATTCATCCGAAATGGAAACACAAAATCCATTCACATATCTTGAGACATTAACTAAACCATATTCTATTTGACTGAAACTACTAGTCATTCTATAAAGGTCTTCTACATTGTCTGAACACTCATATCCCTTAGTCTCAAGTTCTACACTTTATGAAAATATTCATTTCATAATTCATAGGAAAAAATTGTAAACACCCAAATTTGGCACAATTTACTTAAAATGCTTATTTTTACATAATTATGTTTATTTAGATTATCGTTAATGAATGAATGGCTCATTGGCGCATGGTGACTCAAGTCTTGTTTATTTTCTCTTAACTTATTATTAAAGTCTCTTAATGTCATTGTATCAAATTGTCAAATTATATTTAAGGGAACCCTAATTTTTCTTTCATGTCTTTCTATATTTTATTTAGGGCTGTTGGATAAGATTACACTGTATAGAGAAGGACACATTACAAACTTGTCATGTAGCATAGTTTTATCCTAGTGTAACTAATGGAAAGTTTTCAAGTTTATATGTAGAAAATGAATATTTTTATGACCATTGGTATTTTTGATTCATTATTTACATGTTATAATGGAACCATAAATTCAAATGAAAAGGTATATTTAAACATATGTCTTTCAAAGTAAAATTCAACTTGCTCTCAGTGATCAAAAGTTATATAAAATTATTATACGTGCTAAATAATTGATTAGTTTATAGATTCTAATGTGAATACATTATTTCATACTTGTGACAAGGGTATTTATAGGTGAAATATCATCTACTATTACATCCATGATTTCACAAACACATCTAGGAGGGAGAACTACATCGACATGAGACCCATTTGAGTTATGTAGGCAGCACTCAATCACAAAAGGGTTTTTGAGGCTAGCTCAGTTATTCCCTTAATCCTACATCCTCATTTTTCATCTGATCTTATTTTTTGTACTTGTTTAGGCTAGGTTTTTAATTTTTATGTCATTCACACATCCACACAAGCTCTACATAACACAAAATTATATAGTATATAGGCAGGGATGAATCCATCTAGATCTTCAAATGTCACACACTATTTTACAGGATAAAACCACATTAATATTCAAAAACACATTGTATCCTTATCTCTATATATATTAACCATATATTTTTATTGGCATCACATTCACATATATTATTTATTCAATATTAAATCTCAGATCAAACTATGTATTCAATAAAATAGTCATATTGAGATCTAAGTATCCATTACTCCTTCACATTCTATTGTCTAAAACTTACTTTTAGATTTTTACTTTATTGTATTTTATTGAATATTATTTTAAATTCATTTTAGATTATTTATTTTTAATTAATTGATTAATTCCAATTAATTATAGGGTAAACATGTTGGTGTGCCCACATGTTATCAAACATTGTCAAACCCTAGTTCCTCACTAGGGGTTTTTTTAAATATTTGAGCCATTTCAAGTTTTATTGAAAAATAAATTAAGATTTTTTGTCCATACACAAATAAATAAAAACCTTATTTTTCTCCTATAATTATTGCATAATTTTTCCAAAAACTATAATTTACTATTTTTAGTAAATGCTTGCATAACTAAAAAACATACAAATCTATTTTGTAATTATTTTTTGGGTTATATACATTTACTATTTTTATATAAAAACTTATATCATATTTCAAAAATAGTTATCCATTTTTCTATAATTACATATTTTCTATTTTGCATGTTCTAGGGTTTCATCACAATTACCTTGATATCACTATAATTTGTTTCATTCACAACTGGTTCAAAATAGTTATATATATATATATATATATATATATATATATATATAATGAAAAAATTCTCAATTTATAAAAATATCATAGTTTTTTATATTTTTAAATATATTAAATGAAAAACCTCTTTTTATTTGGCATAATTTTATATAGATTACTCAAAAATTGTAAATTATTATTTTTAGTAAGTGTTAGATTAATTAGCAAAAGTGATTATATTTCCATAATAATTTATAGGTTATGTAAATTTAATGTTTTCTAAAATAAACCTCCCTCAGTTTCTTTAAATATTGCATATATTTATTTAAATTTCTAGTTCTTTATTGTGTAATAATATATTACTTGTTGTTTGTTGATTTTTGTGTGGTTTAGGGTTTCAATCACAGTTCTTATATTCTAAAATCATAAAATTTTGATTCCTCAAAAAAAATATTTCACTTTAATTTATCTTTATTTTCATTGCTTTGATTGTTTTAGGAACTGTGTTCTAGCAGTTTTAAAACTACTTAGTTGTTGTCATGAAGAGCTATGTGGTGTTTTGTTCACAGACATCATGGCATGAGGGTACAGAGCTAAACACATACTTTTGTTTCCATGTATCTCATGATATCTTGGAAATTCCTAGGATCCATTATGTAAAAACATAGGATGCCTCTTTTATATGTTTGATTTGTGGTGCACCTAAGAGGAACATATCACCCAAGGAAGTTACTCTCAACTTACCCTCAAAACTAGGGTTAGTGGGATACAAGCATGGTTCTACCTTTGTATTTAGTGCTCTGAAACATTGGTAAAACACTAATAATTAACAATAAATTATAAATGAGAGCCTAATAATTTTTAAATACCTTTTCATAGTTTACCCATTATACCTCAAATTTTGCTTACACTATTTTCTTAATCATTAGTTTCTTTATAAATGCTAGATTACTTATTACTTTATAGTATTATTCTTTTTTCATATCTTATCTTTCATTTCATTATGGGTAGTCAAAATAAATTATTTTCCATGCATTTTATTCCCTTTTCTTATTATCAAGCTGAATAGATAAATAGAAATAAGCAAAAACTTATGGAAGATTATTATATCGATGATTTTAACATTGATAACATGGATACATATAAACCATTTGAATCTAAATTATATCACTATAAATTTTTACCAAGAGAGAGGGAAGCATATTTTGATGTATCCATGGATTACTCTTTAGAATGTCCTCTAGACAATCTTTTGAGTTCTCCTCTGGACTTTCCCATAACCACACTTATTGATTCTTCCTTATGCATATATATAGACTCCTCTATAACTCACCCCTTAGATGTTATTTGGGATTTCAATTCAGATCTTTCCTCGATTACTCCTTTAGTCTCCACTTTGGATGTACACTTGGGATCTACCCATGATTTTCCCTCATCTTTTCCCTTAGAATCTATCTTAGAGCCCAAGATGCCTTCTAATTATACTTATATTCTCTTAAGTTATCACTTACTATCCAACCTAAACAACCTTAGTCTTGCACACCCAACTTATTTTTTTATTTTTCTAAGGCCCTTCATTATATTCACTCTTATAAATTCAATTCACACAATCATTCCCCAAACAAGATAATGTTCTTACAAATCTCCCTTTGGGTTCTCTTGTAGTTTCCTCCTTAGATTATTCTATGGTGCATCCTTTAGGCACTTTTTTGGGACCTTCTTCTAATGCTAATTTGATTCTCCTTTAGTATCTTCCTTATATACATCTCTAAACCCCTCTTTGGTGTATCCTTTAGATATCCTTTTGGATATCCGTTCTCATTTTTCTTTGGTCTCATCCCTAGTCTCATCTATAGATTCCTCTTTAGATGAGCACTTAGATTCCACCAACACATTTTCTTCCCAATATCCTTCAGAAACTACCTTACCAAGCCAAGAACCTCATTTTTTATTCTTTCATTCTCTTAGCTTGTCACCTACTCCTAAGGATGAGTTTTTTATGAACAACCTTCTTTTATGTCTTCCTATAAGGTTCAATCAAACCCTATTAGTGATAATATCTTCTCTCATTCATTACATACCATAACCATTGATCCCACATGTCACAGTTCTCATCATATCATATTTACAACTACAATAGAGAGAAATAATATTCCTCTTTATATTCATTATGATGATCAAAACTATAGTTATTATGATGAGGATTATTGTGATGAATATTTTATCTGTAATGATGATGAACATGATCTTTATCTATAAAATTCTCCACTACACTCTCATAATGATGAGAACATAGATACATCTTGTGATTAAATTAATTATCCTCTACAAAGTAAAATATAATACCAAGAGGACCATTGTACTCTTAATGTTACATCTCTTATCCATACTAACACTATCAAAGTTCAATGAATCTTCAAAACCAACCATATTTAAAGAATATTTTTTTCCTAAACATACTTTTCGTATTTGAACTAGTGTACCAATGTCTATGATTAACAACATAATTTAACCTTTAAATTAACCTCTTAAAATTATTAATATGCCTTATCAAGATGACATTTCCTTATTGCATGTTAGAGGTGTTTTAAAAATACAAGTAAACCATTTATCCTTATAAAGTAAAGCATATCATGCATGGGTTGACTCTAATACCATTATTAGTAATCCCATTATGTTTAATATCTTATATTCACCTTTAAATATTGATTTCTAAATCCCTACATTTTCCATATTTGATGAAAATGTGACTCTTGCTTACACCTTAGATCCTTTCATGAGTTCATGAGTGGGTATAATGGTATTTGTTTATTGTTACAACTCTTCCCTAAAACCCTAGAGGGATGTGAACTTTCTTGTTTTGAATCCCTTCGTATTGGATCCTTATCTACTTATATTTATCTCTAAGAAGCATTTTTAATTCAATATATTCAAAATAAGGGACCTAGGGTTACTTATGAAAAGCTACCCTCTTTGCACCAAGGTCAAAATGAGAAAGTTTGTGATTACATATTGTAATTTAAAATTAATATCCATAAACTAATTTACCAATCCATAGATTTAGAAGTAAAATATATTTTTTGAAGGCTTACTCATCCATTACAAGATAATATACTTTATAATTCTTGTGAATCATTTATAGCTTTGTGCTATGAGGCCTTAACACTATAAGAAGATTTAGGTCTTATTATTATTTCAAATAATATGTAAGAGGACATTAAATTATTTCAAGAATAAAAATCACCTAGATTTAATACAACTACTTCTAATAATAGACATCATCATAATAAATCTATTAAACAAACAACATAATTCAATACTTCGGTACATTATGTTGAACCTAAAACTAATCAATTCAAAGTCCTACATAAAGGAAAGCATTATAATCCTAGAGTTACTAATCATAATAATTATTTCCCCATAAAGAGCATACCATCACTAATAATTTATTCTAATGAACATCAACATAATATGTTACCAAAATTATTAGATAGAAATTTAATTACTTTACGACCTTATTATTATTATTATTATTATTATTATCATTTTTTGGATAAAATTAAAGGCCAATCATTTTTTAATTATTTTGGCATTAATAGACATTATTATAATGATTGTTATGAACTTCAATAAAATATCAATGAATTGCTAATAAATTACCTTTTTAATTTCAAAAGACTCATAACATAATCAATAAATCTTTCAAAACTCTAAATAATCAAATACAATCATTTCAATCTCCAAATCATATCAAAGATAACAATGTTTTTCAAACAAATATTTCAATGCAAAAAGATTTTAATAATATATAAAATGAAGTATACTCTAAAGTATGGATTTCAAAGACAATGCAAGCACAAGTCAAACATGATAACTCACATAAACATATTAACTCAAATAATGCAATTATAACATGCAATCCATATGATGCATTTTTATATCCATCTAGTAGACATTTTTTTTAAAAGATAAAAAAGTAAAAAAGATAACATATATCAAGACAATAACATAACATATCAAAGTCACATATAAATTATTAAAAATGTCCAAGACATATTAAAAAGTGTTCATATAAAATCATCCATCTAGAATCAGCCCTTGGCCACTAATAGTTAAGCATAATCATCATCCCTATCAATATCATCACCCAAGGGTACATAAGAGGTATAAAGGTACTTGCCACATCATATGATCAAGATTGAGTTCTCCCTTGAGCCTCAGAAGTGCATAATCTCTCCCTAAGTTTAGTATACTCCTCCTACAGGTGAAATATTCTAAAAATATATATTATCTTGACTCTAAATATGTAGCCAGTGGAGGCATCTACCACTAATAATCATAACTAATCTTGATCAAATCAAGTGGAAGTTGTGGCTCTCCTTTGCAAAATTTTTACTCTCTCTAATTTTATAAATTTACAATATTCAAAATTAAATTATCTATTCTATTTTTCAAAACATATTTATATTCCAATTTATCCTAAGGTTAACCATAGCCCACATGGGTATGCAAATTTCAAAAATCAATATCTCATGCAATCCTTATCCAAATCATATCCCATAAAATTCATTAGAATAATGAGAGTATATATTTTCACATTTTATCCATTACGATTTATTTTTACTACTTTTCATAATTTCAATAATTTATCATTTCATTATTTGAAGCCATGTCTCAATAATTTACTGCATCCTTTTGATCCAAATGTCTCATTTATCTCACCCCTCACCTCAAAATGGGGTAGAACACATCAATATGTACATACCCAAAATAATATTTATCTTTGCACAAAATATGATACTTTATAAATACAAGATGTGCAATAATTAAAAATTTATAAAAACTTGGGGGCACATGGATTCCCTCTCATAAAATAACTTTATCTAAATATCAAAACCACTCAATGAAATTATAACACAATATAAGTTGTTGGGGACATGAATTTGGTTCATATTATCCCTCTCACTATATTAAAAAAAATTCAATAACAAGTACTACAATTTTCAATAAGTAAATTTTCAAAGATTATAGATTGAATCTAGACCTGTCTGTAGTAGTGTGATTCATGTTTTAAAAAGTGACCATGTTTGATCTTAGGGATGGTCCACATCTTTGTTTCACTTCATTAAAACATGTTTTAGTTCTTATTTATTTTTTAGCAAGTGGGTCATGTTTAAGTTTAGTTACACTCCATGTCTTGGTTAAAATTTATCAAACCATATATTGGTTCTCATTATTTCCCCTCTCTCATTTGATTTTAGTGATTTTTAATGATTTGCATTCCTTACTTAATCTAGAGTGTTCCTCACTAGTGAAATAATGTATATATTCAAATTAAAATATTTAGTCATTAAGACTTGATCACTCTCAGGATCACCTTATTGAATAGGTATGATTATGGTTAAGTAACACAAAATGACCTGCCAACTCACTGTCTTAACACTTTCAAAATTACTTGTTTTCCCTAGTCAAGATACAAACAAATTTTAAATCACCTTATCTCCACTTGGGTCAGCTAGTCACTCAAGGCATATAGCACCACCTATGAATACAAAGTGTGTTTACACACTCAAGTTTATAATTTTATTTACTCTAGTAGCTTCACTTCATTACATTACTAGAATAAGGGGGTGGGAATGTAAACACCCAAATTTGGCACAATTTATTTAAAATATTTATTTTTACATAATTTTGCTTATTTATATTATTGTTGATGAATGAATGGCTCATTGGTTTATGGTGAATTGAGTCTTATTATCTTATATCGTATTATATTATTAAAGTATATTTATGTCATGGTGTCATATTATCACATTGTTATGCCCTTAACCTATAGTGCATCTAGTGATATGTGTGGCCGACTTATAGATTACATACTTTCATATTATCTTATTGCATTTCTTGATGTTTTTAGTATGGTCAGCCTATGGAATAACCATGGCTAAGTAGAGTATATATATAATAGGTGGTGGTTTGTATTTTAATCATCATATTATGAATTATGTTCTTATTATATTATCGTATAGGTTGCCTCCTCAAAGTGGCTCAATCATAATATTCAAGTATTATTCTCTTTCACCAATTTTTATTGTAGATCTAATTATTCGATTCTTAATTCTATGATATATTATTTTATTATTGTGAATCATCTAAATAAATTAATTATAAGTGGTATCATATATTTGATTTGGGAAAGTTTTTATGGTGCATTTTTATTTAGATCCGATGGCTTGAGCACTACAAGGTCAAAAAAATAACTTTTGATCAAGGAAGAATTACATTTTTTGTCATCATAGTTTTGTTTATGGATTTGTTTTTAAAAAAATAAAATAAAAGTCTATAATTTTTTTTACCTTGTGCAAATTAATAGTCATTGGATTCATCTCTATGATACGATCATAATGGTATATTATATAGGTAAAATTTTTTGGGCCAAAAGTTTTCACTCTTATGCACATTAGTAGTCATTGGATTCATCTTGTTAAGGCGATTATAATGGTATCATCTACTAATACACTTTTTTGGGGGTTGAAACCTTCTTAGGGTTTGTGTATGGCTGGGCCTCACACTCATGGACATGAGAAAGGACAATAAATGCCTAAAACTCCTCATAAGGATGATATAGAGTTTGAAACTTTTGATCTGTGTATTTTAGAGGTAATTCAACAACTTAAGTTAGAGTTGTAGGGCATGGTGCAATAAAATTATCTTGATGTGGTTAAAGGGAACATCACAAGTTGAGAGGGGACATAAATGGATTATGGTATTAATTACAATAATTAACTAGGTAATTATCTAACTTTTCAAATCAATAATTATAAAATAACCCTCCACCACTCTAGTTTGTTTCTCCTCCTTCAAACAATCACAATGCCAATCCTAGTACAAAGCCATTGTTTCCAATAGTGGATCTACATAAGTTTGATGGTAATGATACACTCACATGGATTACTCAAATTAAAAATTTATTTGATCTACATTAGACTCCCTATTCATAAAAGGTGTTCATGACCTATCGGTATCTTGTATTTGATTAGTTCATTTGGTATTTTCAGTTGTGAGATCAAAAGAAAAAGAAGGGTATTCTAGTTTCATGGTTAGTATTTTCTAAGGAGTGGAAACTCCACTATCACAATAATGTCTCTGAAAACTAATTCATCCAACTAGCCAAGTTACACCAAGATAGGATTGTAAAGGATTACATTCATCAATTTCAAAATCTTTCCTTATGTGTGGTAGACATCATTGAGGAAAATCTGATTGGCCTATTTTTGGGTGGTCTCAATGATATCATCTAATTGGAGGTTCACATGTTTCATAATATTAATGTATCTGAATCCATACAAAAGTCACACATGGATAAAGAAAAAGAGTTGATCAAACAAAGGCCTTTCACTAATGTTCATGAATGCACCTTCCTAAAACCATCATTTTCTTAGCTTACCAAATTATCACCTCATAAAATAGTAGAAAAGTGTGAAAAACGTTTGTTTTTTGGATGTGATATCAAATGGATCGAAGGAAATTGATGTGCTAAAAATAAGTTATTTTACATTGAATGTACTAATGAGGAGGAAGACAATGATGAGTATTTAGGGGTAGGTGTGGAAGAACCTAAGGATGAATCTGAAGATTCTCAACCTATTATTTCCTATCATGTACTTTTAAGAATGAGTACTCCTCAAACTCTTAAGGTGGCAATTTCCATAAAGAAATATAAGGTGACTATGTTAACTGAATTTGGGAGTACACATAACTTCATCAATAGTAAGTTGGCTGCTCATTAGAACTATTTCATTGAGTTAGCTCTAGAATTTTAGGTCATGATTGTAGATGGTGGTACCATCAACTATTATATAAAATGTCATAGCAATAAAATTATTATGGGATACTACTTTTTATAACTCCTTATGTTTTTTATTCCCATGGGAGGAGCTAACATTGTTTTGGGAGTGTATTGGCTCACCACTTTGGGAACTATTGAGATGAATTTTTAGGAAATATTCATGAGGTTCCATTCAAAAGGTAGGAACTTTGAGCTATGTGGATTATAAGTTAGATATCTTTAAATTTTTATTTCTTATTAGAAGATGAAGATTATTAGAAAAGGTGCTAAGGGATTTATGGTATGCTTATTTCATATAAGTTTAACCAACCAAGGACTATACACATCATAATTTACAAAGGGTGTTGGATGATTGATATATTTTTTTGTGACATGCCAAAAGGATTTCCTCTAAGCTATGTGCATGATCATGCCATCAGGATCATTATAGGAAGTACACCACCCAATATCAAACCCTACAGGTATCCTTATGCCCAAAAGAGTGAAATTAAAAAGATGGTACATGAGATGTTAGAGTCAAGAATCATTCCACATAGTCAAAGTGAATATTCTTCCCCTTTGGTCATGGTATATAATAAGGATGACACTTAGAGGATGTTTCTAGACTATAGAGAATTCAATATGTACATCATCAAAGATAAGTTTCCTATTCTAGTAATTAATTATTTTTTATATGAATTACATGGTACTATATATTTTACCAAGTTATACCTTCACTCTAGATATCATCAAATTCAAATACACAATAAGGATATACCTAAAACATATTTTAGAACTCATGAAGGCCATTACGAATTTATGGTCATGCCTTTTAGCCTCATAAATGCACCATCTACATTTTAGAGTTTGATTAATACTATTTTTAGGCCATTTTTTATAAAGTTTGTATTGGTTTATTTTGATGATATCCTCATCTAAAACAAAAATTGGGAAGACCATTTAAAGCATGTGAAATAGGTTCTTTTAGTTTTGGAACAACATTAGGTTTATGTCAAACCTTCTAAATATTCCTTTGGTGTCTAAGAGAGGTGGATTACTTGGGTCATATTGTTTCACATGAAGGACTAAGATTTGATCCTAAAAAAATCCAAGTAATGATGGAGTGGTAGGTTCCCAAGAACCTCAAGAGACTTCAAGGATTTATGGGGATAACTTGTTACAATCACAGGTTTATCAAAAATTATGGTAGAGTTGTATCCCCACTCAGCTATTTGTTGAATAAAGTCTCCTTCTAATGGATTTAGTCAACTAACAAGGTGTTTGAATAGTTAAAAATGGATATGTACATAACTCTAGTTTTGGCTACTCCTAATTTTTCATAAACTTTTATTATGGAGTGTGACGTATCAGGATATGGCATGGGGATGTATTCATGTAAGAAGGCATACCACTATCATTTAAAAGTTTCCAATTGAAGGTGGAAAATAGACTCAAACCAATATATGAGAAATATAAGATGGCTATTTGCATGTAGTTAAGTAATGGAGACTTTATCTGATGGGTTGTCACTTTCAGGTAAATACTAATCATGATAGTCTCAAATAAATTTTAGAAAAACAACTATCATCTAAAGAACAATAAAAATGGGTTACTAAAATGTTAGGCTATGATTTTGAAATATTCTATAATAAATAAAAAGAGAATTTGGTTGTATATTCACTATCTAAGAGAGAGGAATTAGTTGAGGTATTGTTATATACAATGAGTATTTGGCAAGAAGATTGGCTAGAGGAAGCAAGATTAGAATGGGAGAATGATAATGCTACCCATTATTTGATTCAAAATATTTATCAAGGTTCTAGGGGAGATGAAATTTTTACATGGAAGGTTAATTCATTATGGTATAAATACATATTATACCTTTGTAAGCATTCTCTCCTCAAACATAAAATCCTTCAGGAACTTCATGCATCTCCATTAAGACGTCACTTAGATTTTTTTAATACATATCATAGAATCAAGCAAGATTATTTTTGGGAAGTACTCAAGGGGGGTGTCCATAAATATGTGGTTGAATGCATGGTATTTCAAAAAATAAAAAGTGAAACCATTAAGACCCTACATCAGCATTAGGAGGTTTTCATGGATTTCATTACTAGGTTACCACAGTCTAAGGGTTAAAATATTATCATGTTAGCTATAGATAGACTCAAAAATTATGTTATTTTTTGTTCCTTATCATATCCATTTGTTTCTAGTGTAATAGCTTTTTTATTTTCTCAATAGAATTCATAAATTTCATGGCACTATACAGATCATTGTAAGTGACCGATATCCCATATTTACTAGTAAATTTTGGACTAAATTATTTACATGTTTGGGATCCCATTTGGCTCATAGATCATCTTATCATCCTCAATATGATGGATAAATAGATGTAGTCAAAAAAATTATATAATGGTATCTTCATTGTTTTATTTCTAATAAATAGGATAAATGGGTTCATTCGCTGCCACTTATCGAATGGTGGTATAACACGTCTTCCAAAATGTCTCCCTTTATGGAATTTTATGGGTATCACCCCCCCACCATCTATCACTTCTACCTTGATTGTGAATCCCAAGGTTCTATATGTTGAGGAACACATTCAAAATCAATAGGAGGTACTAGTTAGTTTGTAATATAATTCAATAATAAAATGAAGTAGCAAGTAGATAAACACCATAGTGAGCAACACTTTGACGTAGGTTGTTGGGTCTTTGTGTATTTTCATCTATATAATTATATGTCTTTGAAGAAACATAAAAAGGATAAAAATTTGTCACCTGAGTATTATGTCTCTTATCAAATCTTTCATAAAATTGATGGTATGGCTTAGAAGATGGATTTTCTCCATCCACTTGCATACATATGGTTTTCCATGTATCTTACTTAAATAAGGTAATTCAACATAGATTTTCCACTCAAACTGAGTTACCTAAATTGGATAAATAATTTTGAGTCATTTTATAGCCTAAAGAGATCCGTCACACATGCACTAAGCAACTATGGGCTAGAGTGATTAAGGAGTATTTGATCAAATGGAAAAACTTGCATTCCAAAGATGCAAAATGGGAGGATGAAGAGTTATTGTAGAAATAACCTAGTTTTATTCAATTTTAAGAATAAAATTTTTCTGAAGGAGAAGGTCATGCTACACCCTTAACTTATAGTGTATTTATGGATATGTGTGGCTGACTTGTGGTTTACATAATTTCATATTATCTTATTGTGTTTCTCAATGTTCTTAGTATGGTCAGCCTATGGAATAACCATGGTTAAGTAGAGTATATATAGGAGGTATTTATTATTATTTTAATCATCATATTTCAAGTTCTATTCTTATTGTATTTTAGTGAAGGTTTCCCCCTCAAAGTGGATCAATCATAATATTAAAGTATTATGCTCTTTTTTCAATTGTTATTGTGGATTTACTTATTCTATTCTTACTTTTGTGATATTATTATATTTTTGTGAAGCATCTAAGTAATTTAATTACACACATTATATATATGGGATCCTCGATTTTTATTCTACATCTTTCTATAGTCATTTTAGGTCTTTTAGACAAGACTGCACTACATAAACAAGGATGCATTATAGATTTGCCCTATAGCACGGTTTTGTCCTAGTGTAACTTATGGATTTTTTTCAAGTTTCTATGTCATCAATGGATATTTTTATGACAATTGGTATTTTTGAATTGGTCCTTACACATTTTAGTGGGTCCCTCAATTCAAATGAAAAGTTATATATAAACATATGTCTTACAAAGGAAAACTGAACTTTATCTCAATGATCAAAAGCTATGTAAAAGTCTTACATGTTAAATAATTGATTAGTCTACATATTCTAAGCTAAAAAAATTATTTAATACTTATGTTTCAGGTATTCATAGGTCAAATATCATCTAATATTTCATCCATGATTTTACACACACATATATGAGGGAGAACTACATTGGCATGATACCCATTTGGACTATGTAGGCAATGTTTAGTCAAAAGGGGCTTTTTGAGTCCAACTTACCTATTCCATTAACCCTACATCTCCCTTTTGAATTTTATATTATTTTATGTAATTTTGTATATAAGATTTTTATTTTTTAGTTCATTTTCACATCAAAATATGATCCACATAAAACAGGTAGTATACAAGTAGGGATGAATACATCCATATATTTAGATTGCATACATTATTTTACCAAAAAAAATTGCATTTCTATACAAAAATACACTTCATACTTTACCCCTAATGTGTCATTGTCCCTCTATATCTTAACATTCTATTTTTATTGTCATCATATTCTTATAACTTATTCATTTAATATTAGATCTCAAATCAGCCTGTCTATTTAGTATAACAGTCAGATTGAGAGTTAAGTATCCATTCTTCCTTCACAATTTATTATTTATAGCTTACATTTAGCTTTGTAATTTACTATTTTTTTATTTTATAATGTTGTACATTCATTTTAAATAATTTAATCCTAGTTAATTGATTAATTTCAATTATTTATATGATAAATAAAAACTTTGTTTTCATTTGGAAAACATCCTATTCGAAGATTTAATTTTATCCTTGAGATTTATTTTCCAATCTATCTAGATGTGATTCCACTAGAAATATTGTATGCACCTAAACTCACTCACCTTAATAATACCATTAAATCTACTAATTTAACCCATAATCATATTCCCTAGTCAATTAACTAATATTCTAGTTCCTACACAAACTCCCTACATCCCATAAACATTACCATACTCTTCTAAACCAATTGATCACTCCATTTAACTTACTAACTAGCCTAATTAGCTACTAATCTACCCACTATCTCACTTGACAATTTAAAATTCCCTTTTATTCACCTACCCATCTACCACCCTACTAATTTAGCCTTTCTTACACCCCTACTCCCTAATGGAGATTCTAGAAATGGATAATTATGGAATCTCCTCTAACTTAGCCCTTCCCCTTTTAGAAGTCTCCATTCTAGAGGTTTCTAAGGAATTTTTAATTCCTTAAAAATTCCTCCACTATTGATCCCCATGGCTCAATTTTGAATATGATCCATTGATTTTCACTCTCTTATATTGTATTTACAAGCCACTCCTCCTTGACCAACTAACTTGAAATCTATAAGCATCCACTATACTTGCATTATTAGCCATTATCAAAGCACTTCCATATCCTCATGAAAACCATCAAAAAGTCAATAAACCATTGAAACCATTATGAATATCAATCAAACAATCCAACAATTCAATCATCTTGCACTAAAATTAGCTTGGCAATCTTGGAGAGACTCCCTAAAGGACAAAATGATGCTAATAAATCTCATTGTAAGTGTCTTATTATTCCTTTATCCCCTCCTTTAATGTTGTTTGTATGTGTTGGGTTTTATTTCTAAAAATAATAATATAGTGAATAATTTAAAATACACTCACACATTGGCAACCATGGTGGGACATACCCCTCAAATATAACCTTTTGTGCTTTTTAGAAGTGATTTAGTGACTTGCAGGTGCAACTACATGAATAAAAAGCTTTAGAATTGATCAAATCATCATGCATAGGCAAACTACAATATTAACCTATAGTTAGTGATATTATAGTCATGATATTGTGTTTATTTAAGTGGTATTGTACTAACTGTTAATAGTTTGGTTTTCTAATAGGTTATTACCCATAGGCAATATTACTACTTCGAAAGTAGTGATATTATATAAAAAATAGTTATATTGTCTTCCCAATCATGGTATTCTAGACTTTTTGTGTTAAATAAAAAATTACTATTTTTTGGTTAATCTTTCAACTTCTATGGCTTTTATAGCACTTAAATCTATCTTACAAAAACTAGGCCTTTTATCTTCTATTTACAAGGAATCTAGATTAATAAGCCTTAGATTTCAAGGTATTGTATTTCAATATCATTGTTTTGAGACTTGTATTATTGACCTATAAGTCATAGTATTAGTGACTTACAGGTGCAACTAGATGAATAAAAAGCTTTAGAATTGATCAAATCATCATGCATAGGAAAACTACAATATTAACCTACAGTTAATGATATTATAGTCATGATATTGTGTTTATTTAAGTGGTATTGTACTAACTGCTAATATTTTGGCTTTCTGATAGGTTGTTACCCATAGGTAATATTACTACTTCGAAAGTAGTGATATTATATAAACAATAGTGATATTGTCTTCTTAATCATGGTTTTGCAGAATTTTTGTGTTAAAGAAAAAATTACTAGTTTTTGGTTAATCTTTCAACTTCTATGGCTTCTATAGCACTTAAATATATCTTATAAAAAATAGGTCTTTTGTCTTCTATTTACAAGTAATCCAAATTAATCAGCCTTAGATTTCAGGGTATTGCATTTCAATATCATTGTTTTGAGGCTCGTAGTATTGACCTGTAAGTCACAATATTACCATAGATAGTCTAATAAATTTATGCATTGACCTCTAAACCTACAGGTTTATCCTATCACTCTCTATTTTTCAAGAAAACAACTAGTTTCATAACCCACTTTGGTAGTTTATTTAAGTGGTTTAGGTTTTATAATATCTTTTGCTAACCAAGATCTTAAGGGGTTTTTGTGTGATTGACTACGTACTATCAATAGGGAAGGCATAAAAGAGGATCATCTAAAAATGAAATAATTTATCCCTATCCTTTTTATCATTTTCCATAATAATGCTAATCAAGAATCTACAATTTTGTTATAAAATAAGTGATATTGTGATAATATTGGTGATATTGTGATTTCATAATTTTTGGTACTGTATATTTTTTGTTATTGATCCGTAAATTGGCACTTATTTTCATGAAAAAAGTTTAACAATGGATCTTAATTTATTGTTAAATTTAATTATGAATTTAATAATGAATAATCAACAAAATTAATCAAAATTTAGGAAAGAATGCACAAATAAAAATATACTCACAACAAGCACATCTCCACACTGCACAAGAGTTGATTACGGAGTTCAGTAATGCCTACATCTCTGGGTTTGCTTATATTATGAACTAATCCATTTCCATGAAAAGTGAGTACATGGCCTTACCTCATTATTTTCAAATGGATACTCTGATAATGCTTATAATTTTTTAATAAATCTAAAATCTTGAAAGCTTTGGACCACGAACAGATCTTCCAATCCTCTGCTGACAATACAATCTTGTAATCTTATGGATTTTTTGCCAAAAATATTGAATACAAAAATATAATATGGTATTGTAAAAATAATCATAGGCATTTCAACACACCATTTAAATTGTCTCAGATTCTAGCATAAATCCCTAGTTTACACCGAGAAGTGAAAATCTCTCTAAGTGCTTCAAACTTAGATTATATGCAGACTGGTCTCTATATTGAATTTTACACAATTTTCTCTATTATTCACTTTGAGGCATTAAAAATTATATCAAAATACCTCAAATATAGATACTCAGTATATGGCTGGAATCATCTCTAGCTCTAGCTCTTGGCTCTTGGCTCTTCGGCTCTCAACTCTTCAGCTCTTGGCTCTTTAGCTCTTTGGCTCTCAGCTCTCTAGCTCTTTGGCTCTAGATAAATTTGGAACTTTGGAATGAATTCCAATTATCAATTCCAATTCTTAATTATTTCCAAATAACTTCTCACCCCTTTATATACTTGTGGGAGGTCCACTTTTTTCAATTGGGATGATTATCCACAATCTTTTTAAAATAAATTTCATAATTATCCCATACCCAATTTTTATGGGATTTTAAATACTCCATCACATTTAAAAATATGGGGTGATAATTATTCCCCAATATATGATGGAAATATATTTATCCCCAAATATTAAAGACTTGGGTTGAATCATATTGCCACGTCACTTTGTTACCATGTCATTTTTACCATAACTTTGACTGGTCATAACTTGCACATACAGACTCCATTTTTTGAACCGTAAAATGTGCTGAAAAGCTTGAGACAAGATCTACATCATGGAACTAATTTTAAATTTTTATATAATGGAATTTTTTTTAATTTGACTATATTTGACCAATATTGACCATCTTTGATTGGAACTTTGACTAGCTACACAAGGAGCATACGAGCTCCCTTTTTTCCATTTCACATACCATTGGAAAGGTCTCAATGGGCTCTACATGATGGTGAAAGTTTTAGTATAATTTGGGACCTTTTCCAAATTGACCTCTAGATCAATCCTCCCCATCAGAAGTCTTTTGGTCCACCATAAGTTGGTACCCAACTTGATCCTCTGAAATTTTGGTCAGTTTTGAAGAATTATGACAGGTCTTATTAATCTACATAGGTTTCACAATTGCATCTACTTGGAATAACCTATTGATCACATCTTCCACAATTTTTCTACTACTGCATGACCATCAATAGCCTCTATATAAAAATAGGATGTGATGGCTTCCTCTGCTACATGGATTTATAAGATCCTCTACTCAGATAAGCCTAGTGATATTATTTACTACTGCTAAATGGTCCTTTGCAACATATCAAATATAGAACCCAAATCATAGCATATAGATAATAGTGGAAAAATATGATTCATAACTCAAAAATGTAATAAGCCTAAAAATAAGGCATGAGTTATACTAAATCTTGTAACTATCAATAAGGTCACAATATATCAAACTATCTTCTCACTATCACATCTTGTAAGTGGTGAACTACCAAAAACTACAAAAATCACCAATGTAATTACAAGACAAGTTTGTTAATGTAAAAAAACACATTATTGGTTGTGACCATGTCATTGTACACTAAACAGACATGGGTCTTAATATGCTAAAACACTATGGAAACAAAAAATAGAGTATAGTGTCTAGCATTTTAAACATGCCCAACAGGGTTTTATAAATGCATCTAATTATACACATTTTAAAAATAGATGCATCCCAAAATAGCAATTATTTTGAAATAAGTACTATAGGAAAATTGAATCATTTCCAATAACCTGTATACTACTATCAATCCCCCAAGCTGATCAATGAGTTAGATAATTCAACAATAAACTCATAAAGCTAATATTAGAGATTATAAAAATAGAGCTTTTCAAATACAAGTGTGAGAATTAAAAACTTTGAATGATAACCCTGTCTCAAAGTGTTCCCACCATAGTACCTCCAAAAATGCATATATCAATCCATTAATCATGACATCATGAAATTTAGAAATTGTTTACTAACCCTCTTAATAAGACTCTCCTGTTTAAGGTGTTTAATTTCCTTAGTGGATTTAATAACATCTGCATGGGTTATTTGTACAAAAAATCCATTAATTAACTTATCAATAGGTTTATAGACCATCTTCTTCTTACTATTACCAAGATGGTGGGATGGTTGGAGTTTCTAACACTGCTCAGCCCAATGTCTAGTCACATGACAATGCCTACAAACATCCCTATTCTTAGATGATCTTACCCTTTTGCCATTTCATGCTTTACCAGTACGAGAATGGTCTTTTTGCAAGTTGCTTCAGCAAAGCTTGTCTTTTCCAATAATATTTAGCACAATAGTTATTCAATCTACAAAATGTATAAGGAAAATAATACAACATCTTATGAATATTGAAACAAAATTTTTTAAATGGAAAAAGTGAATCAGAAGTCTTAAAATTCATATTCATATTGGTGCCTTTTCTAGTGTAAGAACAAGGAGGTGGAATCTCAATACCTCTTTTACTTAATTTCTTACACCACTCATTATTCCTTTGTAGGAAAGAATTCTACTCTAATAGTGGCCTCAAATATTGGTTGTTAGAAGTTTGTCCTCTTCCAGTAATGGATGAACTTTCTCCAATATCCACTTTCTCACTAGCGTAACCCAATCCTGCATGGTGAGATCTATGCTCTACCTGTATTGAGTTAGCAATTCCCTGCCCATTCTTTCCAATGCCTCTTCCATAAAATGCCATTTTCAATAATAGTTTAGATCTAATGCCCTTAGTATGTTTCTCAAAACTAATAAAATCAATATTTGAAACATCTGAAACTAAATGAAAGGAATTCTTAGATGAATAACTTACTATGCAATCATTTGTCATAGTGCCTGCATCTATAGTGGAAGGTAATTGATGAAGACTATGTCTTTCTTCATCTTGCATTTGTGTCAAGAGCTTATCCTTGGCTTGAAACTTTGATTTCAGATGGGCATTCTCCTTTTACAAAGAGTAAAAATGAGCTCTTAGGAAAGCATTCTCTTCCTAGATCTGTTGATTAATTGCTTCAAGCTCATTAAGCCTCTCTCTTTTCAAGGCTTTGCCCATGGCTTCCTATTCCTTGAAAATAACCTAATTCCACAAATTTCATACTAGAAATGGAATATTAATAGGACCAAATAGTCTAAAATAATACTAAAAACCAAACTGATATCAAATCCACACAATCAAAAGCTAACCCAATATATTAACTGCTCTGACACCAAATCTGATCCATAAATTGGCACTTATTTTCATACAAAAAGTTTAACAATGGATCTTAATTTATTATTAAATTTAATTATGCATTTAATAATGATTAATAAAAATATGAAAAATAATGCACAAGCAAAAATCAACTCACAACAACCACATCTCCACACTGCACAAGAGTTGATTACAGAGTTCGACAATGCCTACTTCTCTAGGTTCACTTATAGTATGAACTGATTCATTTCCATAAAAAGTGAGTACATGGCCTTCCCTCATGATTATCAATGGATACTCTAATAATTCTTAAAAAAAATTAGCATATCTAAAATCTTGAAAGCTGTGGACCACGAATAGATCTTCCAATCCTTTGCTGACAATATAATCTCATAATCCTATGGATTTTTTGTCAAAAATATTGAATACAAAATTATAATATGGTCTTAAAAAATAATCATAAGTATTTCAACACACCATTAAAATCATCTTGTAGTCTAGGAAAAATCCCTAGTTTACATTGAGAATTGAAAATCTCTCCAAGTGTTTCAAAACTTGGATTATATGCAGACTGGTCTCTATATTGAATTTTACACAATCTATTCTATTATTCACTTTTAGGCATTATAAAGTATAGCAAAATACCTCAAATTCAAACACTGAGTATATGGCTAGAATCATCTCTAGCTCTAGCTCTCAGCTCTTCGACTCTCAACTCTTTGACTCTTGGCTCTTCGGCTCTTCGACTCTCAGCTCTATGGCTCTCGACTCTTCAACTCTCGGCTCTCTGGCTCTTCAACTCTCAAGAGATTTGTAACCTTAGAATGAATTCCAATTCTTAATGATTTCCAAATAACTCCTCACCCCTTTATATAATTGTGGGAGGTCCACTTTTTTTAATTGAGATGATTATCCACAATCTTTTTAAAATAAATTTTATAATTATCCCATACCTGATTTTTATGGGATTTTAAATTATCCATCACATTTAAAAATATGGGGTGATAATTAACCCCCATTATATGATGGAAATATATTTATACCCAAATATTAAAGACTTGGGTCGAATCATATTGCCACATCACTTTATTACCACGTCATTTTGACCATAACTTTGACTGGTCATAACTTGCACATACGAACTTCATTTTTAGAACCATAAAATACGCTAGAAAGATTAAGATGAGATATAAATCATGTAACTAATTTTAAATTATTCCATAATTGTCATTTATTTTAGTTTGACTATCTTTGACCAATGTTGACCAACTTTGACTAGAACTTTGACCAACTACACAAGGAGCATACAAGATCCCTTTTTTACATTTCACATACCATTAGAAAGGTCTCAATGGGACCTAAATGATGGTGCAAATTTTAGTTTGCTATGGGACATTTTCCAAATTGACCTCCAAATCAGTTATTGCTTGTGATTGGTAAACATAGGGCTGTAGGAAATTATGATACATAAATATCCCTTTTGTTTCATAATTCTAAATAGTCTTTATACATATTAACATTATTTCAAAGATTAAAATAAATTTTGTATTAAGGCTAAGTTAATATAAATAAGTTAGCTATAGTCATCTTCAAGCATCTACATTTCCTAAGAATCTAGACTAGTCTACATTATAGTCAAAGTCAGAAAGTTTAAAGTTTTGTAGTTTTATACAATATCACTATTCTCATAATCATGTAATTATATTTAAATTCATGGTATTGCATAACACTTACAGTGTTGTAGGACTACACGATTGACCGCTAGGTTAACTATTTAGTGCAATATCACAAATCATAATTAATAGTTTTGCTTAACATTTGTAATATTGTAGTTTTTGGTTACAATATTATCTTGAACTGACTGTGTATTCATGATTTTGGAGGGAATTAATGGTTTTGCTTTAGATCAAACTACTAACCCTTTTCTTGCAAGGCCTCTCAAGGCAAAGGCACCAAATTTTATTTATTAACCCTTGTGTTTATAAGAGGAGTGCCTAAATACTATAATTTCTTATTTTTTCTTGTATATATATTTTATTATGTGGTTTTCATTTCCCTCATATATGTAACTAATCAAGAAAATTAATATTTTTTACCTATTTGTTATCCCATTGAGTTTAGGATAAGACGTGACATGGAATTCATCCCCACATATGGGATTAGTCATTAGGGGTTGGTGTCATGGATTTCATCACCTTGTATTTAATCAAACTCTTTGTTTTAATGGAGTATAAAAATTAGGGATAGTTTTCTCTAGGTTAAATGGTTGATCCCATATAGGTCATCCATGAAGGGGAAGAGTTAACTCTCTGAACCAAACATTAGACAACACCCTATATGGATGTGGGCCCCACATACCTTGATGTATATTGGGGAATCCCTTAAAAACCTTTATGTAAACCTATCATAGGACCCATCAATTGTAATATGCATTATGATACCAAATTCAAGATCAACTCCTAACTATCCATCAAGTATCGATGGGTTCGAAAGGTTTTGATAGATTTTGTAATGGGTCACCAGCCTATAGCTTCACCTATGAATCCATTAGATGGTGCAGATCTTGGTTTACACACCCATTCATTTCACTAAATTAGCATTTTTTGTTGAGTGTGTTGTTTGTGTGTCATGCTTAAACTCATGTTATTTATGAATTGAGTCAGCCAATCCCATTTTTGTCATAAAACACCTAGACACCCTTAGGATTAATCCCATTATATAAACACATAAAACATCCATTCCATATCCTATATTCACATATTTGGATATAACATTAGTCTTAAAATTTAATCTTAGTGGTCACCCATCACCTTCAATCTTCATCATCACCCTTTGACTAAACATTATCAACATACATAACCTTGTCAAGTTTTTAGTCTAGAACCCATCACTCCATTATTATTACCTCTTCATACCTAACACCCATCTAATCATCACTTTACTAGTGTGAAGGGTATTTAATCACTTCATTTCCTTGGTCTCTTTTTTATATTAAACCCTTATAAGGTTTTGGATTTGATATTACTTGGTCATTCTATTCCTCACCTCTATCTAAATCTGAGATCAACACATATCCAAATCATATTCATTAACCACTCTTAGTTTTGATATCTAGAAAAAGTCACATTTTCTTTCCTCATCCTACACTAAAAACACATATAATCACTTTTCTTGCATCACCCCCATCCATCATGCCAATGCAAACCTATGCCCAAACTCTTAGAATTGTACAATGATCCAACCAAGAGAATGAATTCTTGGGGAACCTAGGTGACTGAAGCTAAGATAATGATGATATTCATGGTGACATGCACACTTCTAGAGAAGAAGACTGATTCATAAATGACTTTTTCCATAGCGATGAAGTTATATCATAATTTTATCAATATGTTTATGAAAATCATGACCAAATGTTTACTCAAGTCATTGGAATGGGGGCACACTACCCCTAACTTTGATCACAATCTCTTTTAATACCTAGTATGCCCATCCACACAGCCTAACACTCCCCATCATCATACCCACACCAATCAAGAACATGAAGAAGAGGATCTTGTGGACCACAAACAAGAGCTTGAAGAACAAGAGTAGTAAGAACCTCTTCAAAAAAACTACATTGAGGCTAATAGGATAAAAACCAACTTAGAGGATCGATTGGATCAACTCACATAGCAAATCAATTCTTTAGCCTCAAAATTTTACACACAAAATGAAATACCATCTTCTCTAAGACAAAATGTTTGTAACCCTAATTCCAATCATTATAGACCACACAAAAATCATGCTCAAACCTCTTATCCCCTTATGGATCCATCATTTGTGTAAGAGTGGAAAATATGAAGTAAACTTTTCAATAGATTGACCCTCATACATAAGAAATGAAATACAAGTATGAATATTTTTGTTCCTCTCCTTTAGATATGAGAATTTTACAAATCCCTTTCCCACCACGTTTTAAGGTACCAAATTTTGAAAAATATAGAGGGAAAGGATATCCCCGAGATCAAGTTCAAGAGTTTTATGTAGTATGCCATGAGGTTGTGTATGATGATGCTTATATCCTTAGAATTTTCCCTAAAAGTCTCATAAGACCAACATTAGAGTGGTTTATGCATTTTTCAAAGGGGTCCATGTCCAATTTCAAAGAATTGACTGAACAGTTTGTGAGACATTTCTCATTGAATATAGAACATGATGTGTTCATCATAGATCTCTACAATACTAAACAAAGGAATGGGGAAATTTTAACCTACTTCTTACAACACTGGAGAAGTTTAGCAAGCTGATTTGGTTATATAGTTATGGAAAAGGAATTAACCAAACTATTCATTGACAACCTCAATACATAATTAAAATATCAATTGAAGCTAAAATGTGCTAAATCATTTGATGAGATCATTGAAAAGGGAATCCAAATTTATAAGGCCCTCATTGAAAAGGGAAATATCAAATTATACACCCAAAATGAAAAAAATCATAATCAAGACAACTCCTTTTTGAGTAAACAAAAAATCTTTAATAAAAATAAAAATGTTATGGGAGATGAAGTTACAGATTCAAAACATGTTCAAGCAATACAAAAAAAGACTCCCACTAATCAACAAACTTTCTCCTCTATTAGAGTGCCACAGGGCAAACCAAAATCCCAAATAAGGAAACAACCTCTTATCAGTCTTAGGGTACCTATTGAAGTGGTCCTCCAATAATTGATAATTGCAAACATGATTACACTCCCTTAAATTCAACCTTTGAATGATAGTAAACCTCAACCCAATTGGTATCACAAGGATGAATTCTACCAATATCATAAATTCAAAGTTCATGACACTAAAAAATGTATGCAATTGAAACACTATATTCAAGATCTCATTGAAAAGGGAGACATTGAAGTTAAATGGGAAAACACTAATAATCAAACTAAGAATCAGTAGCTTGGTATTTATCAGGCCCATTGTTGAAACATGGTCAAAGGCAAGGAAAAAAACCTAAAGACTAGGGTTAGACATCCACCTCTAATCACACAAACTATCATACCATCCCATACCATTATGTAAACACCATCAAAATCCATGACCCCCAAGAGCCCACTCCACCACCATCCACCATATTTAAGATCAATTGGGCCACAACTGACTATGTAGTCACTACATGGTATATAAAAATTGTAGTTCATGGGACACCATCAAAGGACCCATCCACATCAACATCCAAAAAATTCAATATCTCTAAGAAAGTCTTTATATCTTCCAACAATCCATATGATATAATTTAGTAATTTAGAAGACCCTTTCCCAAATCTTAGTCATGGATCATCGTAAATCATCATCCATGCATCAAAATATCCTTAATCAACTCTTGAATGATCTTAAACTCCCTCATGATACTGAAACCAGCCAATTTAAAGCATTGGTGGGTCACTTGCCTCCTTCAAAATAAATAACGTTTAGTACCCAGGACATGCCTCATATTGAATTGCACCACAATTACCCATTGTTCATATAAATGTCCATTTCCAACCACCGCATCCCTTGGGTGCTCATAGATGGAGGGTTTGTATTGAATTTGTGTAATTTGGATTTCTTTAAGAAGTTGGGGAATTTTGAAGCATCATTAGGGTCTACTTTAATCATGATTAAAGCATACAATGATAATGAAAGGCCATCTACAGTCACCATTTATCTTCCCATTGTTGTGGGACCCAGTGTCTATAAGACTTTAATTCACATTATGGATGTTGATTTACCATATAATCTACTTTTGGTCCATTCACGCATCCACAAAATGTAAGCAATGCCCTCCACTCTCCATTAGTGTTTGAAATTCCCTTATTCTAGCATGGAAGTCACAATACCCAGGGAAATTGAGCATTTTTGTAGTTATCAAATGGGTTAATCTCATCCCATAGGTTATTCTCCTATCACACATAGTTTTGCTCTTAATCCAATAGCTACCAAATACATCCATCTAAATGATCTAGTGCCTACTTCCAATCCATCACCAGATGTCACCCACCTTAAGATCACATCCACAAGCTATGGAGAATATGAATATAAGACCTTTTGTATAGGGGATTTACCTCTCTCCCCATGTAGCTATGGGTCCCCAGCTATGAGGAGGGATAATCATATCATCTATTAGTTTAGACCAATAACCTTTTCTAGTATGGGTCTGTTATCAGAAGAGTACTTTGATGAGCCTGTTGAGTCATGGCTTGTTTTAGAAAATGAGGCCCTTACATTTCATAGACATAAATATGCCCAAATTTATAAAATGTTGTCAAATATGCATTATCAGGTAAAGGGACTAGGGAAACATGAACAAGACATGATGGAACCTATAAAGGTTCAATACCATCCATATTATCTTGGTCTAGGGTATAAACTTATTGACACTAACCTAAACAATATCATTGTGGATACTACTTCAGTCCTTGAAGAGTCTTCTTCTAATAAAGAAGTCAAAACATGATCCATTTATAGTTTTTATGAAGATCTTGCTACCACTAACCTTTTCCATGATACCACCATCTCCACCATTAATATATCCCCTTGTTGCCCTTATTTAATAGACTGGGATCAACAACATGATCCATTTTTTGACATGTTCCAAAGTGATGAGGCCATCCTAAAATATTTTGGAGTGTGGGACTTTATGCCTTCTAGAGATCATAAGAAAGGCTTATCTATTAATCTTAATCATTTCACCTACTTTGGGGGATAACAAACATCCCTCAATCAAATTGAATCAGAGGAATATGGAGAAGAAGAACCCCCTCAAAATATAGAGGATTTTTCACCCATTCTAGATTAATTAGAACTCTATAAAAAATTAGACGTATAGCTCCCAAAAGATTTTATTTTAGATATCTAAGATCTACCATCTCCTCCAACCTATATTTAATATCAGTCACCATCCCTCATTGAGGAGGTGGTTAATGTCAACACTGAAATAAAATAAAATCCTAAAATTATTTAATTAGGGGAAACTCTTATGCTTGAAATAACACCAAATCATTATTGAGCTGCTCAAAGAGTTTATAGATATCTTTGCATGGTGTTATTCATACATGCCAGGCCTTAATCCCTCCTTGGTTGTGCATCATTTAGTCATCCATCCTAATGCAAAACCAATCAAGTAGAAATTGTGCAAGATGCACCATTAAGTGGCTCTATTAGTCAAGGAAGAATTATAAAAATTCTTAGAAGCAAGATTTATATAATTTATTGATTATTCTGATTGGATATCCAACATTATTCCTATGGCCAAGCCATAAGGTGGGATTCAAATTTCTACTAACTTTCAGGACATCAACAAATCATGTCCTAAAGATGACTTCCCCCTACCAAACATAGATATGATCATGGATTCCACTGAAGGGTATGAAATTCTATCCCTCATGAATGGATTTTTTAGTTATAATCAAATCAAAATTACATGTGAGGATCGACATAAGATAGCCTTTATTACTCCATGGGGAACCTTTTTTATCAAGTGATGCCCTTTGGTCTCAAAATTTTAGGTTCTACCTACTAATGGGAAATGACTATCATCTTCCATGACATGATGCACAACATTATTAAAGATTATGTTGATGATATTCTGGGGAAGTCAAAACTCCAATCCAAGTATCATATGGTTTTAAGAAGAATCTTTGAGTGGATTTGTGAATATACAATTAGACTGGACACAAATAAATATGTGTTTATTGTTACCTTATGAAAACTATTAGGTTTCATAGTGTCTAGGAGAGGCATTGAGGTTGATCTAGCCAAATTAAAAGCCATTATGTAAATGCCTCCTCATTGTAATCTAAAGTAACTTAGGATCTTTCAAGGAAAGTTACAAGCTATTCATCGGTTAATTTCTCATTTAGTAGAAAAATGCCACCCCTTCACCTATATTTTGAAGAAGGGGACTCATTTCAGTTGAAACTCCAAATGTCAACAAGCCTTTGGCAATCTTAAACAATATCTAACAAATCCTCTAGTTTTATCACCACCAGTCATAAGGCCTCTACTTCTATATATATACAACACCTTATGCAATAGGTGCCCTTCTAGCACAACACAATGATGAAGGAAAAGAGTGGGAAATCTATTATCTTAGTCACAAGTTGATTTCATATGAGCTAAATTATACCCCCATCAAAAAATCTTGCTTATTTGTTGTCTTTGCCTTACAAAAACTTTAGCACTATATGCTCAATATCCAAGTTTAACTCATGGCTAAAGTTGATACCCTTAAGTACATATTATCAAAATCAGCTCTCAATGGTAGAATGACCTAGTGGATAATGTTACTCAATGAATTTGACATAGAATACATCCATTAAAATTCCATTAAAGGATAATAAATTGTGGATCAACTTGTAAAATCACATCTTGCAGATACCAATCCCCTTTCCATAACTTTCCTGAATGAATCTATCTTAAGCACTAAAAAATCTAATAACTTGAAATTATATTTTGATGGCTCTTTCACCACACATGAGTTAGGAGTAGGTATCCTTTTGGTAACTCCATAAGGTGACCTCATCCCTAAATATTTTTGTCTTGCTTTCCCATGAACTAATAACATTTCCAAATATGAGGCCTTGATTATTGGCCTCTAGTTAGCCATCTAGTCGAACATCTAGCACCTGTTGGTATTCAGTGATTCATAGTTAATAATCAAGCAAATAAATAAGGAGTTCAAAACAAAGGATGAAAAATTGCTTCCCTATAAATAGTTGGTGGATCAATTAAAGCAAAAATTTTAGTCCATTACATTTGAACAAGTACCAAGGGGAATTAATAAGGTAGCTGACTCTATAGTAACTATTGGTTCTTTAATTGACCTTACCAAATATGTCCTTGAAAGAAACTTCCTAATTGAGCTTTTGATATTATCAGCCTATCAATATATGGCTCATTTAAAAATTTGTACCATCCTTGATCCCATTTTGCCATGGTATAATGACATATATACCTATCTCCATGATAATATCCTTCTATCAAACCTAAATCACCATCAACTCAAGGCATTTATCCATCGTACATCTCATTACACTATCCTTAGTAGTATGCTCTATTAGAGAGGCTATGATGGGAACCTATTGATATGCCTAACCTCAAAAGAGGATACTCTTACAATCAAGGAGGTCCATGATGGTATTTGTGGTGACCATGTTAATAGAATGGCCCTACCTAAGAAATTTCTCTAGATTAGATATTAGCCTACAATGGATTAGGATGCCTACCAATATGTACATGATTGTGTAGCATGTCAAAAACATGGTAATCTTATTCATGCCCCCACACAATAGCTATAACCTATTATGATCCCATGGCCATTTTCTATATGGGGATTACATTTAATTGACAAGATAAATATAGCATCATCTGATGGGTACAAGTTTATATATGTTTCTTATCTACACCACAGGTCTCTAGATCTCAAAATATATCTTGAATTAGATCATTTTCCATTTTGGCATTCCATCCAAAATCATATCAAATAATGACAAGTCATTTTAAAATCTAGAAGTCAAATATCTATGCAAGTGTTATCACATAAAGTAGTACTTTTATATACCCTACTACCCCCAAGGGAAAAGATAACCAAAAGCTACTAATAAGACTCTTCTTAAGATCCTAAAAAAATAGTTAATGATGTAGGAAGAAACTGGCATTTGTAATTATATCCTACATTTTGGTCTTATAGAATTAGTGTCTAAACACCTATTGGGGCCACTCCATACTCTTTGGTTTATGGTACAAAAGAAATCTTACCTTTATAATTGGAACTCCCCTCCTTATGCATCTCTTTGAAGGGTATCATTACCGACCATAATTTCTAATAAGAAAGGCTACAAGAGCTAGAGATTTTAGATGAAAAGCATCAAAATGCTTTAAATCACCTTCATTCATATCAAAATAAGTTAAAAGGCCAATATTGTAAAAAGATCCAGTCCCAAGAATTTAAAGTTAGTAATCTATTCCTTAAGGAGAATCAAAATAATACCAATGTAGACTAAGATAAAAAGGGAAAATTTGAATGAAAATGGCTTGGGCCCTATATCATTATTGCAAAATTTAGATCAAGATCCTAAAAATTAGCTACACTTGAAGGATAATATCATGCATTTAAAATGATTTTATACTTGACAGGCTCTATCTACCTCCATCTATGGATTCCCACTATTAGGTTAAAACCCATTTCCATCCTTATTTTGTTCCACCCCATCATTCTAAAACTTAACTTAGTCTTAACAATGGGAATACATTATAGGCTTAAGCATAATTAGGAGACAGATATTTCAAATTGGGCGGAGTCATTACTAGTGGCATAAGGGGAGCATTTTTTGAGGAGTATTCTGGAGTCTTTCTATCCACTTTGGATATATCCTCCATCCTATCACACCTTCATACATATCCCCCATCGCATCCTCACTGATGATTATGTCTCCTACTAGCCTCAACTTCTATCCATCCCTTAGCCATGGTCCACAAGATCCCACTAATTTCATCATTATGAATAGGTCAAATAATGGTCTTACTCTGGGATCCATCCTACACTCTATAATTGAATCTTGATCAATCATCCTGAGCCCTATAAATAGTTATTTCTGATTAGATTGGATCCTTGTCTCAAAACCCTTTTGGGCATAATGCACCCCATGTACTTAACTCATTTTTTTATTAGGTATATCATAAATAACCATTTCATAAAGTGGTTTAATGCCATCACATGTATATCTATCAATTATCATTACCTTATTCTATTTTGACTTGTTTTGTCTTTTATATATGTGTGTGTTTGAATGTGTGTTATTGCTTGTTAATTCATTAGGTATTGTAAAAATTTGTTGTAATTAGTTAAATTATCTTATTCTCTTATCTTTTTATATTTTGTCTTTTTTAATTAAATGAGAACAAGGATGGTCTAAGTGACTCCCCAAACTTAAATTGGGCAAGTAACTCAAAATAGATTTCCCCATGCACTATGATTTCAATGTGCCCTTGACCACTGTCATGTCAGTGGCACATATTTACTCATCGACACAATATTAAATTGGATTGCCTACATCACTAATGGATTCAAAATTTCCCATCATGTCCCCCCAATCAGATCACTATCCAACCTAATCATCCTAACATACTACCCCATTCTCACCCATCTCCTTAGTGTAGGAGGATTGCCACCCAACCATAATTTATGAGACATAAATTTAAATAATGGATTATATTTATTAGCACATTAGTCAAACATATTTCCTAACACTTTGCATAAACCATGACCATTTCATTTTCACATTTCACATCCCATTAATATCAAATAACATCACCTCAATATAAACATTAATAAATATAACATCATCCTATAATCAAATCAAATCAAATACATACATCACAACATCATCATATAATCAAATAAATACACATCTAACATAGATTTATAACTAATCATTCATATAACATCATATGTATAATTATTACATCATATACCTTAAACATAATCATTAGATCACATCCATTCAACATGTCTAATAATCATAATGCATCACATCAAATCAAAATCTCATAATCATAAATAGTTTGTAATGTCCATATAAAGTCCATGTCAAAAAATATGGATATAAAATATGGCCCCTGTGGGCATCAATGTGATACAATATACAAAATATCCATCACATAATATAAAATCTCAGATATCTTGACTATGGTCCAGTGGTCCCTTAGGATGCTAATGCACAAACTATGAAGATCTAGCTCTAAATGTGGTTACATGCTACTCTAATGGCACTACAACCTCATATAAGTATCTATAATATTGTGCCTCTTGTGTCAATATCATGATATTTTTCATAACCCCATCCATCCCACCTATAATCATGGACCTAGTTGCCTCCTCCTTGCCCCTCTCAACCACCTATACCTCTCCCATAAAATCTCTCATCTACACCTACAACTAATCAATGTGGCCCTATAAACCCATCATCTTCACATCATGATTCTGAATCTAGCTCTATAACATCACTATTTGGGCTTATAGAGTGGTCACATGTCCCTATAAACCTATAATCTACCCTATGCATTAGCTAGCTTGCCATCCCTCTATGTTATATGTCCCTTTAATTAGGCATGGATCTTGTTTCTCTCTACAGTAATCCCTATAATCTATAATACATGTACCTTTGCCTCCATCCTAAGCCACTCTAGTAGTGACCGATCATCCTCTGTCAAAGGTGTTTAGGATGGCCCTACCTCATCTCTACCCCTACTACTACTGCCTATTCCCCACTACTACTATCTTATGCCCCACTCCCTCCATCTTGATCCACAATCATTGTTTGACCTCCATACGATCCTCCAAAATCTTTCACATCCATGTCCTAGACATTAGGACCCCCTGCCCATCCTAAACATCATGTGTTATAACATGTACTCTCCTCTTTTATTTCCTCCCTAGCCTTACCTATGCATGTAATAATATTCTCAATACCCCCTCCTCACTCTAGCTATATGTCTAAGTAACCTAATTAGCATCCTCTATGTCCACCATGTCCTATAGGTTAATTTTATGCTAGGATCTAGATAGGAGTCTGATAATCCCATACTATAGGGGCAATAATATCATAATCTACACATGATAGATCTCTATCCAATAGTGTCACCCAATTTATCCTCTCCCAATCATTCCATACAAATAAATGTTCCTCCCCTGAAACATCTTGAGGCATACCAAACTATCTTTGCACCCAATCCAGTCTATAACACTCAATGATGTAATCCATGTGACCTATGAGGTAGCACTTTATCAACATATACTAGGTGAACTCTACCTCCTCTCATCAAAAATAAGCCCATCTATAAGTCATCCAAGTGATCTAATTTGGCTATAATACATCCAATGCCTACCTAAAAAATCTCATCTACTTGAATGTCCTCTTTGTACCCCTAGTAGGATACACCAACCAAATACAATGGGCTCATATGGCTATCTGACTACATGAGTACCTAAGGGATGCTCTATCATTATGTGCTCCTAGCTCCATATCTATGTGAATAGTGAAGGACCCAAGATATTGAGTCCCTTGTAGTCCCCCAAGTGTAACTCCTAATATAAATGAGTCAAAACCACTAGACCTTAGGTAAATACTTTGAAGTCTTGCACCATATTTATTACTAATTCCCTAAGCCCCAAATGGAACCATTATCCAATCTTGTCTAGAAAAAATATGTCAGTCACAAGAGACATCATGACTAACATCATCCTCTCAATGGTACCCACCCTCAGACACCTATCAATATCCACCCATGCATATCACACACCAATCCATAGCCTCCCCACTAATCTCTGTATTGCCACACTGAGTATGTGTGATTGCCAATAGATCCTATTACTTCTCATTAGTAACCAAAAAATATGGTACATGTCCTCTAAGGTGATGGTCATATCTCCCATCAAAAAGTGTAAGGTACTCATCTTTTAGTTTCATCTCCCTACCAAAATCATAATCAAATCTTGATCAATCCTCATCACTGACATGATCACAACATAGTATAATCCAACTAGATCTAGCACACCATAGTCCTCTATTGTCAATAAATGCATCTTGTGTATAACTTGATGCCACTATAATTTAGATGCCATCACTCCTAAATCCTCATGCACCAATCATACATCCTATCACTAAGATCATCTCATCACATTCACTTTTATCATATCCTACTAATCACCCTCCTACCTTACCCAAATCATCATCCACTATAATCCCTTCATCTACTCATTCCCCTAATCCCTAATTCATCTTTGCATAATCATATTTAACTTAACCTTAATCCCTAGTCCTAATCCCCATAAACCATTTATACCTACACCTCCACTCTAATATCCCTAGCTAATTATAACTAACTATCATCCTAACTAGCTCACTCCCTCACCCTATCTAGTTTCTTAGATTAATTAACTTACCCCTCTCCATTTTTAATCACTCCATAATCCCTCTTTTATTCATCATATCTACTCACTAACTACCCATTTCTATCCCCTAAATCCCTAGCCTGACATCCTATCTATCCACCCCTTTACCTTTTACCCCATCCAATGCAATATTACAACTCACATCTTATGGTTTTGCATTACCATGATTGTAACCTCATGGTTATTCAAAAACATGATTCCCTTTTAATAATATCACAATATCATGAGTCACTCCTTGTGGTATTTTAATATCACAAATCACTTATTGCAGTATTACAATATCATAGATATTGACTATGGGATTGCCACTCATGGGCACAATAATGCCACTTAGGGCACTGCCCTCACTCAGACTATTATCCCCATGACACATATAGTATAAAAATATTTAAAAAATTCTCAAATAAAAAAAATAACTAGCTATGGGTTGACTACATATCGATGGTCCTACATCCTTAGGTCTATGTAACTCTCTAGCCCTATCTACATGATGTGATGTACGTGGGATTTAGTCTATCGTTATAGCTCCAAATCATTATTTTCACCAAGGGTAAAAGTCAAAATGACCCTTTTTCACCCCCTTTGTCCTATTTGACCCCCTCCTTTACCCCTCTTTTATCCCCCCATCACCCTTTTTGACTCCTAACACACCCATTTTCCTATCCTATCAGCCCCCTTTCGCCCACAAATCATATATGCCTCATCTATCATCCCATTTAATCATCAACTATCATCCTTAAGTCATACAAGTAATGGCCTTCCATCTCCATATCATCCATCCCAATATTGCATTAGAACTACATCAGCCTGAGGTCTCCTAAGACTATTTAGGCATCACCTCACCATGGTCTTGTGCCTAGGGATAACTTAATTACTATTAACCCCCAATCCCCATCTTATCCTAAATGGATCACTCAACATCATCACATCATTTTAAGCTATGCATTTCATATAAAGTGGCTTGTTATAATTAACCACTCATCTAATCTAAGTTGTCAGCCATCCCTAGCATATATTCTTGTTATGAGAAATATCACCAGCTTGTGGCTTATCTCATCTCTTTATTCCCAGATAATATCTTCATCTTTGAAATTTAAGTCTTATCAATCAGTCTCCTTTCTAGACATTAATCATTTATATATAACCCATCTTTTGAGACTAAGCCACTTCTCCATATCATCTATGTTTAAGGCATCTCCATCATATCTACATAATTATTTAGGGCATCCCAACCCTATCTCATTATCTTGGTCTTATCCCACCCTTGGGACTTGTTCGAGTGACCATCTAGGTCATTTATCCCTATATGCTCTCTAGATGGGGAATCATACCTACTAACAACTCTTCCATCCATGATATGGTTTTTTTTTTAATACCATTGCTCCTTCTATTATATCCATTCATAATACCCTTTCAAAAATGGGCAAAATGTATGCACCTAAATTTTCTCACCTTAATAATCCCATTAAACTCGCTAATTTAACCCATAATCATATTCCCTAGTAAATTAAATAATATTATAGTTCCTACAAAAATCCATACATTTCATAAACCTTACCATACTCTTATGAACCAATTAATCATTCCATTTAACTTACTAACTAACCTACTTAGCAACTAATCTACCCACTAGTCCACTTGATAATTTAAGATTCCCTTTTATTCACCTACCCATATACCACCCTACTAAATTAGCCTTTCTTACACCCCTAC
Source organism: Torreya grandis (assembly GCA_037957365.1). Lineage (NCBI taxonomy): Eukaryota > Viridiplantae > Streptophyta > Pinopsida > Cupressales > Taxaceae > Torreya > Torreya grandis. Next base: position 896,308 of record JARHVA010005415.1, on the reverse strand, counting down.
TCCCTAATGGATATTATAGAATTGGATAATTCTATAATATCCTCTAACTTATCCCTTCCCCTATATAATTCTCCATTCTATAGGTTTTGAAGTAATTTTTAATTCCTTAGAAATTCCTCTACCATTGATCTCCATGGCTCAAGTTTGAATATGAGCCATTGATTTTCCCTCTCTTGGCTTCTATATACAAGTGAATCCTCCATGACCAGATAAATTGAAAGCCATAAACATCCACTATACTTTCACTATCATCCATTATCAAATCACTTCCATCCCTTGTCAAAGCCATCAACAAGTCAAGAAGCCATTGAAGCCATTCGGAAGCTCAATCAAGAAATCCAACAATTCAATCATCTTACACTAAAATCAGCTTGTCAATCTTTGAGAGGAGCTCTAAGGGACAAAAGGATGGTAATAAATCTCATTGTAAGTTTTTGATTGTTCCTTTATCCCCTCCTTTGATGTTGTTTGTATGTTTGGGGTTTTTTTGCTAAAAATAGTAATATAGTGAATAATTCAAAAAAACACTCACACAAATATGCATTCCATTTAAATTTAGTACATATAAATCACACTTTATTTGGGTTTTTGATGGAATTGTACTCAAATTATGTTTCTAATTCTACAATCTACTCATTAAAATATTTTGGACATAATATCCTCGAGTAGTTTGGAATTCCCATGTGGCTTTCCACTATCTTGGAGGTGGATCTTAGCAATCTACCTTCTACTAGATCTTGATTAACTTAATCCATGTGTACTTAATATGTTAGTCATCACTTTAATTTGAACATATTACCCTTAACTGATTAGTATCCATGACTTCAAATCTTTTTTGGAGGTGTCACATCAAGTTTTCCAAACCAGTGAATTGGTTTTTTCCTCTTATGTGTGTTATTTCATTTCCTCAAGTAATCACCACAAAAATTGTGCTCTCAACACATTCTAACCAATAACCTCTACATTGTAATATTTCCATTATTTTCTAAACACACTCAAAAATGTGGAAAATATAATTCATTTCATAAGTTAACATTTCTTGATACCAAATGATGCAATTTGATTGGTGAATCCAATAAAGGATGGACTTAGACCATGTATCCCATAATATATTCCCACCAACACCTAATATTGGCATGTATATAATCTATATGTAGTGTAAAACAATAGTTATAAAAATAACTGCAACTAAGGAAAATATAAATGTAGGCATAGAACACAATCTCTTTATTACATTCTTCATGCTTAGAGATTACAATGATACAAAATGACATATCAAAAAAAATTCTCCTATACTAGACTTGAAAAATTGCAAGGATATTTTTGAACTAGAAATGATTCCTTCTTGTCTCACTAGTGGTATAATCTCATAATCTTAAACTTTTCTCTCTCAATCCATACTCTAGATGCCAAACCCTAATGTCTTTGAACACTCAATTTATAGGCATATGGACTCATTATGGAAGTTAAAATTATTTGAATTACATAGAATATGTTTGTCTAACCATGACCCTACATTTTGGCCATTATGATATTATTATAACATATCTATGACATTTGATAATATGCTAATATAATCCAACATGTAGATGGCACTTACATGTCTACTTCATAGATGTGATAAAATACAAAATGGTTGCATGTGAGCTTAGTGTAAATATTCATGCAAGAACTTGAAATCTATTATCTAAGTTTTATAATGTCATAAGTCTTAATTTCATTAACCAACATGATTATGCATAAATAAATTGAAATGTAGGGAGGCTACAAACAAGAATTACATAGAACTGTGATAACTATTAGGTTTGTCAGAACTAACTTTTAGGGGTTTACTCTAATTTAGGATCATGTTACCTTTTCATAAATACCAGCTTATGATCTACAATTTTACATAGGTTTAGTTGTGTTTTAATAATCTATGAGCTCCAAAAATATTTTTAAATCTCCCAAAAATACTACAAATAATGTGTTAATACTAATTAATTCATGATTTATGCAAACCAAAGGTTTCACAAAATCACTTACTCCTACTCTAATTATTTTGGGTGATGTGTATTGATCATGTGCATTGATTATTTTACATCATGCATCTTAGGTAAGTGAAATGAACCATGATCTCTAACTCAAGCATATTGCATGAGGTCTTTCATATATCTTATATATTTAGTAATTTATTATACGCTCAACTAATTTACATTTTAACTTAATTACCCTTGTAGTTGTTCATATATTCCTTCTAGTATGTCTTCTTTATTAGGATATCTACCACCTATTCAATCTCATCTCGTGCTTTCTCATGAAATTATTGTTTCAAATCCACGTTTATAGAATCTGAATTATTTTTCATCTCTTTGGATTGTCCCTAAAAGTATGAAACATAGAAGATAGGTGATACATACATACATGAATACATACATAAATATACACATATATGTGGGTGTATCTGTGTGTGTGTGTGTGTGTGTGTGTGTGTGTGTGTGTGTGTGTGTGTGTGTGTGTGTGTGTGTGTGTGTCTATGCATTTATGTATGTATGTATGTATTGTTAGAGAGCTATCAGTGATGTCATGGTGATGTTATGGAGGTATTATAGTGAGTGGATGAAGTCCTTTGATAGCCTAAGTAAAAATGACGAAGTGTGCAATGTGTTTGTCTTAGTATGATTGAAGTATGCTTGGTTGATCTCTTAGTATGACTAGTTAGAGATGTTCAAGGATGAGTATAATGATTCGATCATGTATAAGAGGATCTAAGATGTTATCTATGATTTTATATATTGTGTGCTTAAGTGGAATTCATTTGGTTTTATATAGTTTTCATCTAGACACTTTGGGTCCAATGGCAGAAAATCTAAGTAAGTAGTTTGATGATGGAATATCTAGCATGTGTGGATGTTCTAAGAGAAGGTGATTATATGGGTTTCTTTAGTTTTATACCTAGTTTATTTTTAATAACTTTAAAATCAAGTGTTGAAGCATGAGAAAATATATGAATATGCAAATTTGGGCTCCCAAGTAGTTTGACTATGTTTTCCCATACTTATCCAATTTTGCAATGTGGCAAGAAGAGCTGAGTGAGCATTTTGATGATGTTATATATTGCACATGTGAAGGTGTCAATAGAAATTGATCATATGGGTTTGTTTAGTTTTATGTATAGTTTATTTTCACTAAATTCTAGATTATGCATTGAAGCATAGTAAAATTTATGAAGGAGAAAATTTGGTCTCCCAGATAAAATCTACACATAATTGGCTCAATGACAAAATATTTTGAAAAGGGATTTTAATGGTGTTATATCTCACACATGCAAAAAAATTGGTATCAGAGCCATACATAAGATTCACTGTTAGCTATTGCAAGGATCGTTTGATTTTGTAAGAATTCTCAGCTCTGACTTTTTGAGTTCTCTGCTTTGAAAATTTCTTTGGGAAAGTTTATTGCATCGAGTCTCAGGCCGTTCTAAATTGTCATAGGCCACTTTATCTCTGCATCCTCTATTTTCCTTGCCAGAATTTTCTCACTTACCAGACCTCAAATCTCTCTGCTATGGAATTTGGAAAAGCTCAAACCTCCTCTATAGTAGAACTAGTTAATGAATCTGAGCTAGAAGGAACCTATGAACTCCCGTCCTTCATTCTTGAACAAATATCTGATTGTCCAGATATTGAAATCACTGAAGAAAACCTTGAAAAAGAAAATAGCCTGTATAAACCTCTGGCTATTAAAGCTTCACGTGTCTATAAAAAATCTGAATTCTTAATGTCTAAGTTTGTCTATAATTCTACTTATATGTCTTTTGTAAAACCCCGAATCAAATATGTCGAGTTAAATCTCAGTTATAAACCAAAAAGAACCTTTCAAACAAATTTACTCTCTCTGTTACTTGAGCAAGAAATCAATTATATCAGGTCACATGATGTAAAATTTGTTCATTTTGGTTTAATCAGAATACAGATCACTCCTTTGATTCCCAGTAATATAAAGCCTGTTATATACCTTGCTTTGTGTGATCGTCGTCAACTCAATTTCAAGCATTCTTGTCAAATATCCAGTCTTGGTCGCTTGAACGATAAAATTATTTGTTTTGCATTTTGTCCTAACCTCTCTGTCGTAGTTTGTGATAAAGGTTGTAAAGAAGTAAAAAATGGATCTTTAGATTGTTGGGGATTATTCACCTCCCTATTTGGTTTAGATATGTTCGGTGAATTTAAGTATGCTTCTATAAATATTTCTGTTGTTTATAGTATGACAAACACTAACCATCCAAAGATCTTAGAAAATCTGCCCTATGCCAGAAGATTAAGTGGTACTGTCTAACTCCAGAAAGGCCATATCGAGTCTGTCAAAATCCCTTCTGAATGGAAACTTGACTGGTTGAAAAATGTTTCCCCAAGAATGAAAGGTCAAGCCACAGTCCATAAAAGTGATGGCAGAACTGTAAATATTTTGCCCAGATCTTTGTCTACAAATTCTTCCCATTTATCTCCATCCAGACCATCTACTTCCTCTTCTCGTAGAACTATCAAAATAGGTCATATCCTGATAGAAGATGAAGAGATCAACCAAGGAAATGATCCAAAGGATCACTTACCCTGTACATTAATGAGTCTTCCAAGAGAAGAAAGTCTAGAATTCTATACAGAGAACAAAGTTACTCTGTATAAAGGTGGAAGATGGCCACCTCCTAAAGGAGTATACAAGCAGCCAGCAAGAACTGTACAGTATTTTTCAGCTGCTTACCAAGGAGATGTTGAACCCTCCAATGAGTTCAAACAAAGAAATTATACTGCCAGATTTAACTCCCATTTCACAGAGAATTTTGATGATCTCTATCGAGATGTTTTGTATATAAAAGTTAACGTAGAAAAGATACAACAAAAAGTTTCTTCTATTGATACTAAACTAAATGCTTTAGAAGATAGTTTAGATTGGCTTTCAAAATAGGATCAACAAGCAGAATCTTTTGCTAAAAAGCCTCATTGCTCAGTCTCATTCGGCTCCAATTTTAAGACTGCCAAGAAACAACCTAGTACTACCCTTATGCAAAAGACACATGTCCAGTTACAGCCTTGGTATCTTAACATTGATGATCTTCTCAATCCGTTCAATGAGATCACTGCATGGTGTAATGCCATGAGAGTTATTACTATTAATGCCCATTTAGACCAAGCTGGAACAACTTGTTTTGCATCAAAGTTTTTCTGAGGTATTGTTAGTCAATGGTGGGGTTCAATGACTAAAGCTCAACAATATGAGCATGTACATAATTAGCCTGATTCTTTAGCCACATTATTTAATTTATTGATTAGTGAGTTTGCACCTCCAGTTGGCAATAGAGAACTGGAATCCAAGAAATGGCTTCTCAAAATGGAGCTATGTGATTTAAAGTAGTTTGATGCATTTGCCAAACAATTCTGATAGTTGGCATATGACAACAAGAGTTTTGCATCCACTGAGATTAAGATCAAATTTATGCATGCTCTACCATATAATCTTATTGATAGAGTTATTTCTTATCTTGATCTTAAGGGACTAATAATTGAAGATCTTTCCCTCTCAGATGTGATTGATTTTTCTAAGCAGCAAATTATGTGCTCAGTCTCTGAGACTAAGTCTATCCAGAAACTCACCAAGCATCAAGCCTCTCAGATTGCTCCTATATTTCCAAAAATAGCCCCATTTGGCTGTAGGCCATTTGTTTAACCTCACAAATAGCAGAAGCAGTGCCGCAAGCATATCTCTTTTAAAAATTGCTCTTTTCCATGCAAGCATTCCTATGCACCTCCTCATTGTTTCCTCAAGAAATGACGCACTGCTCGTCCTCCCTCCAAACAACCTATTTACTACATCTATCGCAAACCTGGACATATTGCTCCCCAATGCCACTGCAAGAATCTTGTAGTCAAAGCTGTCTTTACCTCCAATGCAGCAGCGTGGTGGGATATTGTAGATTTTGATAAAGACCTCTACCTACAGGATGACATCTATGAACCAATTCTAGATGATCTCCTCGAAGAGGATCAAGAAGACTATGATGATGCAGATGCTCTCGAGTCATTATCCGATGACTTGGAATAGCTGCTCACCAACATGCAACGCTCGTACAGGCCAAGACACCATGATTGGTCCATGCTACCCAATGAAGCATATGGAGCCTGGTCTTGACATCACCATGAAGTCCCTGAAAGACCAGAGAAACCCAGAGCAAGAGGACAATCCAGAGGAGAAGGCACATCCAGAGGGAGACAGCCCTTAATGCCTTGAATGCCGCCAACATTGCAAAGACCTCAGCATCCTCCTTTGTAATATCCAAGCTCTTTCAGACTGAGCGACTCTTGGATCAAGAATAAGTTCACCAGTAAAGAACCTCAAAGATAAATCAAAGCACCAGTGATAGAGCCACAATGGGATGTTATATTGCCCACAGAAGAAAATAAAGAGGATAACGAAGTAGGAAGTCTTTTCTACTCTGACCAAGATTACTGCCCTGGTGAATGCAGTAACCTCTAGGAAGAAGAAGCAAAACTAGAAGACATCTACACTGAACAATCAATTGTTTAGGACCCAGGGAGACAAAAATTGGTATGTTCCAGTATTCCTCCCTTAGAGCTTCCACAACCAGCATATTTGAATCATTTGATTAATGGAAGGTTTGCCCAATTTTTCACATTAGAAATCAATGGCAGACTAGTAGATGCCCAGGTTGACACAGGAGCTTCTCTCTCCTTTGCAAAACCATAGCTCATCCATGAATGGAAGACATTGGATGATACCTTAGCTTACAAGAGCTTAGATGTCCAAGGGAATAGTTTCACTTGTAAAGAATATAAATAATAACAGCCCCTTTAGATACAGAATAAAATCTTCCATGCTGACTTTTTTGCTCTTGATAGGATGCCTATAGATATCCTTCTAGGAGGATCATTTATTGATAGATACTCTCCCTATGGTTCCACAACCAAGAGTATCATGTTCAATATAGAGAATGAAAGGCTCAGAATCCCTCGCCTAATTTATGCCACTGAAGAATTTCCAAGTTCAATGACTCAAGCTCCAGAAATAATCTCAGCTGAGATACAAGAAATAAGAGAAAAGATTAGAACCACTATCTGTTTTGATAACCCTCAGCAGTTTTGGTCTAAATCTATGCCTGAAATGAAGATAAAAATCCTTGAAGGCAAGCATATGAAGATCGGGAAGAAGATCCCAATACCAGCTTAGGATTATAATGATATGGAACTCTAGATCAAGGAACTGGAGGCAAATGGTTTTATAGAAAAATCTACCTCTCCTTTCTGTTGTTATGCCTTTATGGTAAACAAACATTCTGAACAGAAATGAGGAAAGAAAAGAATGGTCATTAATTATAGACCATTAAATGCTATTACACAATCATTTCCATATCCCATACCAGATAAAAGCTATCTGTTAGAGAAAGTTGCAACATGTAAATACTTCTCTCAGTTTGACTGCAAGTCAGGCTTTTATCAGATAAGAGTCAAAGACGCTGACAGGGAAAAGACAGCATTCAGCTGCCCTTTTGGCCATTTCTAGTGGACAATTATGCCTTTCGGTTTGATGAATGCTCTAGCATATTATCAAGCCCATATGGACAAGATCTTCCAAGGCACCTCTAATTTTTTATGTGTATATATTGATGACATATTAATTTTTAGTAACAGTTTGACTGACCATTTTACTTATCTCTCCAAGTTTTTCCAACTGGCTCAAGATGCAGGAATTGTTCTCTCAGAGACAAACATTCAGTTATGCAAAATTGAATGCAACTTCTTCGGCATGGTGATTCGAGATTCTAAACTGCAACTCTAGCCACATATTAAGGAGAAAGTCATCAGTTTTCTTGAAAAGCTAGACAAAGCTAAGCTTCAAGCATTTGTTGGATTATTAAATTATTTGAATAGTTTCTATCCTAACTCTGGTAAACACAGGTTCATTCTTTAAGAACTTCTCTAGAAAAAGAAAGCTTTCCATTGGGAAGAACAACATACAGCAGCAGTTCAGAAAATCAAGTCAACTGTAGCCAGATTACCAGAACTGCATATCCCAAAATCTGACCAGATGAAGGTTTATACTGATGCCTCTGATATTGCATGGGGAGGAGTACTTGTTTGTGTAAATAATAATAAAGAATTCATTTGTGAATTTGCTAGTGGAGTTTTTAGCCCTGATGTATTAAAATGGATTTCTTCTGATAAAGAAATCTATATTGTAAAGAAATGCTTAGAGAAGTTCATGTTAAAACTTCTCCATTTGCCACATTTTGTTGTAATTACCAACTGCACTAGATTTTTGACCTTTAAAGAAAAATACCATGGTCGGAAGGATGGTCGCAGTAAATATGTTAGATGGCAAGCATTTTTTAATCAGTTTAACTTTTCTGTAGAACACATCAAAGGCACTAAAAATGTTATTATAGATTGGCTCAACCGAAATCCTCCAGCAACGCTGATGCATCAACCCATTCCTGGTTTTAACCTAACCAGAATCTATAATCAAGGATTTCCTTCCTTGAACATCCTTGTCCAAGAATAGATTCTGTGAGAAGGGTTGCATCCTAGATACACAAGGATTTCTTATGCAACAGGACAAGACTTATAGATGTCCTCAGTAGCTACAATTCAGGCAAACTACAATCAAAACTCTGGAGTCATTGACATAGAAAGACTAAACAGTGAATTTTTGTACCATCAATTCACTGAGTTACTAAAATGTCCATTATGGACATGGCTGATAAAAATCAGATCTCTTTTCAAGGAACATCTGTATCGGTGGATTGCAAGGCATGGCCCACACCACATTCACGAAGAAGAGAATCATGATCAAGACACTATTGTGCATACGATCATCAAAAGATAGTTGGAGTGGGAATCTTATTTCTGCATCACTCCACGATATCACGCATGTGAATCTAGACCCCATCACTAGCATCTTTCCAGTACCTTCTGGCTCAGATGTCTATTCAATCCTATCAGTGAAAATGACTTAGAGGATGAAGCGGAAGCAATGTTGGGCCCGCGCACCCAAACATCATCATCATCCAGCACATCCAATAGCATCTCACTGTAGCTCACCTTTCACGCTATAAAGTATGATGGGACTTGACACCACCCTGATAGCCATCAGGCAGGACCTCCCAGAATGCTATAAATAAGCCTTTCCTCCATAGCATTTCCATCAAAAAATTTCTAAGCATTAGAAATCTAGTAGCCTTGTTGAAAGAGTATGCTCTTCTCTTGCCCTTTTCAAAGGATCCTGAGAATCAAAAATTGAAACAAGTGTTTGTAATATTTAGTTTGAAGTAATAGTGTGAAGCCGTAGCCATTCGGCCCCTGCCTACTATCGCAGGTTTTCTCTAATTCAAGTTGTAAAGAAAGAAAGGAAGGAGGCGTCTACTGACGGTAAATAAAATATTGGTAGTAGCCTTGTTGAAAGAGTATGCTCTTTTCTTGCCCTTTTCGAAGGATCCTGAGAATCAAAAATTGAAACAAGTGTTTGTAATATTTAGTTTGAAGTAATAGTGTGAAGCCGTAGCCATTCGGCCCCTGCCTACTATCACAAGTTTTCTCTAAATCAAGCTGTAAAGAAAGAAAGCAAGGAGGCATCTACTGATGGTATAAAAAGAGTGGTATCAGAGCCATACATAAGATTCATTGTTAGCTATTACAAGGATCATTTGATTTTGTAAGAATTCTTAGCTCTAACTTTTTGAGTTCTCTGCTTTAAAAATTTCTTTGGGAAAGTTTATTGCATCGAGTCTCAGGCTATTTTAAATTGTCATAGGCCACTTTATCTCTGCATTCTCTATTTCCCTTACCAAAATTTTCTCGCTTACCAGACCTCAAATCTCTCCGCTATGGAATTTGGAAAAGCTCAAACCTCCTCTACAGTAGAACTAGTCAATGAATCTGAGCTAGAAGGAACCTATGAACTCCCGTCCTTCATTCTTGAATAAATATCTGATTGTCTAGATATTCAAATCACTGAAGAAAACCTTGAAAAAGAAAATAGCCTGTATAAACCTCTGGCTATTAATGCTTCACATGTCTATAAAAATTTGAATTATTAAAGTCTAAGTTTGTCTATAATTCTACTTATATGTCTTTTGTAAAACCCCATATCAAATCTGTCGAGTTAACTCTCAGTTATAAACCAAAAAGAACCTTCCAAACAAATTTACTCTCTCTGTTACTTGAGCAAGAAATCAATTATATCAGGTCACATGAAGATGTAAAATTTGTTCATTTTGGTTTAATCAGAATATAGATCACTCCTTTGATTCCCGGTAATATAAAGCCTGTTATATACCTTGCTTTGTGTGATCATCGTCAAGTCAGTTTCAAGCATTCTTGTCAAATATCTAGTCTTGGTCGCTTGAACGATGAAATTATTTATTTTGAATTTTGTCCTAACCTCTCTGTCGCAGTCTGCGATAAAGGTTGTAAAGAAGTAAAAAATGGATCTTTAGATTGTTGGGGATTGTTCACCTCCCTATTTGGTTTAGATATGTTCGGTGAATTTAAGTATGTTTTTATAAATATTTCTATTGTTTATAGTATGACAAACACTAACCATCCAAAGATCTTAGAAAATTTGCCCTATGCCAGAAGATTAAGTGGTACTGTCCAACTCTAGAAAGGCCATATCGAGTCTATCGAAATCCCTTCTGAATGGAAACTTGACTGGTTTAAAAATGTTTCCCCAAGAATGAAAGGTTAAGCCACAGTCCACAAAAGTGATGGCAGAACTATAAATATTTTGCCCAGATCTTTGTCTGCAAATTCTTTCCATTTATCTCCATCCAGACCATCTACTTCCTCTTCTCGTAGAACTGTCAAAATAGGTCATATCCTGATAGAAGATGAAGAGATCAACCAAGGAAATGATCCAAAGGATCACTTACCCTGTACATTAATGAGTCTTCCAAGAGAATAAAGTTTGGAATTCTATACAGAGAACAAAGTTACTCTGTACAAAGGTAGAAGATGGCCACCTCCTAAAGGAGTATACAAGCAGCCAGCAGGAACTGTACAGTATTTTTTAGCTGCTTACCAAGGAGATGTTGAACCCTCCAATGAGTTCAAACAAAGAAATTATACTGTCAGATTTAACTCCCATTTCACAGAGAATTTTGATGATCTCTGTCGAGATGTTTTGTATATAAAAGATAACATAGAAAAGATACATCAAAATATTTCTATTGTTTATAGTATGACAAACACTAACCATCCAAAGATCTTAGAAAATCTGCCCTATGCCATAACATTAAGTGGTACTGCTAGATAAATATTTCTGTTGTTTATAGTATGATGAACACTAACCATCCAAAGATCTTAGAAAATTTGCCCTATGCCAGAAGATTAAGTGATACTGTCCAACTCTAGAAAGGCCATATCGAGTCTGTCAAAATCCCTTCTGAATGGAAACTTGACTGGTTGAAAAAATTTTCCCCAAGAATGAAAGGTCAAGCCACAGTCCACAAAAGTGATGGCAGAACTGTAAATATTTTGCCTAGATCTTTGTCTACAAATTCTTCCCATTTATCTCCATCCAGGCCATCTACTTCCTCTTCTCGTAGAACTATCAAAACAGGTCATATCCTAATAGAAGATGAAGAGATCAACCAAGGAAATGATCCAAAGGATCACTTACCCTGTACATTAATGAGTCTTCCGAGAGAAGAAAGTCTAGAATTCTATACAAAGAACAAAGTTACTATGTACAAAGGTGAAAGATGGCCACCTCCTAAAGGAGTATACAAGCAGCCAGTAGGAACTGTACAGTATTTTTCAGCTGCTTACCAAGGAGATGTTGAACCCTCCAATGAGTTCAAACAAAGAAATTATACTGCCAAATTTAACTCCCATTTCACAGAGAATTTTGATGATCTCTGTCGAGATGTTTTGTATATAAAAGATAACATAGAAAAGATATAGCAAAAAGTGTCTTCTATTGATACTAAACTAGATGCTTTAGAAGATAGTTTAGATTGGCTTTCAAAACAAGATCAGCAAGCAGAATCTTTTGCTAAAAATCCTCATTGCTCAATCTCATTCAGCTCCAATTTTAAGACTGTCAAGAAATAGCCTAGTACTACCCTTATGCAAAGGACACGTGTCCAGTTACAGCCTTGGTATCTTAACATTGATGATCTTCTCAATCTGTTGAATGAGATCACTGCATGGTGTAATGCCATGAGAGTTATTACTATTAATGCTCATTTAGACCAAGCTAGAACAACTTGTTTTGCATCAAAGTTTTTCTACGGTATTGTTAGTCAATGGTGGGGTTCAATGACTGAAGCTCAACAATATGAGCGTGTACATAATCAGCCTGATTCTTTAGCCAGATTATTTAATTTATTGATTAGTGAGTTTGCACCTCCAGTTGGCAATAGAGAACTGGAATCCAAGAAATGGCTTCTCAAAATGGAGCTATGTGATTTAAAGTAGTTTGATGCATTTGCCAAACAATTCCGACAATTGGCATATGACAACAAGAGTTTTTCATCCACTGAGATTAAGATCAAATTTTTGCATGCTCTACCATATAATCTTATTGATAGAGTTATTTCTTATCTTGATCTTAAGGGACTAACAATTGAAGATCTTTCCCTCTCTGATGTGATTGATTTTTCTAAGCAGCAAGTTATGTGCTTAGTATCTGAGACTAAGTCTATCCAAAAACTCACCAAGCATCAAGCCTCTCAGATTGCTATTGTATTTCTAGAAACAGCCCCATTTGGTTGTAGGCCAATTGTTCAACCTCACAAACAGCAGAAGCAGTGCCGCAAGCATATCTCTTTTAAGCACCACTCTTTTCCGTGCAAGCATTCCTATGCACCTCCTCATCGATTCCTCAAGAAATGATGCACTGCTCGTCCTCCCTCCAAACAGCTTATTTGCTACATCTATCGTAAACTTGGACATATTGCTCCCCAATGCCACTGGAAGAATCATGCAGTCAAAGTTGTCTTTACCTCTAATGCAGCAGCGTGGTGGAATATTATAGATTTTGATGAAGACCTCTACCTATAGGATGACATCTATGAACCAATTCTAGATGATCTCCCCGAAGAGGATCAAGAAGACTATGATGATGCAGATGCTCTCGAGTCATTAGCCGATCACTTGGAACAGCCGCTCACTAACATGCAACACCCGTACAGGCCAAGACACCATGATTGGTCCATGCTACCCAATGAAGCATATGGAGCCTAGTCTCGACATCACCATGAAGTCCCTGAAAGACCAAAGAAACCCAGAGCAAGAGGACAATCTAGAGGAGAAGGCACATCCAGAGGGAGATAGCCCTCAATGCCTCGAATGCCACCAACATTGTAAAGACCTCAGCATCCTCCTTTGCAATATCCAAGCTCTTTCAGACTGAGTGACTCTTGGATCAAGAATAAGTTTACCAGTAAAGAACCTCCAAGAGAAATCAAAGCACCAATGATAGAGCCACAGTGGGATGTTATATTGCCTACAAAAGAAAATGAAGAGGATGATGAAGTAGGAAGTCTTTTCTATTCTGACCAAGATTACTGCCCTGGTAAATGCAGTAACCTCCAAGAAGAAGAAGCAGAACAAGAACCTGAAGTAGAACCAGAAGACATCTACACTGAACAATCAATTGTTCAGGACCCAGGGAGACAAAAATTGGTATGTACCAATATTCCTCCCTTAGAGCTTCCACAACCAGCATATTTGAATCATTTGATTAATGGAAGGTTTGCCCAATTTTTCACATTAGAAATCAATGGCAAACTAGTAGATGCCCAAGTTGACACAGGAGCTTCTCTCTCCTTTGCAAAACCATAGCTCATCCATGACTGGAAGACATTGGATGATACCTTAGCTTACAAGAGCTTAGATGTCCAAGGGAATAGTTTCACCTGTAAATAATATAAACACCAACATCCCCTTTGAATATAGAATAAAATCTTCCATGCTGACTTTTTTGCTCTTGATAGGATGCCTATAGATATCCTTCTAGGAGGATCATTTATTGATAGATACTCTCCCTATGGTTCCACAACCAAGAGTATCATGTTCACTATAGAGAATGAAAGGCTCAGAATCCCTCACCTAATTTATGCCACTGAATAATTTCCAAGTTCAATGACTCAAGCTCCAGAAATAATCCCAGCTGAGATACAAGAAATAGGAGAAAAGATTAGAACCACTATCTGTTCTGATAACCCTCAGCAATTTTGGTCTAAATATATGCCCAAAATGGAGATAAAAATCCTTGAAGGCAAGCATATGAAGATCGGGAAGAAGATCCCAATACCAACTCAGGATTATAATGATATGGAACTCCAGATCAAGGAACTGGAGGCAAACGGTTTTATTGAAAAATCTACCTCTCTTTTTTGTTGTTATGCCTTTATGGTAAACAAACATTCTGAACAGAAATGAGGAAAGAAAAGAATGGTCATTAATTATAGACCATTAAATGCTATTACACAACCATTTCCATATCCCATACCAGATAAAAGCTATCAGTTAGAGAAAGTTGCAACATGTAAATACTTCTCTCAGTTCGACTGCAAGTCAGGCTTTTATCAAATAAGAGTCAAAGAAGCTGACAGGGAAAAGACAGCATTCAGCTACCCTTTTGGCCATTTCCAGTGGATAGTTATGCCTTTCGATTTGATGAATGCTCCAGCATATTATCAAGCCCATATGGACAAGATCTTCCAAGGCACCTCTAATTTTTTATGTGTATATATTGATGACATATTAATTTTCAGTAACAGTTTGACTGACCATTTTACTCATCTCTCCAAGTTTTTCCAACTGGCTCAAGATGCAGGAATTGTTCTCTCAGAGACAAAGATTGAGTTATGCAAAACTGAATGCAACTTCCTCGGCATGGTGATCCGAGATTCTAAACTGCAACTCCAGCCACATATTAAGGAGAAAGTCATCAGTTTTCCTGAGAAGCTAGACAAAGCTAAGCTTCAAGCATTTTTGGGATTATTAAATTATTTGAATAGTTTCTATCCTAACTCTGGTAAAGACAGGTTCATTCTTCAAGAACTTCTCTAGAAGAAGAAAGCTTTCCATTGGGAAGAACAACATACAGCAGCAGCTCAGAAAATCAAGTCAACTATAGCTAGATTACCAGAACTGCATATCCCAAAATTTGACCAGATGAAGGTTTATACTAATGCCTCCGATATTGCATGGGTAGGAGTACTTGTTTGTGTAAATAATAATAAAGAATTCATTTGTGAATTCGCTAGTGGAGTTTTCAGCCCTGATGTATTAAAATGGATTTCTTCTGATAAAGAAATCTATGCTATAAAGAAATGCTTAGAGAAGTTCATGTTAAAACTTCTCCATTTGCCACATTTTGTTATAATTATCGACTGCGCTAGATTTCTGACCTTTAAAGAAAAAGATCATGGTCGGAAGGATGGTCACGGTAAATATATTAGATGGCAAGCATTTTTTAATCAGTTTAACTTTTTGGTAGAACACATCAAAGGCACTGAAAATGTTACTGTAGATTGGCTCTGATACCAATCTTTTAATACCATCAGTAGACGCCTCCTTCCTTTCTTTTTTTACAGCTTGATTTAGAGAAAACCTCGCGATAGTAGACAGGAATCCGAATGGCTACGACTTCACACTATTACTTCAAACTAAATATTACAAACACTTGTTTCAATTTCTGATTCTCAGGATCCTTCAAAAAGGGCAAGAGAAGAGCATACTCTTTGTTTGGAAGGTTCTTTTTGGTTTATAACTGAGAGTTAACTCGACAGATTTGATTCGAGATTTTACAAAAGACATATAAGTAGAATTATAGACAAACTTAGACTTTAATAATTCAAATTTTCTATAGACATGTGAAGCTTTAATATCCAGAGGTTTATACAGGCTATTTTTTTTTCAAGGTTTTCTTCAGTGATTTCAATATCTGGACAGTCAAATATTTGTTCAGGAATGAAGGACGGGAGTTCATAGGTTCCTTCTAGCTCAGATTCATTGACTAGTTCTACTGTAGAGGAGGTTTGAGCTTTTCCAAATTCTATAGCAGAGAGATTTGAGGTCTGGTAAGCGAGAAAATTTTGGCAATGGAAATAGATGATGCAGAGATAAAGCGGCCTATGACAATTTAAAATAGCCTGAGACTCGATGCAATAAACTTTCCCAAAGAAATTTTCAAAGCAGAGAACTCAAAAAGTCAGAGCTGAGAATTCTTACAAAATCAAACGATCCTTGCAATAGCTAACAGTGAATCTTATGTATGGCTCTGATACCAATCTTTTTATACCATCAGTAGATGCCTCCATCCTTTCTTTCTTTATAGCTTGATTTAGAGAAAACTTGTGATAGTAGGCAAGGGGCCGAATGGCTACGACTTCACACTATTACTTCAAACTAAATATTACAAACACTTATTTCAATTTCTGATTCTCAGGATCCTTCGAAAAGGGCAAGAGAAGAGCATACTCTTTCAATAAGGCTACTAGATTTTTAATGCTTAGAAATTTTTCGATGGAAATGCTATGGAGGAAAGGCTTATTTATAGCATTCTGGGAGGTCCTGCCTGATCGCTGTCAAGGCAGTGTCAAGTCCCATCATACTTTACAACGTGAAAGGTGAGCTACAGTGAGATGCTATTGGATGCGCTGGATGATGATGATTTTTGGGTGCACGGGCCCAACATTACTTTCGCTTCATCCTCTAAGTCATTTTTGCTGATAAGATTGAATAGACATCTGAGCTGGAAGGTACTGGAAAGATGCCAGTATTGGAGTCTAGCTTTGCATGCGTGATATCGTGGAGTGATGTAGAAATAAGATTCCCACTCTAGCTATCTTCTGATGATCGTATGCACAACAGTGTCTTGATCATGATCCTCTTCTTCGTGAATGCGGTGTGGGCCATACCTTGCAATCCACCAATACAGATGTTCATTGAAAAGAGATCTAATTTTTATCAACCATGTCCATAATGGACGTTTTAGTAACTCAGTGAATTGATGCTATAGAAATTCACTGTTTAGTCTTTCTATGTAAATGACTCCAAAGTTTTGATGGTAGTTTGCCTGAATTGTAGCTGCTGAGGACATCTGTAAGTCTTGTCCCACTGCATAAGAAATCCTTGTGTATCTAGGATGTAACCCTTCTCGTAGAATCTGTTCTTGGAAATTGTTCAAGGAAGGAAATCCTTGATTATAGATTCTGGTTAGGTTAAAACCAGCAATGGGTTGATGCATCAGCATTGCTGGAGGATTTCAGCTGAGCCAATCTGCAATAACATTTTCAGTGCCTTTGATGTGTTCTAAAGAAAAATTAAACTGATTAAAAAATGCTTGCCATCTAACATATTTACCTCGACCATCCTTCCAACCATGATCTTTTTCTTTAAAGGTCAGAAATCTAGTGCAATCGGTAATTACAACAAAATGTGGCAAATGGAGAAGTTTTAACATGAACTTCTCTAAGCATTTCTTTACAGCATAGATTTCTTTATCAGAAGAAATCCATTTTAATACATCAGGGCTGAAAACTTCACTAGCAAATTCATAAACAAATTCTTTATTATTATTTACACAAACAAGTACTCCTCCCCATGCAATATCGGAGGCATCAGTATAAACCTTCATCTGGTCAGATTTTGGGATATGTAGTTCTGGGAATCTGGCTACAGTTGACTTGATTTTTTGAACTGCTGCTGTATGTTGTTCTTCCCAATAGAAAGCTTTCTTTTTTTGGAGAATTTCTTGAAGAATGAACCTGTCTTTACCAGAGTTAGGATAGAAACTATTCAAATAATTTAATAATCCCAAAAATGCTTGAAGCTTAGCTTTGTCTAGCTTCTCAGGAAAACTGATGACTTTCTCCTTAATATGTGGCTGGAGTTGCAGTTTAGAATCTCGGATCACCATGTCGAGGAAGTTGCATTCAGTTTTGCATAACTAAATCTTTGTCTCTGAGAGAACAATTCTTGCATCTTGAGCCAGTTGGAAAAACTTGGAGAGATGAGTAAAATGGTTAGTCAAACTGTTACTGAAAATTAATATGTCATCAATATATACACATAAAAAATTAGAGGTGCCTTGGAAGATCTTGTCCATATGGGCTTGATAATATGCTGGAGCATTCATCAAATTGAAAGGCATAAATGTCCACTGGAAATGGCCAAAAGGGCAGCTGAATGTTGTCTTTTCCCTGTCAGCTTCTTTGACTCTTATCTGATAAAAGCCTGACTTGCAGTCGAACTGAGAGAAGTATTTACATGTTGCAACTTTCTCTAATAGATAGCTTTAATCTGGTATAGGATATGGAAATGGTTGTGTAAATAGCATTTAATGGTCTGTAATTAATGACCATTTTTTTCTTTCCTCGTTTCTATTCAAAATGTTTGTTTACCATAAAGGCATAACAATAGAAAGGAGAGGTAGATTTTTCAATAAAACCATTTGCCTCCAGTTCTTTGATCTAGAGTTCCATATCATTATAATCCTGAGCTGGTATTGAGATCTTCTTCTCGATCTTCATATGCTTGCCTTCAAGGATTTTTATCTCCATTTCAGGCATAGATTTAGACCAAAACTGCTGAGGGTTATCAGAATAGATAGTGGTTCTAATCTTTTCTCCTATTTCTTGTATCTCAGTTGGGATTATTTCTGGAGCTTGAGTCATTGAACTTGGAAATTGTTCAGTGGCATAAATTAGGTGAGGGATTCTGAGCCTTTCATTCTCTATAGTGAACATGATACTCTTGGTTGTGGAACCATAGGGAGAGTATCTATCAATAAATGATTCTCCTGGAAGGATATCTATAGGCATCCTATCAAGAGCAAAAAAGTCAGCATGGAAGATTTTATTTTGTATTTGAAGGGGCTGTTGGTGTTTATATTCTTTACAGGTGAAACTATTCCCTTGGACATCTAAGCTCTTGTAAGCTAAGGTATCATCCAATGTCTTCCAGTCATGGATGAGCTGCGGTTTTGCAAAGGAGAGAGAAGCTCCTGTGTCAACCCAGGCATCTACTAGTCTACCATTGATTTCTAATGTGAAAAATTGGGCAAACCTTCCATTAATCAAATGATTCAAATATGTTAGTTGTGGAAGCTCTAAGGGAGGAATATTGGTACATACCAATTTTTGCCTCCCTGGGTCCTGAACAATTGATTGTTCAGTGTAGATGTCTTCTGGTTCTGCTTCAGGTTCTTGTTTTGCTTCTTCTTCCTAGAGGTTACTGCATTTACTAGGGCAGTAATCTTGGTTGGAGTAGAAAAGACTTCCTACTTCGTCATCCTCTTCATTTTCTTCTGTGGGCAATATAACATCCCACTGTGGCTCTATCATTGGTGCTTTGATTTCTCTTGGAGGTTCTTTACTGGTGAACTTATTCTTGATCCAAGAGTCACTCGATCTAAAAGAGCTTGGATATTGCAAAGGAGGATGCTAAGGTCTTTGCAATGTTGGCAGCATTCGAGACATTGAGGGTTGTCTCCCTATGGATGTGCCTTCTCCTCTAGATTGTCCTCTTACTCTAGGTTTCTCTAGTCTTTCAGGGACTTCATGGTGATGTCGAGACCAGGCTCCATATGCTTCATTGGGTAGCATGGACCAATCATGGTGTCTTAGCCTGTACGGGCATTGCATGTTGGTAAGCGGCTGTTCCAAGTCATCGGCTAATGACTCAAGAGCATCTGCATCATCATAGTCTTCTTGATCCTCTTTGAGGAGATCATCTAGAATTGGTTCATAGATGTCATCCTGTAGGTAGAGGTCTTCATCAGAGTCTACAATATCCCACCACACTACTGCGTTGGAGGTAAAGACAGCTTTGACTGCAAGATTCTTGCAGTGGCATTGGAGAGCAATATGTCCAAGTTTGCGATAGATGTAGCAAATAGGCTGTTTGGAGGGAGGATGAGTAGTGCGTCATTTCTTGAGGAAACGATGAGGAGGTGCATAGGAATGCTTCTGCAAAAAAGAGCGGCGCTTAAAAGAGATATGCTTGCGGCACTGCTTTTGCTATTTGTGAGGTTGAATAAATGGCCTACAGCCAAATGGGGCTATTTCTGGAAATACAAGAGCAATCTGAGAGGCTTGATGCTTGGTGAGTTTCTGGATAGACTTAGTCTCAGAGACTAAGCACATAACTTGCTGCTTAGAAAAATCAATCACATCTGAGAGGGAAAGATCTTCAATTATTAGTCCCTTAAGATCAAGATAAGAAATAACTCTATCAATAAGATTATATGGTAGAGCATGTAGAAATTTGATCTTAATATCAGTGGATGCGAAACTCTTGCTGTCATATGCCAACTGTCGGAATTGTTTGGCAAATGCATCAAACTACTTTAAATCACATAGCTCCATTTTGAGAAGCCATTTCTTGGATTCCAGTTCTCTATTGCCAATTGGAGGTGCAAACTCACTAGTCAATAAATTAAATAATGTGGCTAAAGAATCAGGCTAAGTATGTACACGCTCATATTGTTCAGCTTCAGTCATTGAACCCCACCATTGACTAACAATACCCCAGAAAAACTTTGATGCAAAACAAGTTGTTCCAGCTTGGTCTAAATGGGCATTAATAGTAATAACTCTCATGGCATTACACCATGCAGTGATCTCATTCAACGGATTGAGAAGATCATCAATGTTAAGATACCAAGGCTGTAACTGGACATGTGTCCTTTGCATAAGGGTAATACTAGGTTGTTTCTTGACAGTCTTAAAATTAGAGCCAAATGAGACTGAGCAATGAGGATTTTTAGCAGAAGATTCTGCTTGCTGATCTTATTTTGAAAGCCAATCTAAACTATCTTCTAAAGCATCTAGTTTAGTATCAATAGAAGACACTTTTTGCTGTATCTTTTCTATGTTATCTTTTATATACAAAACATCTCGACAGAGATCATCAAAATTATCTGTGAAATGGGAGTTAAATCTAGCAGTATAATTTATTTGTTTGAACTCATTGGAGGGTTCAACATCTCCTTGGTAAGTAGCTGAAAAATACTGTACAGTTCCTGCTGGCTGCTTGTATACTCCTTTAAGAGGTGGCCATCTTCCACCTTTGTACAGAGTAACTTTATTCTTTGTATAGAATTCCATACTTTCTTCTCTCGAAAGACTCATTAATGTACAGGGTAAGTGATCCTTTGGATCATTTCCTTGGTTGATCTCTTCATCTTCTATCAGGATACGACCTGTTTTGACAGTTCTATGAGAAGAGGTAGTAGATGGTCTAGATGGAGATAAATGGGAAGAATTTGTAGACAAAGATCTGGGAAAAATATTTACAGTTGTGCCATCACTTTTGTGGACTGTGGCTTGACCTTTCATTCTTGGGGAAAAAATTTTCAACCAGTCAAGTTTCCATTTAGAAGGGATTTCGACAGACTCGATATGGCCTTTTTGGAGTTGGATAGTACCACTTAATCTTCTGGCATAGGGCAGATTTTCTAAGATCTTTGGATGGTTAGTGTTCGTCATACTATAAACAATAGAAATATATATAGAAGCATACTTAAATTCACCGAACATATCTAAACAAAATAGGGAGGTGAACAATCCCCAACAATCTAAAGATCCATTTTTTACTTCTTTACAACCTTTATCGCGGACTGCAATAGAGAGGTTAGGACAAAATTCAAAACAAATAATTTCATCATTCAAGCGACCAAGACTGGATATTTGACAAGAATGCTTGAAACTGACTTGACGACGATCACACAAAGCAAGGTATATAACAGGCTTTATATTACTGGGAATCAAAGGAGTGATCTGTATTCTGATTAAACCAAAATGAACAAATTTACTCTCTCTGTTACCTGAGCAAGAAATCAATTATATCAGGTCACATGAAGATGTAGAGTTCTAAGAGTAGTGTGTCATATGGTTGGATTATCATATGTGAGGATATCATCAAGCCTAAATTTGAGATCATGTAAGTAAGCACAAAATAAGTTATTAAGGTGTAAAATTGGCCTTCTAGGCATATTGAAAGGGTCCCCATACTTATTCATTTATGCACAAGTTAAAGATCGATCAATATCGATGGTTTGCATTACTCCAAGAAGTCAAGATGCAACAAGATGAAGATTGGTGCATAATGTTTAATTATTAAGTGAAGGTATAGGATAAGGATCTAACAGTGAGTGAGTGTTCATATAGATTGATTGAATGTGAGCGTTGATAATTAAAAACCTGATTGATCTATAGAGATTGATGAAGTGTATGGAGTCAACATTTCAAAATTACATGAGATGAGGTCAAAGTGATAGAGGTTTAACATTTTGTAATTGGTGCCTATGTGTTAGAAATCAAACAACATTGATGAAGTTTATTTAATCTGAGCTGAGAGGACACAAGATGTGAGCATTATGTTCGAGGTTTAACTGTGACCATTGTTATTTGAAATTACTAAGGGAAATACCTGTGTCTAGTCTTTGGGCCATATCTTTTGATAGAGGTATAATTTTCTCATGTAGTAAAAATCAAAGTGGTATAGGACTCCAAGATGCATCTATAAATATGGATTTGAAGATATGAAAGTGTGTACAAACAAAGATATTGAGCTCCACAAGTTGACTATTTTTTTGTATATGATCTGCAAGTGACCCAAGAAGGATTGTTTGAGGTTGTTTTGATATTGTTTCCATATATTTGTTGAATTAGATATTGGGGAGTGTTATATAATCCATGGGGATTCTCTCTATACATTTTAAAGGTTTGACCAATCATATGAAATATGAACAAAGGTTTTTATTCATAATGATTGTGTGTGTAGATAAGTGTTTGAGATAATTGGACTTTAGCAAAAGAGTGTTTCGGTGACTATGATCATTTGAGGATTTCCTAAGGACATAAGGAGTGGACCTATTTATTTTTAAGTGGTAATGTTTTCTTGGTTTGCTCATAGATGTATCAAAAAGGTGAATGGGTCTCTATAGGACCTAAAATTGACTTAGGCCTATTTGAAAGGGGATTGTGCTTAAGTGTGGCCCATGTGAGATGCCTTAAGGGTAAAGGCATGTATTGTGGCTGAAAAGGATTATTATGGAATTGATAATTCATGACTGGTCTATATATAGTGAAACAAAATTTGTTGGTTTCTAGCTTTGAATGTGGAATATTAGAGAGAGTTGGGAAGTGAAGGATAGGTAGTATGCCTATTGGTTGAGTTAATGAGAAAAATAGTTTATTGATTATGTGTATGATATTTAGGTCATGTTCCTAATTTTAAGATAGTGATATTTATATTTTAGGGTATGTGAAGAGGTTTGAATGTGCATATGAGGACTATTTGAGTGAAGAATGAGAGAGATGGTGGCATGCCTATGTGAGAGGCTTGTATGAGTTAGAGAGAGTATGTGTAATTGTTAGATAATCAAGAGGTCCATCATCAGGTGTTGAAGACATAAATTATAAGGTAGAAGTGTTATTCCCAAGGAGGGTCTAAAATACTTGATCTTCTTTAGGGATAGTTTCTCCTTGTGAAACAAGGTTTCACTAAAGACCTTTCGTCAGAAAGACTTGATCAAGGTTGTAGGTCAGATGAACTTAATCAAAGGTTCTTAATCAAAAGGAATTGATCAATCTATTTTTTATCATTTTTTTAGGATATTAGTCCATGTGTTTATAAGCTTGAGAGTGGTTTTTATTCCCCAAGAGATTTTCCCACATAGATCTTGCGTCATGTATGTGATCTTGTATTATGTTCATTATTCACTATTATGAATGATTTGTATACTTCATGAATGTTTGTGTTATATGTTTAAGTATTTACAAAGGTTTGGAAATCAAAATAGATTATTTGTCATCACTGATTCACCCTCCCCTCAGTGTATTTTACCTCTAACATGTATGTATGTATGTATATGTGTGTGTGTGTCCATTATGGTATCTTTATCTTGTATTCTTTGGTCAAAAAATTGAAACACTTTAAAGGTCTTGTTTTCTTTCATTTCAAATTGTTATATGCTCCTTTTGGAAAACTCTCATTAAATAGGTGTGCCAAGACCATGTCTCCAACTTAAAATTCATGTTCTTTCCTCTTTAATTTTGTGAACTATTTGTATTACGCATTCCTCTTCTCTTATTATTTGTACATTTTTTTATGCTCATCACACATGTAGTTTGTATATTTTTTTGTCTTTTGTGCTTCTCCATTTCTCCACTTGAATGTCACAAAACTATACAACACCTCATGAAATAATCCCATATATAATCTATAATGGTGTCTTTCCAATGGTTTGGTTTACTAAATTATTGTATATGAATTTCATTTATGCCAAGACTGAATCGCATAGTCTAATATTTTATCCCACCATACATATTACATGTCTTCAAGTCTCCTATTAACCATATCCATTTGACCATTTGTCTAAGTATGATATGTTGAGCTAAATTTCAAATGAGTGCTCATTTTCTTCTACAATGTGTGTTAAAATTATTCCACAAACATATTACCCATGTCAGATATAATACTACACATAAAACCATGCATCCATAAAATTTCCCTAAAAAACTAATTTTTGAGTTGCCTATCATAATTTATTTATTTATACACCATAAAATAAGCCATTTTATTAAATTTATCTACCAATAATAGCCTTTTTTCATTATAATAAATTCATAAACAAAATCCATGCTAAAGTACTCCCATGTTTTCTTAAGTACTAGTAAAGGTTGATACAACCCTGCATTCTTAATTCTATCTTTTTCCAATTGGAAAATCCCACACCTACATACTTATGCACATTTGTAGACATGTATGGCCAAAATTATCCCTCCCTTAACTACACCATTATTTTATCAATGCCAAAATGACCAGCCAATCCACATTTATGATTCTCTTGGATCAAATTCTCATGCATTGATCCCTTACATATTCATAATTGTAATCCCATAAACAAAAAGCCTTCTTGCAAAAAAAATATATATATAATCATGTAATTATATCTATGAACATTAGCTCTACACATGCCTTCCATGATACCTTAAATTATTTTTCTGTTGAATACAAATATTTCATGAAATAAAACCCCATGATCTCCACACGCATCTTTCTCTTTAATCCACATCTCCTACTTAGTGTGTTTGCAATTTAATTAGTTTTACACTCTTGTGTTTCACGATAAATGAGTAAATTTTAAAAGACCTACCTATTTCATATGTATTTGATTCATATTTTTGTGGCTCTTGATGAATTTCAGCACTTGATGGTCTATGTACAATGCAAATTATTTGGCAACAAAAAGTGTTTCCACTTCTTCAATGCTTTCACAATAGAACATAATTACTGATCATATATTGAATATTTATGTTGTGCATCATTCAATTTCTCATTTAAGTAATAAATATACTTACCTTCTTGACTCATCATAGATCCAATGGTTGTGCCACTCACATCACAATCTACCTAAAATACCTTATTTAATTAGTAAGTGCCAACATCAGTTATTCCATTACTTTCCTCTTCAATTTTTAGAAACCCTACTAGGTTTTCATAGTGTATAAAATGGCTCTCATATCATCCTTCACTACCTCTATGATAGGGGCATAAATCCCATTGAATTTTGTTATGAACTTCAAATAGAAGCTCACCCAATCATATAATATTCATGCTTAAAAATCACTCTATGGTGATGTTCATTCAAGGATAAATCTCACCTTATCAAGATATAATCCTTCTAGAGATATTACAAATCCCAAGTACACTAATTTTGTCTCCATGAAGCTACATTTCTTCAAATTTATGAGCAAGTACTTTTTGTGTAAATTTTATAACACTTATCTCAAGTTCACCAAGTGATTTCATTTTGATCTAATAAAAATAAAAATGGCATCCAAATATACAATGGCAAACTAATTATGAAAAATATTCAACACTTCATTCATCATACACATGAAGATGCTCATCATTATAGTTAATTAAAAAACCATAAATAAACACTCATACAAACCATATTTCATCATGAAGCTAGGATTAAATACATCATCTTCTCTTATTTTGAGCTAATGATTCCAATTTTCAAGGTTACCTTAGTGAATTATAATAATCCACTCACATAATCTATTAAGTAATCCATGCACAATATTGGAATTATGTATGTAATGGTGATCTTTTTATGGCTTTGGAATCAGTGCACACTCTCATTTATTTGAGGCTATCACTTTAGGTACTATGCATGGGATAAGGTTTCTCTAATAATCCTCTTTTTAGGTAGATATTTAACTTGCCTCTTCACCTACTCATTTTATTTCAGTGTTAATTTGTATGTTAGTTTGTTAGGCAAACTTGATCCTAGAATTAGATCCATTCTATGAATTATGTTATGCATGGGTGGTAGTCCATCTAGAATATCCTTAGACATGATATCCTCATATTCAAAAAATAGATTATTTACTTAACAAGGATTCTTATCCTTTATAAACTTTTCACTTATAGTTTGTGTATGGCTAGGCATAAGTGCAAAACAAGCGTGTTCCTTTTTTTTCTTCCTTCAATAATTTCTAATAGGACACAAAAATTACGTTTAGTTTATTCTCTATCTCTAGACTATTGTCCTTCAAAGGATTTAAATTATGATTATTACCATCCTTCCACAAATCATAGGTATATGTTATTGGTATTTTCTCTTCTGTCATGCAAAACTTTCCTATCAAACTTCCAAGGCCTACCCAATTGTATATGGAAAACATCCATTGGCGTGATGTCACATAGGACTTCATCCTTGTATGAACCTATATGAAAAATTAACACATAATTTTCATTCGCCAAAACCTGAATTCATTTCAATAATTAATAAATAATATATGAATTCTAATGTTTAATCCTTTTTAGACCATGTTCTTCTCCCATCTCATTAAAAATAATAATATCAGTACTTCCACTATTAATGATTACCTTGTATCCCTTCCTCTTAATTTTTAATTCATCTTAAGTAGATTATTTATTTTCATGTGTGCATCATCTTCCTTCTTGGGCATCAAAAATGATCTCTTCATCATGAGTGATTCACCACACTTTGGTTTTTTTGCATGATTTATCTATGTAACGTTTTCCTTGTGTACTTATGTAACATCATTCCCATCCTTTGTTCTATGTAAAATTCTAATTTATTGTGCATATGGTAACTCGTGTTTAACTCCCTATTTACCCATGTCTATAACACATACCGTTTAATCCTCTTCTTCATTTGTGTCCATTGTTTCCTCTTCCTTGAAATGACCTTCTTCATCTTTATGCATGATCATGAACATGCAATGTGTTTTCTTTTCCCTCATCTGCAAGCATTCATTCTATATGTTCACTATGCATAGAACCTACTCTCCCATGTGTATTCTTTCCTTTTCCTCATGTGGTTTTTTTTTATTCACTTCATTTTGGCTACGTTCTTTGTCTAACCGAATATCAGACCAATTTTTAGCAAATAATGCAAATTAAGCGTAGAAATCACCAAAATACCCAAATTCATCTGCACATCAGATGTAAATGCTCAGAATCATGTAAAACTCTCCCTATTTTGGGTATCACCTTATATACAATGATAACCTATCATGGATTCATCCCCAATCAGGTTACGCCCAAACAATCTAACATTTTTTACTAATTGAGTGGGGCACTTAACCAACTTTTAGAAAGGGCTAAAAGATTAATCAAATTCACTTAATTGATTAAACCTAATTAAATGCATATGTAAAAAATCCATATTCAATTAGTGAATATCTAAAATTGGAAATTCAAAAATGCAAAATATCAAATCATGACATCATCATGATTTCATCTTGAAAGTTGGCAAGCACTCAAAAAGTTAATGAAAATAAAAATCTAAAATAGAAAGACATGCCTATTGATTGATCCATTATTAAAAATATTAATTGAATCATTTAAATCCTTTTACCTCCAAAATTGGGTCATTTGTGAGCCATACAACTATATCTTAGATTGGATAGTCACAGTTGATCTTCCCAATTTTAGGAAAATAATAAATACAAGTGTCATGACCATTCTAAAACAAGTTTTTGTGCACACTTACTATGCATAATTTACAAGAGGAGCTTCATATAACTGACTCATGTTGAAGTCAAACCACATATGAACAAGGGGAGATGTTGCCAACAAAGCACTAGCATTGATAAAGACTCCATTATCTACAAGCTAAGCACAAGCCACTCTCATGCTAATGAGTAGTTTGAATTGTTAAGGAAGGTAAAAGTATTTGATTTTGTCTTCTCATTACCTTTATTTTATTTGTTAATTTACTCACCCTAGGTCTTAGTCTTGGAATGCTATTTATTATTAATTTATTTGGTTTTATCCACTAACAAGAGGTTTCTAACATCTTCCTTGTAATATTATGATACATAATAACATGTTCAGATGATTTTATCATGAAGGTAATCATATAGTTTAGGATACCAGGTAGAACTAGGACCAACAATAGCTTAAAGCTTCTTAATGGCCAAAGGTTCGTGAGCTAGTGTGAGAAGATTTTAAATAAGGAATTGATAATTTTTGGACTTATCTATAATTTAGATCATAGATCCAATCATGTCCATAGCATCTATTATTATTTTATTATCCTGAGGTATCTTCTCAAATTGAATATGAGTAATTTATTTTTTAATGGTGTCCACCATGTCTTTATAAGGCATGAACTTCTCATCCTTGTTTTAAAATTGGTTTGTAACTTGATTGATGATAAGATAAAAATCTCCATAAACTCAAAGATGTTAAATATTCCATTATACCATTAGATGAATCTCTCTAATGAGTTATGCATATTTAGCCATGTTATTGGTATAAAGAAAGCTGATATAAAAGGAATTGGGAATGAGATCCCATTATGGTGTTATAAACAAAAGTCCTACTCCAGACCCAAAAGATGTGAAGGAACCATAAAATAAAGTTTCCATTAATCCTCTTTAGGAGGTAATTTTTTTATGATCATGATGGACTCATTTGTAAATCCAAAAGTGAATGGTTGAGTGTCAAAGAGGGGAGGTTCAAAAAACTAGTTTGTAATTACCTATCCATTGATGGCATTTTAGTTATCATATTCAATATCTAACTCACTTAGAAACATGATCCATTTAGGCATGTGGCCCTATAAATCTATTTTTAATAGTAGATAATTGAGCATATCTACTTTGGCAATGATGATGGTCTTGTTATTAAGCATGTAATGATGCAACTTCTAAGTTGTGAAGACCATGGCTAAACAAGATTTCTATATTGGTGTATAATTATGCTCATACGTAACCTATGTATGGCTCAGGTAGTATACATCATGATCTTTTCCATGTTCATCATACTGGGCCAAAATCACCCCCAGGTCATTTTTAGTAGTAGAGAAATAAATTAGTAATGGATTTTCTAGTGTAGGTGGTAACAGAATAGGTGAATTAGACAAATATTCTTTCAAATGGTCAAAGGCTTTATGGAAATTGGAAATCCATGAAAAATTGGTGCCCTTATTTAGTAAATGGGTAAATATATGGAATTTTTCATCCAATTTTAAAATGAAGCACTTGATGGACTATATTTTACCCTACAAACTATGAGTTGCTTCAATGTAGCTAGAGATGGCATCTCGGTAATGGCCTTAACCTTGGCTAGATTGAATTCAATGTCCCTATGAGAAATAATTAATCCTATTAATTTTCTTGAAATGATGTGAAAGATGAATTTTTTAGGGTTAAGGCTTACTTTTTATTCATGTAGGCACTCAAAAATTTTGTAGTTCCCTAGGGAGTGGTGAACATTATCTTGTATTGGTCTTTTGGTGTGATCTTAATCTGATTGTACCCTGAAACTCCATCCATGATAAAAAAAAACATCTCATAAACAAAATTAGAGTATAAAATCATGTCAATATTTGGTAGAGGAAAGTCATCCTTTATAGAGTCCTTATTGATGTCTTATAAATTGGTACATAGTTTGATACCTTCTAGTTTCTTACTAACTGGCATAATGTTTGACAACCACTCTGAATAGTATCAATGGGATGAATGCATCATACCTCTAGGAGTTTTTATAGTTTTTATTAAATAATATGATAATTTGAGGATGCATTTTCCTCAGCTTCTACTTAATTGGCTTAGTACCTAGATACAATACTAAATGGTGTACAACTAAATAAGGGTCCAAACTAGGCATATCAAAATATGCCCATGCAAAGATATCAGTGAAATTCCTTAAGAGATAAATAAAGACTTCACATTCCTCCTCAGTGAGATACATGCCTATTTATATCCATTTGGGATCATCTGGTGTTCCAATGTTGACTCCAAAAGTGTTATATATAACGAGTATGGAACCATCTTCTAAAATAAGTGAACTAGTTAGCAATATCAAATTCCTTTAGTCAAACTAGTTCATCAATTTCTCCCAAATAAGATGAATAAAAATCACCAAATAGTGGTAAATGCCATGTAATAAATACTTATGGACATTCTTGGATAATTTGTTTAAAGGTTCATTGTTATTATTCACTAATTTTAGGCCCAAATATGATTATCACATTAGTATCATCATGAGCTTCATTCAAGGGTGAACATCCCCATCTAATGGTGCCTAAAATAGGTTTTCATAAAGAGACTAGCCTTTTTCTTTACTTTTACCCTAGTCCAAAAGTGCCTCAAAGAGGTTTTTACTTCAGGACCTCAATGTTTGATTTTCTCTTTATTTTTTTCAAAGGAAGTTCACCTGCTCTTTGAAATAGTCAAAAAGATATAATATGATAAAAAAAACCTTGCTTATGATCTCTAAGAGGAACATGGTTTCCTAGGACCAGGAAGTCACAAATGGCCCCATCATTTTCAAACTCGTTAAGGGATACTTTATGTTCTTATTGGTCCAATCAATGAGTTTAGGATGGTGAAGGAAAAGTGGGGAATGACTAATGGCATATGTAATGGTATATATGGCATGAGGGTTAAATAGGTTAGTATTGGCTAAGTCCCATATACACTATAATCAGACTCTACATCATTGTCGGCATCATCATCACTAATCATTAATGCAGAAACATAGATAAGATATGCAGGGTCACCCCTAGGTGGTTTAAATCCAATACCATAAGTTCCTTTGTGTTTGATCATGGATATGGACTCAAGAGTGCCTTGATTATTTCCCTTAGACCTCTACCTTCATAATCTTGATTATCCATGTTTTAGTTAGGAATGGGATACTCTTTGCTTTGGTAACAATCAGCCAAGTCATCATTATAAATCAAAGATTAATCTTCATCAAGTGGGTCTTATTCTTGTTTAGCATTTGGTGTGAAAATAAAAGGATATTGAGCACTAAACTTCCCTTTATATCTCCATTTCATGCAAATGGTCTTGGATTTTGGTATTCCATTGGATTTAGGGTCCTATGGAAGATTTATTATGTGGAATGCATTTTGTGAGAGGCATTCACTTAGGCCTTTGTCAAAGATGGTAAAATGACTATATATCTCAAGATAGTGTGTAGATGATATGGAGGCAAGACTATTTGGGTCAATATAATTAGAATCTAGAAATTAAACAAGTACATCCTTGTCCTTATTTGGTGTAGGGTCTAAGGCAACATGGTAAGTGTATCTCTTATACTCAACTTCTAAATGCTTGAAAAATTGATGTGGCTGTAAGTCTAAAAAAATATTCACCTCCATACTAGAATGGGGGAAATTGATACATTGTTGCAATTTGGAAGGTATGGCCTAAATTTCATGTATCCATAATTAGCATAGTAATAAGATATATTATAAATCAAGATCTATAACATGGCAAAGTGTGTTGTGTGTCAAGGGCCTAATGACCACTGTCAAATAATTTATTCCCTATGATTCCCTATCCTCATTATCATAAGCATTGATGGTAATGGTACCTAGTTGAAGGTTAGTTGTCATGTATCTAAGATTCTTGACTACCCTTAGAGACAAAATATTGAGGCCTAATCCATTGTCTATGAGGACACATTTAACCTTGTGTCAGGTTATGAAAACTTTGATAGATAAAGTCTTATTATGAAGAGGGACAAGGTATGACATGTCACTTTAATTGAAGGTAAGCTATTGACTAAGAGATAAATGTCCTACCAAGGATTTAAATTTATCTGGTGTGATGTCATTTGGCACTTGGGATTGGCTCATAAGTTTAGTAAGGATGTTCTTGTGGAAGGTATACTTACACAACAAATCTAAAATAGAGATTTCAATGGGTATCTTTTGGAATTTCTCCATAATATTAGATAATTTATACTTGGCATAGGTAATTGGCTTATTTATAATTGGCATGGGAGTTTGGATAGGTTCATTGGTAGGAGTTTATGATCATAGAATGGTAACTTTAATCCGTCAAGTTGTGATTACATAGTCTATATTAGGTAATGGACTACTTTAATTATAATAAGGTCCTAGGATGGTAACTCTTGGGTATTGCTAGGCTTGGTTTCCCATACAGACCACAAGAGGATTACTGACATAAAGAAATAATTGGGAATTATTTGATATTAGTTGTTGTTAATTGGTTATTGGTCTCAAGTTGATGGTAATAGTTTTTATATGATTGCCCATGATATGTCCTACAACTTTGTTTTAGTAATGTGTAACAACATGATAAGCCCCTTAGTTATTTCTCTAACCTTGGTTCCATCCATTATGTGGTCATGGTTACTATTGTTATTGTTTTTTCTGATGTTGTTTTTTTATGGTGGTGGCCTATGTTGTTATTGATTTTATTATTGATTCTAGTTATTGACATTGTGTTGTGGAAAATGGTTTTGATAAATGCCTAGGTTTTGATTAGAAGTAGGGGCCCTATTATCTTATTCAATTTCACCATTTTCTAGCATATTCTTGATCAAATTCCTTAATTACACATATCGGTGTATGAAATGTCCTTTGACTCAATTATATTCACAAACTTGTGCTATTTATACTAGTTAAGGAAAGGAACCCCCTTAAGAAATGGTTTGGGAATGGGCAAACTAATTAGATTGGTGAAATCTAGTTTTCAAAACATGGATTCAATGGGCTCTCCTAGGTCACTAAAAATTCTCTTTATGGGTGTTCTTGCTCTTGGTTGAGGTATTTGTAGAAGAGGAGGTAGGAGCACTTGCATTTATGGAATTAGATGCATATGTGGAGTTGGTGTAGTAGATGGTGTTTTCACCATTTGTATGTGGCATGATTATTAACTCCAATACCCACAATGTTCTTGTTGCATTTATAAACCTTGGGCTTCTTGAAAGTATTAGCTTAGGTTGGCATAGGAAGTTGCATTTCAATTGGTAATGATTTTTTTTGGCCTTAGTACTAATTTTAGCTTTGGTTTGGGCTTTGGTATTGGTTTTATCTTTGGTTAGGAGTGTACAACTTGATTAACCCTTTATTGATAAGGGCCTTCTCAATTTTTAGGCCTTTGTCATTAATCACCCCAAAAGTGTGGGCACATTGAAGCTCCAAGTGATACGATATATCACTTTGTAAATTATGGGTAAACACTACAACCAATTATTTATCTAGTAGAGTATATATGAAGTGGATAATAAGTGCCCTCCATCATTGTAAATAGCTTGAGAAACTCTTATCAAGTCTCTATTGAGCTTGACCTAAATCCACCACAGTAATCTCATGCTCAAGATTATAAGAAATGTGTTGCAAAAATTTATCTAAGAGGTTGTCAAAGTATATAATAGAGTTATTTATAGTTAAATTAGTCACTCCAAGGCATGTCCATCTATATTACATTAAAAAAGGAGAACAAAATAGATATAACTATAGGCCACTGGATGGAAAGTAACATAGAATTCTTTCAGATGTTCCTTCAGGTCACCTTTAATTTTATATTTGTTAAACTTTGGCATCTCAAAGCTCATGATAAATGGTATTTGAATATAGTCCATTTTTAAAGGGTATGAGCATATTTCATTTAATTTAAACTTATTTACTTATTTTCCAGTCTAAATAGTTATAATTTCATCCTTTGCTTACTATAGTTCTTGGGATAGGAATGTGGATAGTATAGATGATATTGATGGTTATGGTTGAGTGGTCCAAGGTGGATTACCTTGACCAAGGTACAATGGGTGAATGGAAGACTGAGGTATGTTTTCTTGGTTGGTCACCTGACTAGGAATACACATTCATTGGTTAGGGTTATATTTTTGGTATAGTATTTATTGGTAAACATTGGGGTTAGGATTGATAGTATAGATTTGATATAGAGAGAACTATGGGCTTAATGGAGGTATTTGGTGTTGGGGAATGAATTGCATGGCATGGTTTAGAAGGGAAATTTATTTTGTCTAGTCAAACTCTTGTATATGTTATTGGTTAAAGGCATGTTACATAAACTACTATGTGTTAGGTATGTGTTATTGATAAGGTATATGTTGGGTTTGAGTTAACTATTACCTAGTATATATTTATTAGATGTTAGGCACTTATTATTGGTTAAACACTTTTTTTTGTTAATTACTTCTTGTAGATTAGGCCTTTTTTATTGATTGGACATAAGACGTTCTTTATTAGACAATGCTTGAGGTGGATGGTATATCACTTGTTGTGGTGGCATGTTAGTCTAAACCTACTAAGATAGAGTGTTTGTCACCACATATTGTGAAGATGCATTTAATGGTGGGTTGTTGATTACTCCTTGTTATATGTTTGAAGGAGTAGATGGTCATGGAGGAATAGTCACATGTTATAAACTATATGTATTTAACCCCTATTGTTAAATCTTATTAACATACTTGAAGTGGGAATCTATTAGAAATTATTGGGTGGGGTGTTTTCGATATATTGATCTATATTTGGTTTAGATTATGGAACACGTGTGTTATTTGTTACATTTTGACAAGGGTTTCCTAAGGATGTTTTTGATTGATTTTCATTTAGCTGAACATTAAACATGTCTACAAGTGGTGTGGTTTAAACAAATGGATTGTATGTGTATTAGAAGAACCTACCAAGCTTATTTATAGTGCATTTGATGGAGATAACTTTATGAGTGGCATGTTTTGAATAGTCATGGCATTGAAGTTCCTAACTAGGTTTAGATAATTTTGATAGGCATGTTACACTTGTGATAATTGGTCATCACTTTAACCTTTTCCCTTAGTATATGTAACAAGTTATTGGTTATGCAATTGTACATAGGCATGGGTTTGATTAGTAGATGCCTAATCAAATGGTTTGATGAAGGGTGTGTTGTTCTATCTTCTAACCAAACTAGGCAAACTTTCATATGGGAATTCTAATGGGAATTTATCACCTACTATGACTATTTTAAAAATAATTTCATCCCTATGTTCTAAAATATGGAGATCAAATAGACAGGGATCATAAATGGTACTAGATAATGAGGTCATAAATTATGGTTGTTGATGTTGTTGGATCATTTTTGTACTAGGTGGTATGCTGGCAAGGTATTGCATGGATGAATCTTATTCCTATTTTGGATATAGTTGTGTGTTGGCAAGGTATTATGTTAATTGGTCTTGGCCCTATTCTATGTTAGGTGACACATTCATGGGGTACAGATCCATTTTGTATACTATGTTATCACTATAGGGCTTAGTCAAATGAATTAATTGTAACAATGTTTTCATGATCCATATTATACATAGCTCCACTAGGTGTATATCGAGGCATGTTTAAATTTGTGTTTCTTGACTTGAGAAACATTTTTTCTAGAATTCATAATGTTTATAACTTGGCTCAAAATTATCTCTCCTTCAAAACTAAAAACTGGAGTTTGGTCTAAACTTACCACTAAAAAACACTCTAAGTATTTACAGCAAATGGTCGAAAAAGGAAAACTTGATCATGGTCTTGGTAAAAGGTCTAAGAAATCTTGAATATTAAAACTTGGCACACGAGATTTAAACTATATGGAAAACATACTAAATTCTAGGTTTAGGCACATGAAATATTAAATAGGTATTAAAAATAAACTTGGTCTAGGAAAAATAACTTGGTATAGACACATGAAAATGGTATCGACTTAAAGATGAAACTACTCTTATGTCTAAGGTCTTGATTTGAAACAAAATACACACTTAGTCTTCATATAACTTAGGAACAAGGAAAAATTAGGTCTTGATCCAAAAGCAAACTTGGTTTAGGAAAATCTCTTTAAACCAAACTAAAAATAGATCTAATTTACACAATCTAAACACAAAAAGGTGAACTCAAGCCCAAGTTGTAGGCAAGACTCAAGCATAAACCAATTGTCTTTATATCTGAACATTGACAGATGGATTTTGAAATTGGTTACAAAGAATTAGATTTTTTAAATGAGAAATGTTATAGACTAAAATTGGTAGTGTAACAACATCTTTCAAAATTTTAACTCACCAAATTTGGGTAGCATAACACTTCTTAATGTGAATGGTGTACATGTAAAGTATTTTTTACTTGTTTATTTGCATAAAAAAAATTATACTCAATTACACAAAATAATATGCACACAAACATGCATTCCTATCTTAATAACTAACATGAGGTGTGCATAGTATCTACCAAACTTTCAGTGATATACTAGTTCTTGAGAGCAATTAATTGCTAATCCAATAACTAAAAATGCATGTAGGTAAAGTGATTATTCCCCTCTATCTCTCAAGAAATTATATGTAGCATGAAACTTAGAGTGCAAAAACAACTTGACATTGGTAGGATAATTTGTGGTAAGTGGGGTCAATTAATCTAAAAAAAATTATTGGATTTATAAATGGTCCATAAGTGCCTAAAAATACTTGGGAATAATTATATATCTGTCAATTAAATTTAAACCATATAGTTTGTTATGAAAGGGTCTTATCCATTTCATAACCACTCTAGCCATAACTTTCTTAGTAAATTATGATGTTTAGACCACTGCATAATCTAAGGATCCTTTAACCTTTTCAAGTTAACTGCTCAGCCACTATCTAATCAAAAGGAATGTCAAATTTGTATACCCCACTAGATAATTGGGTTTGGTACAATGTTGGAAGATGAAACCACAGCTTAACACATCCATAAATAACTTTTGAGGAGGTGATGAATTCTTGCTCGCTAAGATAAACAAAAATAAAAGAATAAATTGGTCATTTTTGAGTCATCCAAGTCCCTAAGAACAAAGAAATAGAGTAAATGACATTTTTTTAGTGTTTGACTAAAAATCAAACAAGAAAAAACATGTTTTTGAGTCACCCTATGAAAGGGGAGGGCATACATGTGATTAGAACCAAACAAAAACAATCTAAGCAAGAAGCACAATGCTTAAATGAACAAGTTTTTAATCACCAATCTTGAAATGTGGACAAGTTTTAAAACACCAAAATTTAAAGTGTGAATGAGTTTTAAAACACTAAATTTTAAATGTTGACTTGCTTTGAAACTTAATAAAAATTCTTTAAATGGTTTTGGTTAGTGTTCTAAATTGGAAATTTTCACCTAGTACCCTGTATTAAACATTATAAGATTCATTTGCTTTGTTTAGTTTATAATAACAAGGTACAAAAAATGACTTTTGAATATCTCATATTTTTATCTCAGGACGAAGTTGTTGTTTAGTAGGAATATCCTAGAAAATGTAATTTTTTACAAAGTCATTGATTTGTAATGTGAAGCTACCATTTA
This sequence comes from Torreya grandis, assembly GCA_037957365.1. Classification (NCBI taxonomy): domain Eukaryota; kingdom Viridiplantae; phylum Streptophyta; class Pinopsida; order Cupressales; family Taxaceae; genus Torreya; species Torreya grandis. The sequence goes on along the minus strand of JARHVA010005415.1, from coordinate 858,682 downwards.
GAAGGAGAAATATACAAAGTCACTGATTTAAAAAAAATCCAAAAATTTGTAAGACTTATAACTTGACAAAGTCACCAATTTCTAGGGTAAAGTCATTGATTAATCTTGATGAAATCATAGTTTTCTCAAAAAATAGTGAAGCTACCGATTATGTGAATAACTTTACCTGATGAAGTCACTTTTACCCAGGTTCAAAGTTGTTGAAATGCAATCAAGTATAAAATGGAAAAATGAGATAAAACAAGCTAGAAACAAGGTTAAAAATCAAATTTTTATCTTTTTAAGAGTGATAAAGTGATCTTATCATCAATTTGGGGTGCATGGTCTCACCAGCTTGCCATTATATATCATAGGATTACAAGGAAGATGTTAGTTTCTCTTATTAGTGGATAAATAAAAATGACTCAATGAAAACTAAAATTCCAACACTAAGACTTAGGGTGAGAAAATTAACAAACAAAAGAAAGGAAATGAGAAGACAAAATCAAACACTTTACCTTCCTTGATGATTTGAACAACTTGTTAGCATGAGAGTAGCTTGTGCTCAACTTATGGATAATTAAGTCTTTATTGACGCTAGTGTTTTGTGGGTAGCATCTCTAGTTGTTCACATATGGTTTATATTTCACATGAGTTTGTTGTATGAATATCCTCTTATAAGTTCTCTCCCAATTAGGTAAATATATAGGTTGAAAAATCAATTTTTCACCCTCTAGTTTTAGAGGTTTAATTTTTCATTCCAAGAGGTCCAATTTTTGGATCTGTGGTTCATTTCTCAATCCATTTGTTCCTATGGTCATTATTTATTGGACATTTATATACCTGGACCATGTTGTGGGGCCTTTTTGAAGGCTTGCTTCATAACACTATTTTTCTACTAGTAATTTGGATGTGCATCTCTAACCTAGCAGGTATCCCATATCCATATTGTTCTTATGTGCCAACTTATTTTACTAAATCTATATTATTGATTATTCTCTTGAGCTCCATATGTCAATTTTCCCAAATTCAAAAAATTATTTAGACTGATCAACAATCAAATTTGCCTTATTGGGGAAAATCATTATGACAAATATTATAACTACCTTTGGGAAAATCATTATTTTGACCTCCATTACTAATAGACTATGTCATTTTCCTATTTTTTATGGCTTATTCGATGATATTATTTTATTCCCACTCCCTCAAGGGGGCATCTAGGGCTCATAAACTACCCTTTGGGGCATCAACCAATGTTTTTTGGCTCATAACAATCTACGATTATCAAACACACCATTTTTTCAAAACATTGTTATTTTAGCTTAAAAACCTTTTTATTCTTTGAAAATACATTCCTATGTATGTTTCTTGAAATGCCTTCTCAAATAGGGGTAAAATGTATACACTATGTTTTGGATACATTCCATGTCTAACTAGATATCAGACCAATTTTTAACAAACAATGTAAATTGAGCCTAGAAATCACCCAATTACCCAATGTCATCCACACATTAGATGTAAATGTCCATAATCATGTCAAAGCTTCCATATTTATGGTATTATCCTATATTCAATGATAATATCTCATGGATTTGTCCCTAGTCAGGTTGTAACTAAGCAAAATGATATATTCAACTAGTTGAGTGGGGTACTTAACCAACTTCTAGAAAGGGACAAAATATTAATCAAATTCACTTAATTTATTAAACCCAATTAAATGCATAATTTAAAAATCCATATTCAATTAGTGAATATCTAAAATTACAAATTCAAAAATGCAAAATATCAGGCCCTAGCATCATCGTGATGTCACCTTTAAAGTTGGAAAGAACTAAAAAATTCAATGGAAATAAATATTTGAAATGAAAATCTATGCCTATTAATTGATCCATTCTTCCAAATTTTAATTGAAGAATTTAAATCCTTTTGCCTCCAAAATTGGGCCAATTGTGAGCCACACATTTAGATCTTAGAATGGATGATCATATTTGATCCTCCCCATTTCAAGAAAACTATAAATACCAATGCCATCACCATTCTAAAATAATATTTTTTACGACACACTATGCAAAATTTAAAAGAGGAGATTCACACAAACAACTCATTCCAAATCCAAACCACATATGAACAAGGGGAAATCTTACCCACAAAGAACTAGCATCGATAAAGACTCCATTGTCCACAAATTGAGCACAATCCACTCTTATGCCAACAAGTAGTTTGAATTGTCAAGGAAGTTAAAAGTGTTTGATTTTGTCTTCTCATTGCCTTTTTTTTGTTTATTAATTTGCTTACCCTATGTCTTAGGCATGGAATGCTAGTTATCATTGATTATTTTGTTTTATCCACTAATATTAAGTTTCCAAAATTTTCCTCATAATCCTATGATATAATTTGTTTCCTTTTATACAACCTTTCTTATACCTTAAATGGACATTTATAGACTTCTCTATTGACTTCGAGTTGATCATCCTGAATTCATCCTAGATGGAAACTTGAATTCCCTTTACATATCTTAAGAGTTTCTATGAGACATATCTCATGTGATCCATGTGAGTTTTTAATTTATACAAATCTTATATGTAGTCCTTGACACTCAAATTCCTTTGTCTCAACTTGTAAAATTTGCTTAAAATATTAATTTCATAGTTTGTGAGTAAAAACTTTGATTTCAACTTGGAATCCATTTTGTTTCAAGATTTAATTGTATCCTTTCCCTTTCTCTACCTATCTGTCTAGATGTGATCCCACCACAAATATGCATGCATTTTTATTGGTACATGAAAATCACACTTTTTTTTCTTCAATGGACTCAAACTACATATCCAACTATATAATATAGTCAATCAAATATTTTGGACATAAGTTCCCTAACTAGTTTGAAATGTCCATATGGGGATTTCCACCTATCTTAGAGATGGATCTTAACAACTATATTTTTTTGAAGATTTATTATGTTCATCTATGTACACTTTAGGTGCCTTATCATCACTTGAATCTGAATTTCCCCATATTGTTGAATAGTCCACCATGACTTTTTATATCCCTTGGAGGTATCTCATCATGCTTGCCAAATATACCACTCTCTATGGTTTGTTTCTTCCTCATATTAGAGTAACTCCTCTATTCCCCATTTTGTTTACTTGAGAAATCAATGTAAAAAATGTGCTTTCAACACCTTACACCAACAACCTTTATGTTCGAAGATGTCCATCATTTTCTATCCACACTTGCCAATGTGAAAATAGATTTCACTTTACAGGTTGAACTAATCTGATACAAAATGATACAGTCATGGTTAAATAATCCAATGAAGGATGACCTTATACCACAAAACCCACAATAACTTCACGCCAATATATAAGATTGGTATTTTCATAATCTATATGTAACACAAAGTAATAGTTAACTAAATTGACAATAGCAGAGAGGGGGTATTTATCATGGGGATCACCCCATATAGACATAAATAGGTCATCTACCCCAAAAATTGGATCCTAACTATAACCAATAGTGGTATGATCACTTTCCTCTTGATCATCTTCATTTGGATCTAAGCAATAGGGATAAATTTTTAGCACAAGCCTAGGAATTTTGTTATCAAGTGGTGGGTTATAACCACCATGTGAGATCCCTAGTTGATAATTCCCCATAGGAGGTAGAGATACCCAACCCTAAGTGTGTGGAGAAGATTAAGGTAGAGATTCCCATCCTCCAAAAGGAGATAGGGGAGTATGATTATGATGCTAAGGATATATATGGGCCCAATTGTAAAAGTGATGATGAGATTGACTACGATAATGCTTTCCTTATGGAGTGCCACTTCTACCTCATAGTGAAGAACTTTTTAGATTATAAGGTAAGATTCTATCCACTACACATGGGGAATCACCTTAATGTCTAAGTATTCTTTGAAGGTGCTCAAGTTCTATAGCAACTTTATTAGTTTGAACTTGAATCTAAAAGAGAACATTATATATAACCGTGGACTTGTTATAAATATAAAAGTGATAGTCAATGGAAGAATTATAAAATATAGTTGAGTTTATTTTCATCCATATTGAAAATATAATTTCCACTCTTGAAATTATTCCAAACTTGGGTGTACTTCAACAACATTTTACGACTTTCACCGAGGAGGTTATGATTATAACTATAAGCCTTTAGATGAAAAGGGTTGAATAAATTATGAATCCAATTCCATGCATTTTAGGCCTTAAGAAAAACCAAAATAAGTGTGTTAGACTATCCAAATTCCCATAAAATGGGCTTGATGGATGAATAACCCCTAGTTGCAACAAATATCTCCCAAGCATTAATCATTTATGGAACAAACACGAGGCAAAGTAAGCTAGTTTGGGTTCGATACAAGCAAACCAAACAATATGCAAATTTATGCCCTAATTAGATGGGGAGGGCATAAAATCCCATCTATTATTGATCTTTCCAACCATTAGTTGATGAGGGGATAACATTGATAGCCTTTGTGAGTGGTGTAATTCTTAAAAGAGGTGTCAACACACCACTTACAGTCCTTCCCCTAATGGTGAGAAGAGGTCATATTAATTTTATTTAGTATGTCTAATAGAAAAATAACAATGATTTCCTTATAGGTTTCCTTATCTACAAAGGATAATTTAGATTTATATTTTACATCCACCCAAGGGGGCCAAAACCAAGATTGTTTGCAATTTAAGTCTTGCATAATAATAATTCCCCTTCAAAAAACCTTTAGGTAATGAATCCAAGGAACTTAAAAAAGATGAAAAATATGAAAATATATAATAGGGGACCACCACAAGGAGTGTTGGTTGATATAAATACCATTTTTAAATCCATTACCATTCCATAATAACCAAGGCTTAATATTTTCCCAAGATTTCCAAATGCTTTTAACCATAAAGGAATAAACAATTTTCACTAGGGCAGAGAGTGATAATGTTAAAAAATCTCAAGACTTTCTAAATGGAACAACCATAATGAGTAACTTCATAAATATAGTTTTAGATTAAAAAAATTCATTTCACATTCCCGTTAATGGTATGGATAATCTATTTGGCACAGAGAGCCAAACCTTAGAGAGAAATGTCAATCAACCTCATATCTTTAGCCTCTTTAGGGAGAAAAACATACTCCCAAGATACCATATGGAATCCTTTGCCAATGGAAAACCTAAACCAAAAAAAATTATGAGAATATTTTCAAGCTTCTAAATAGAGTTTCTGGAAAGAACCCAATAAAAATAATAATAAATAGGATGCAAACACCTTAGAATAAATTTTAAATTTATTAGCTAGGTATAGGGGCTTAGTTATCCAATAAGAAATTTTATCATAACTCAATCCACCATATGTTACCATAAGATAGAATGGGAAGCTTAGAATGCAAAATGAATCCTAAAAATCTTAAAAATCTCATCATGTTTAAACCATTTCCAATCGTACTAACCCACCCAAAGATGTGGGGGGATGAAGGATTGTTTGTAGAATCAATCTTTCAAAGGATGTAGAACTAAATTCAATCAATTGGGGCTGATCCGTAAGTATTTTAACATATATAAATTAAGGGACATTAAATATTTTTATAGTATTTAAAGTTGGTTGTGATGAACATAGACTTTTTATTGACTCAGCGAGCCCATTCCATGGCCTCCCACATAACAATGATATTATCTAGTATTTGCTCTGATTTTGGATCATAATACCTTTTATAAAATCTCTACTTTTGATCTATAATTTCACATGTATTTATCTATGTTTCAAGACTCTATAAACTCTAAAAATATTTATAAGGCTCTAGAAAATATTTCAAAGGATGTGTTGAAACCAACTAGTTCAATCTTTTTACATCCCAAAGGTTGCACAAAACTACTTATTCCTACTCTAATTTTTTTGGGGTGATGGATATTTCTCCTATCCCTAGATGTTCCTATATCACACATCATAGGTAAGTGAAAATAACCATGATATCCTACTCATTCTCATTATAGTATGCCCTAAATATATCTTCAATGCTCAAAAAAATTTAATGTGCTCAATGATGTTTTTAAATTTCAACTTCAATATATTCCTTATATTAATTCATATGCATCTTCTTGATTCTTAAGTTTATCACCTATTCAACCTCATCTCACACTTTGTTAAATTTTATATTGGTGTAGTTTTTTATTCCATTTAATGGTTTTTCCCTACACATGTTTAGTTAACTTGTTTAGGTGTATTTTTAGGTCATTTTAAAAGATAATCCCACATTCATGAGAAAGTGAGGACATGTTTATCTTTCACCTATATAATGTACCTTCCTAAATATTTTATAGATAATGATGTTAATGCTAATATTGTAATCTTTTGATTTTTGAGAAATTACTTCTTTTTGGCTCATGTTTGATTTCACTACCACACATAGGGAATTTATTCATGCATTTAACTCTATCCAATTGATCCTCAATTATGGCCCACTCTGACATGTTATAAGATATGTTATAGTAAAAAAATTTTGTTTTTTGTATTTTAATATCTTGAATTTAAACTTGCATGTCATAGATCTACCATTCATTGACCTAACATATTGAAGATTCACCCTTTCCCAAATTTTTCTCTTCTTTTGGAGTCCTCTATTGATCCAAATTCACAAAAATAATAAGAGAAAGGTGTCTCTTAATGGTCTTATTTCATCAAGTAGGTTTCCATGCAAAATTTATTGTGCCATCAGATTTAGGTGTCAAAACCCTAATATTGATTGTAAACACAACTTAGTTTCATGACAGTCAATTTTTGCCATTTTTGCAGGGTTTCAAGGCTTTTTTAGTGATTTCATGAAATTTCATATAATCTATAGTCTTGAAGGGAAAATATTTTCTTAGTTTTTATATTTTTTGATATCTTTAGTAATTCATTTGTCATTTTTCAAGAGGCATACCAAATCTAACATTTTTGATATAGGTGGAGTTTTCATACTTATGTGCATATTGTGGGAAAGTCTAACATTATTGACACTACAAGAATCATCTCCATCTATCACACCAAAAATGACCTCTCCAAACCCCTACATATATAAATGTAGGTTGCATTCCTGATAAAATGTTTTGACATCAAAACTATTGACTATAGGACTAATCCACAATCCTAGCATCAGGGTTATCAATTGTTAGAGCGGTTAGAAATCCTAACAATGAGACATTTGAATGTTGGTGCAGTATACACCCCCAGCATCATGACTATTGGTTGTGGGAGCAATAAAAAATCTTGATAACTAAAATGAACCATTGCATTCCCAACACATTTCTCTGACTATGGAAAATGTCAAAAATCCTAGCATCAAGACTTTTGGGTGCATGTGCAGTCCTAAACCCTATTATGAAAACCACGAGAAATTTTTATAGCTACAAAAGGGTGAGATATATCTCTGATGCAAAACCTTGATGTTATACATTTTAACTGAAAGAGTATTAAAAACCTTGACAAGTGCAAAGACTCCCCCAAACTCTGATGACAACCACTAGAACATCAAATTTAAGCTCATAGAGGGTGACATTATTCATTTGGAAAAATGGGTCATTTTATGGATAATATCACTCACCCATCAATCACATCAATCAAATTTAAGGGGGAGAGAGAACCCAAAATAGGTCTTGGCCCCTAGTCATATGGAAGTTAAGCCCTTGGTCACTTCCAACCCAAAATTATTTAGATTTTTCTCCAAGGAGTCATAAGTTTTTTATGGGTAAGTTGATTCCCAAAAAAAATCACACCAAAAAATTTTCAACCCAAAAAATTTCAAATTTATGGAAGTGGAGATCATTATTTTTTGTGAGCAAAAAACATTCAAACTTCCATAATTTCTAGTTGACAACTCTATTTCAGGTGCCATTTTTTTGAAAGTGCAAGTTTTTTTGAGATATATGCATTGGTGCTATTATTTTTCCTTATAAAATTGAACCTATGTAGATTTACGAGGTTTCATATCATCATATTTCAATACATATAGTTTAGCACATACTTCCTTTCTAAACCATAGATCTAAGTTCAATTCTAATTCTTACATAATTCAACTATCATGATGTTGATGCATGTAAATGTATCACAGGGTTCTCATAGTGTTGAAAACACTTCTCATTTAAATATTTGAATAATATTTTGCATAAGTTATTGGTTGTGATCTTCTTGATATCTGTGGTGAGGTAATGACCAAGCTATTTGACTGTTTCACAAAATGAATATTTAAATGGTTGTTGGGATTAGCCATGGTCCTGAAGCCTTTTATGAAATATGAAAGGTATCTTAACTAAGTCTAATGAATAATGATCAAAAGATAAATTATAAACCCTAATCTAGCATGAATATTTATAATGAAAATTTAAGCTATAGTGATTTGATCAAAAAATGAAGAAATAGGTAGGGTAGTGTAAAAAAAGGATGTTCCTATTCTGAGTTTAGACATCATAAAAAAGCTTAAATTTTATTAAATACATGCAATTCAAACTATCATATGACATGAAATTACCAAAATTATATATCCTATCATATACTAGGCAAATGTCTAAGGATATTTGAAATATGCAAATTAGAGATCAAATTCACTTTAAAGATTTACTCAAATAAGAAAATTCCATTAGCACATCTTCAAGAAGATTAATGAAATTGAAATGAATATGAAAACTTTTAGTCAACCTAGCATAATCTCAAATTAATAACTTTGCATTAACACATGCACATCTAGAATTCATAAAAGCAGTTCAAATCTAAACATCAAACCATAAACTTGAGGAGGAAACTATGATAACAAACAAATAAACAAATATGAGATAATCTTTATATAATTCTCTTTCTTGCATTACTTGCTCTAAAATTTACACAAAATTTTTTACTCTAAAAACTTCCTCTCCCTTTATAATGACAATACCCCTTTTTATAGGCAACCAATTAGGTATGTCAGTTAGTCATTATCAAATGAGAATGAGACAAGTGCTAAAGATAACATTCTAGAACCAATGATAGTTTTCACATATGATTAAAATATAATCCATGTGCGTTACACATTGCACATGATTTTATAAAATAGAATATTCTTTCTAGATGATTTACAAGGTTTTGATACAAGAAAATATTTTAAGTCAACTCAATTAACCTTGAGATGCCCCTACAATTGCATCCTTTTGATTTTGTCCCAAAATCTTCATGGCTTTATCATGTTGTTCATCAATCAATCTGAAATTTATGATTGGCTCCATGAAAAAATCCTCTTCTTGCCCGTACAAATATTCGAAGACTTCATCTACTCTATCTATTACTTATTTGATGCTCTTATTATCACTAATATTTTCATTGGTTATCAAGATCAAGTTCAAGATACGTTTATTATTTTCCCCTGTGGTTCCCTTGCTTTTATTCTTGACATCTTGGATGAATTGTTTAGCCCTGTGTTGGAAATATTTATCACTTATTAAACCTACTCTATTTGGAATGGTTGGATCCTTGAACAAGCTCCCTAGTATTTGTACAATTCTTCCCTCTAGTTTTTTAAATTGATTTGAAAGTCCTTCCATGCCTTTGGACCATTTATTCATGTCTTTGACTTTTTCCATAAAATTTATCATATCTATATTCAAATGTGATAGGTTGACTATTTTAAGTTTAGGAATCTAGCCTTCCATCATTATCTTACTAATGCCTTATTTTCTTGTCTGAACTTACCATTGATTGACATGGTTTATAGCCATGGAATGTTGCATGTTCACCATGTCCAATTTAGACCTTATTGTCTTCAAAGAACTAAATGTACCAAAAATGATTACTTTAAAATTATTGATAATATACACTAGGACTAATAGAATGGATTACTCTTACATATGATTCTTCTCTTATTATAGTCATTTTATGGTATCTTGTAACATTTGTGCTTGAGATTGAGCTAGCTCTAGGACATATTCTTCAAATATGGGATCCTCCCCTAGTCCCTATCCTTTCTTCCGTGTTAAATGAACCAAAGGCTCCACCTTTTAATGTAAAATATCCTAGCCTCCTTCCATGGAAACTATCTCAGTAACCCTTTGTAAGTCTATAGAAATTGGATCATATTTGACCCCAACTAAAGACTAGCCCATTTGTTTGATTGGCACATTTTCTTGTATGTCAACTAATTAACTTGGAGTAGCCAATCTCCTTGATTCATCATCTTGTAATGAAATGATCCAAGGCTTCAATTATTATTGCACAGAAATGTTTATATAATTTATTATGGCACATGGATGATAAGTATTAGGAATCCTTTCTAAGCTTGGTTTATATATGAACCATTTAGGTATTGTTGATCCATATATTGGATTATTTTCACTAAAGTATTGATCTCTTTCAAAAGTGAAGTGATGGCCACTTTTGGTTTCTTATATTTTGAGACAATTGTAGTCTCATCCTTCTTTTTAGGAGGATCAACAATCACTAGATCCAAAGAATTTTCTTTTACCTTATCCTTCTTGGCTTCCTCAACCTTATCTTCATTTGTATCTAAATTTGATTCATATGTCTTGGAAAGCATTCTGAGTGCATCTTCAACAAATTCATGGGGATCCAAAACTATCATGTGAACCTCCTCTTGAGGAAAATCTTCATCTACTATTCTAGAGGATTTAGGAGCAAATTCACTTGGTCTCCTCTCTTCAATGCTATGTTCTGATGGTATATCTATTGGTGAAATCCTAGAAAAACCAACATCCACTAGATGATATTTCCTTGGACCTAACTTCCACCTATCTTCCATCTTTTGGTCTCTTTGTAATTTGGATTCAGGCTTGATATTATGTTCTTTCAATCTTCTAGTGACCTTATATTTTTTGGCTACCTTGGTGTATATAAACTATGCTCATGCTCATAAGGCACAACCAAGATACCCTTGCTTCTCAAATGTTCCTTCACTCTACCATAAGGATCCCACTATCGATGGTCATCAATATGTAAATTAAAATAGAGCCTATGCTTTGAAGCAACTTCAATGTGGTCCTATTACTTAAAAATGGTTCTATCAATTGTCATGGGAAAACTATGTAGAAGTACCTTTCTCTTAGTCTTACAAATGCCATCTATCCCATTGAATAATTGGTATGCAATTTCTTATTCTACCAACTTGTCAAGCACATGAATTGGCAGTTTGAGAGGGGCAGTTTGGGTTCCTTCAATTCTTATAACTATGAAATCAAGATATAACCATATGTATCCCATTGCCTCAATGGATTTCTTGATTAAATGACTTATTCTAACCATGGGGATACCATTAATGGCTTGGCTCAATGCGATATACATAGTCACAAATGAATTGGATATGGTCTATATATTTGTAAATGTGTGATTCAGAATAGTACTGAGACATAGTTTGGGTAATATTAGGAGACCATTCTCTTTATTTAAGAATTTTTTTGGTGGCACATAAGGCATATATAATATATGACATCATGTAAAATTCATTTTATTTATATTTTTTAATCCCATAGATTTGCCTACTCAAGGAAATGCTAATGATTTTACCTAAAAGGGGGACTACAATTTCCTCAATGATGAAATAGATAACAAGCACCCATATTGGTTCAACATGTGGTGTGTGTGAAAATCCATATAGCTTGTTTAACATGGTCATGACTATTCTAACCATAGGTCTAAATTATCTCATAGGGATATTCCTCATAGGATCAACTATGACCTTATTAACAACTTCTAACCATATTGCTAAGATATCCATCATGGCATGTTTTGGGGCCCATGTATTAATGAAACCTAGGTCTATCTAGGGCCTAGGTAATTTATATTAAGGCTCAAAAGCAATAAGGGATATATATGCAATTTTCCTTGGACTAGGTTCATGAATCAACATACCCTTGTCAATTTTAGTATATTTGAAAATAGGACTCAGGACATCGATATAGTGTAGTACCTCTAGTTTAGTAGTAGCATAATGGAGTTTAGTCATTTAAATTTCCACTATGTCATCATAGATTCTCTTCACTGCAAGTAGCTTCTATTCTTCTTTGTTTAAAATCCCCTAGTTCTCAATTGTCTAGAACAAACTCAAACAATTATTATCTTTGATGTTTAATGAGGAAGCTATGAACTTTGTATCCTTGAAAACTTGGCCTTTTATATCTGATGACATGTATAATTTAACCACTTTCTTTGAATTAGATCCATATGTTACCATTGCTATGATCCTAGTCAAATTATACACTTGAAAGTAACAATTCAACTCTTGTGGCTATCTAGTTAAACTCCTTGAATAATTTTGATCACCAAACTCTATATTTTGGATCAAATTAGTTCATGTAGGAATAATTTAGGGATTTTCATATGTTCTAGGGATTTTTGGAGGTTTAAATAGATCTTTAATTATGGCAATTGAGTTTTAAATATGTGCTTTGGTGACTTAGATCACATTTGGATCTTGTATTTATATGCTCACATGCTCAGGTCCACAAAATATTTCAATCTAACATGTTTGATTATGTGTCATCCTTTAACCATGATGCTTATTTAATTTCAAAACTTGATCATTGTTACTTTGGACATGTGTCCTCATCTCATGCTCCCTATAATTTTGATTAAATTTGATCTGTCAATCTATGTAGGAGTCTCCTAGCCTTGACTTTTAATGTGGTTATTTATCTTTGATTTGGGCTTCTAAGATCATAACACTTGGTAGGTGCATATTCAATCTATGTAACCTACTAATAGTCACCATCTAATTAATTATTTTTCACCACATGGAAACCTTGCATTAAATCTAGGATTTTTGACTCCTTGACTCACTTCACACAGTCGATCTCCATCTACTAAATTGAATGTGTATCGTTGATCTTTAACTATATGATCAAATTTGCATCATTGATCTACTAAGTATATGATCAAATTTAGGTTATTGATCTGTATCTAATTCACCATGAGTGTGACACTTGTTACCATCACATTTGATCTTAGGATCCTTTGACATTTTGACTTTGAGCTCACTGTTAGATTTTCATTTACCCAATTGAACATGTGTCATCGATCTTTGCTCTTGACTTTTTGACTCCAACCTTCAACATATATTATTTATTAGGATTTCTATCTAAGAACATGCACCGTCGATCTTTGATTTGGGAAACTTTGACTTCTTATCGTAGGGATATCATTTGCATACCATGGATCTTTGATCCGATCATCTAAGATTTTGGCACTTGTCATTTACACGTTTAATTTGTATTTATGAACAATAAAATCAATAAAAAATGCTCAAGATATATAAATACTTAGGGTAATTTTAGACTAAGGTTTTGATGAATTAATAAACTCAATTAAAACTTAAGATAAAATTAAGCTAAGACTAACATGTAATAAAATGACCCATGGAAAATATGAATCTATTTTAATAAAATCTTAGGTTAACGTAATTTAGACTAAAGTTTTAAACATTTTTTAAACTTGGATTCAATTAATCAGTTAGGACCAAAGGTTAACATAATGTTTTGAATGTCACCATATTATTTAACTGACTAAGGGTCAAATTATCATTGAAACATAAAGCCATGAACACTTGTTCATTCTAATGGATATCCATAGATCCTGCAATATGAAAACACATGAGTCAAATGTTAGCAACATTGGATAAGGTCAAATAAATATTATATGCTAACATGCCAATGAAGTCTAAAGCAAAACTGAATGCTCAATAATGCACTATGATCAAGTTGAATGCCTAATTTATAGCACAATTTATAAAATTTGAACAAGGGTCCTCATTTTACAAAAATGGGGGTATGTTAACCTCAACACATGAGTGTAAATTCAAAGTGAAAATCCTCTTGAAGAGTAAAGGCTTACATTGAATCATGATGGGTACATAAATAGAATCGACACCTAAAGTAGAGAAGGTGAATTGGTATAACAAAATTTATGAAGCCTATGGTCTTCTATGAATGTCTATGTCTACAAACTTACTCTTTCATATCAAATCTATAACTAATCCAAATTAAGTGTGGACCTTATTAGAAAGGCTCTTTGGAAATCAGAACATCATGAGAGGTCATGAGCTAGAGAATGAACTCATTATTTTGACCAAAAGATATTTTGATATGATACAAGACTTATTCACAAATTTTAAATCACTTAGGTTACAATTGAAATTATGTGGCATTAATAAAAAGGATGATCAGTTGATTATTTAAATATTTTTTAAATCAAGATCTAACTATTTTGTCTTTATTTCTACCTTCCACACCACCAAATGTGCCATTAGAGCTACATTGGCCATGTCATCTTTAGATGAATTTACTACTAACTTGACTTGGGAGAAAGACAATCTTATTCAAATGGGAATAGTGAAGTCATCTAAATCGCATGCATTAACTATGAGTCATGATAAAAATAAGGCTTCTAGTAGCAAGGAAAAGAAATCTAACAAGGACACAGAGAAAAGAAAGGGTTAGAAATATGATGCTAAGTCAAAACATCAAAAGATTCCTCCTTTTTAGATGATAAATCTAAGAAAGATTGACTCACATGTGGCTATTGCAAGAAATATGTACATGATGAGTCCAAATGCATAAAGAATTAGATTGACCAACTAATAAAAAAGCTCAAGAAGAACTATCAATGTCCCTAATTATTCTAATCAGATTTCATCAACACAAGAATATTATAAGGCTAAAGATAGTATGAAGGGTAAATATAAAGGCAAAGAATATGTTACAGTTTCATCCTAACCTTATACATTGGTAATTAATTCTAGTTCATCATGGATTCATCATAAAACATGTTCTCATATTTGGATCCTTTTTCCATGCCTTCCATATTATTGGGTGATGATAATTCCATATAAGTTAGTGGGAGTGGATTATTTAAAGTGAATGATGAGGCATTTCATGATGTTATATGTTTTTCCTCTTTATCCACCAATCTTTCATCTATTTATCAAATCACTCACATTGGTTCAAGTGAGAGATTTGAGTTCATGCCCAATTTAGTGGTTATTAGGAAAGAAAATGTGACTCTATTATTACACTTGGGAAAGTAGATCACCAGTCATGATTGTATACTTTCTCACATTTTACACTTGATCAACCCTCTACTACTTTGCTCACTCATTCAAATGGGTTGAGTAAACATGGCATGAAGTATTCAACCATCCCAAATATCACTACTTCAATCAACTCAATCATCATAACATGGTTTCAAGGTTTCCATGAATCAAGTTTTCTAACAGAGTTTGCCAAGGTTTCATACTTGGTAAGCATCTTGAGGAGCAGTATGACAAGGGTAATTCATAGAGATCTGAATAGATATTGGATATTATCCATAGTGACATTATTAGTTTGTTTCTATAACATTCATTTAATAGGATAAAATACATGCTTAATTTCATCAATGACTATTCAAGGTATACTTGGGTATACTTTCTTAATAAAAAATCTCAGGTCTTTGATCATTTTTAAGACTCAAGGTGCTTGTAGATAAATATTTAGGTAAAACCATCAAGATTTTATACACTAATAATGGTGGTGAATATGTCAATAACCATTTTAAATA
Source organism: Torreya grandis (assembly GCA_037957365.1). Classification (NCBI taxonomy): domain Eukaryota; kingdom Viridiplantae; phylum Streptophyta; class Pinopsida; order Cupressales; family Taxaceae; genus Torreya; species Torreya grandis. Next base: position 843,161 of record JARHVA010005415.1, on the reverse strand, counting down.
ATTATACATTTTAGAGAGGATTGAACTATAGTGTACAGCTACATATAGTCCTCAATATAATGGTTTTTCATAGTGTAATAATAGGTCCTTAAAAGAATGGGAAACTATATGCTCCACTCCAAGTCTCTTACACCTTAGTATTAGGTTGAGACCATCAACTATACTTATTATATCTAGAACTAAGTTTATCAAAAATCATTGATGGAAGTCACTCATTTTAATGCATGAGCAGTTAGAAACCCACAGTAAATCACTTTTGAGTATTTGGATCTCTTGCTATAACCCAAACTCCAAAGAAGAAAAATAATTCAATGGAACCTCAAAGTCAACCTTGCATATTAATTGGAGATCTTGAGGGTGTTAAGGCATACCTACTTATCCATCCCACCACTCATTATTTTTTCATTGAGATGATTGTTTGTTTTCAATAGGGTATTTCAGACTGCACACTTGGAACCTCTCCCCTTCCTTATATACACTAGGGTTTTATGATAGTTTTGATGATTTAGATCCACCTGATCGCCTTCTTAATGATCCAAATTCTTCTTATACTTATGATGATGAGATTAGTGATGAGGATTCCCCTCCTAGAATATATTTATAGGATTGTAGAGACTATTTTATGATTATATATCACCTCAATCTTGTACACTTGGAAAACTCAAACCTTGGTTATTCCTCTCAGTTCTAGACCTTCCTTATTTTTGTAAGTCTCACATTTTCTCTATCTTATGCCCCTTGGCCTATCTCTTAGTCCAATCAATAATAAGTTGATGACACACCTTCTATCTTACCCAAAATGTTTAAAATTTACTTATCTTCTACTTCTATAAGTTTTAAACCTATACCCTTTTCCTACTTCTTGGACACTAATGTCTGAGATATACACTAGTGTCAACCCTAGTTCCTTCTCTAATGCAAGTGTTCAAAGACATAAATTCATATAATTTTTAAATGAAATGTATCCTAATGCTTGTTTCAATTTCTTTAATGTGATTTATTATTTCAAATGGGTTGATATAAATAAAAGACCAACCCTCATTCATTCTTCACCTAACAATCAGACCAAACATCATTTAAAGAACATTAAATTAAGAAAAACTTCCCTATTTATTCTTATTTCCATATTAGTCATAGGTACAACACATCTATAGGTCTTAGGTATTGAAGGAGTAGTCCAAGAGATATATTTTTCAAGTTACAAGCTAGGTTATTTTTACACACATTACATGTTTTACACACAATCAAAATGTAGGGGAGAACTACATGAATCTAATTCCCTCTTATAGAGTATTGGATATCTAGGTAACACCCTTTGATAATGGAGTCATTGGGATCAACTCAACACTATGTACCCACTAACCCATTTTCCCTAGGGCATCATTCAAGGGTAAAAAAGAGTGGATCTATGGTTTTGATCAATAAACTAAGAGTGATAGCCTATGTGCAAAATATAAATATATTAAGTGTAAAGAGAAAACAACCTAGAAAACCCCAATTGATGGATTCAAAAATGGAAATATGTTTTGATTTAGACACTAGTGTCAACATAAGGACATTATTATTGATGCACGTTGTCAAACTTGGTTGTAAGTGTCCAATGGTCAAACACAATTAGAACTCAAAATGAATGGAACCTAGATCTATGTTATAATCTTGTGATGTTTCCTAATCACTTTCATACTCTAGAATAGAACATCAAGTAAAATATGCTCTCTTTTATCCCTTATCCACTTTGTACTTGTAATATTTATATGCACATGCTAAATTAGTAAAATATGTATTATTTATTGTACTTTAGTGTAAATTTGAATATTTTCATTCCTTTCAAAAATATTTAATAACTTACGTATTATCCCATTAAATTCCAAAAGCACTTGAAATTTTTAGTGAAGCCATCCTTTGTTTATTGAACCAAAACCCTAGTTTACATGTAGGGATTTTTCCTTCTTCAGGAATTTCATTTCAAGTTTTTATATTTTATTTTCAGATCTGATTTATGCTTATGTGGGCTTAGTTTAGGAATGTTAAATTTCCTTATTTATTTGGACTTTATGATTGTGTTTTTCATAATTTTATTCAAGGTTCAACTCTTTATGAAGTTCCTACTTTATGTCCATCTAAAGGACCCTCTCCCAAAAAATCCTCATCCTTTGGATAGTTTGATTAATGTTCCTATTGAACAATGTAAAATGGGCTCAAACCCCTTCTTTTTTTATGACTATGATAATGAAATAACTAATGATGCAATTGTAAATCTAAATGAACAAGCTAGTGATAATGATATTTTTTTGATGAGGAATTTGAAAGTAAAAGTATCCCTCCTGACTATGACAACTCTAATTTTCCTTACATTTCTAATGATGAAGAGTTTCAATAACCAAAAAACATACAAAATGATATGATTCCTAATGTTAAAAACCAAATTATTGCATCTCCACCTTCTTTAGCTATCTCAAAAACTGAACGTGAGTCTCCCCTTTCTAATGTTAACAAAGACAAAGATGTTAAACATTCCTCAAATATATTTCATAATGAAAATGTTGATGAAATCAAGTGTGTAGCTAATTCTCCAAATAATATTAGTGTTAACAATACTATGTTTTCTTTGCATGATTCAAGTAAACCTAGTCCGATTTGTTACTCCCTTACAGTATGTAATTGGCAAACTACATGTCCTATATCTCCCATTTTGATCCTTGAAGAACATAACAAGAGTGTTAATGAACATCTTCAGAAAACACTCACATAATTGCATTTTTTGGGGACACACAAAAAGTCCCAAATCCATAAAATGTATCTCATTTAAAGATCAAATCTTATAAATCAAAGAAAGTCAAAAGTAGCATTGCATTCCTTCTTCATTTGCAAAGTACAAATGAAAGTGATAGTTGCATCCCCCCTCTCATGATATCGCAAATGAAGTGACAAATGTTTATTTTCCTCCCTTTTTTGCATTTTTGGCTAAATAAGAGCAAATTTTTACAAGTGAAATTATTCCCCAATTCCTATTAAATGTAAATGTTGACCAATTTGACCACAAGTCAAATTAGGTCAAACCCCAATATTTTAAAACTTAAAAGAGTCCCCTAGAGTGTGAAATTTCTCCCATGGTCCTACTAAGGTCATTTCTAATGTGCTTTAGCTTTACCATATTCATTTTTAGCTCCTAGTCGGTCTTATGTCATTTAGGGGTCATTTTAGAGTCATTTATTAAGTTTGTATAGTTTACCATTAAAGACAAGTGCATTAAGTTTATTTAAATGTCCCCCATGTCATATTATTGTCAAATATGTTAGTCATAATTGAAAACTTGTAGGTACTACCTTGAAATCAATAAAATAAGTTGAGAAAAGGTAGTTTTTAATTGATTGTACATCTTGTGCAGTAGCTTTGACATGTGAGAATACTTATATAGGGAACATTCATATCCCATGAACTCACTTCCACACTTAAGCATCCTTTAAGATTTCAAAAATGTCATAAAATCATTATACTTCTCCATCGCTCTCCTTTGCATACATAAATGGTCAACTGGTCTTTGCATGGTATGGACAACAAGAGGTGAGTTGGAGAAAATGATCTTCAGGGATGATAAAACCCTTTTTTATTCCAAGTTAATGGCAAGAGTTATAATTTTGGATTACTAATCTTTATGAATCAATGTTAAGAGTGCTAGTGACTTTTTCTACCTGCTCATCCCCATCACCTCATGGTTTCTCTTCTATTTGGATTGGTCTATATAAAATAGTTGGTGAAAGTGATTATAAGGAGTGTGATATTCCTTATCACATGGTATTTTGTATAGTTTTCACATGTAGTGTGAAGGAGTTAAGTATAACTATCTCACTTTGCTAGTTGAGAGCTCCATTGCTAGTCTACAGATGATTTCCATCATTTATAGAGGCTTATATCGCTATTTTCACTTTCATAACAATGTTAATGCAAAGGTAACATGTTTTTTTGTCTTTCATTGAAAATATATCATTTTATCCCAAGGATATTTGGTTTCAAAGTCATCTCAATAGGAATAACATAGTCAAAAACATGCCACAGTCAATTTCCTTTGTAAAAGCCATGTATAGCTAGGTAAAAAAGAGCCTTGCACAGTCATGGTGGTTAGATACGAAGGTTTAAATGTGGTGAGAGGTATCCTAAGGTGAAATCAGCATGTTTTATCTATCCAATATGTTTTAGGATTTGTTGTGACAACCAATTCTCTAATATACACAATTTTGAGCCTAATGACTACCTACAGGTAGTTCCATAGAGGTTTGAGAGAATTGGGATATAAGTGTTTGAAACTTGTTTGAACCTTAATTCAAGTCTTAAGTAATTGAGAGAGTCATGGAAATAATTTTAAATCCATCATGTATTCATCCAGACCTAAAACCATGTTCATATGCTGAGAAAGTTGTTTTTGAGCCACTTTACTTTAGTATCTTTGAATGAGGATTCTTCCCTACTTTTGATCCTTCCATAGTATAATGTCTTGAATACTAGGTAGTCCTATTTATTTAAATCATATATCCCAAGTATAGGGGTAATTAATTGAATAAGGAAATGGTTTATTTACCAAGAGAGAGTGGTGTTTTAGTGACTCCTAACTTAGGTAGGTTTTGGCCTATACAGCTTAGTAAACACTACATTGAAATGATTAGAAGCAACCTAACTTGTAGTGTTGAATTGTTACATGGTTTCTACACATGAGAATGAGTTATATTTGGTTTTTAATGACCTCAAGAGAGATAAATGGCATAGAATATAGTGTTCAAGGATCTACCATCACTTTCAGGTCTTTATTTCTCTTACATTGTCACAAACAGTCTGACTGCAAACCATAATGTTGATGTGAGAGGATGAGAACATGATATGTATGGTCTATGGTTTTCACTCATATTGGAAATGATTTAATGACCTCAATATCAATCAATATATCTGAATCACAATTCCTTGAAGTATATGAACACCTACAGGGGTCCCTTTTGCCCTCCAAATGGTCACCTACAATCTACTATAATAGACAAACTAACATATGCTAGTGGAGGGAGGTAGGTCTTTAAGCATGAATGAGTTCAAAAAAAAATTATATGAGATCATAGAATTTAAATATATCCTAGACATGAAATATAATGTTTATATCATCCTATAGGAATCTCATTAGCTTGAAGAACATACAAAAATGGTCAACACCATCCACGGACTAGTGTAAGCTAATAAAAGGTGTGATCTTTGAGAAGAAAGCAGAGATTGTATGATGGATTTTACATGCTAATACCTCTAAAAGTGATTATATTATTATCTTATTATATAAATTAAATAGGGTATAAACATCAACTTATAGTCACTCTCAATCTCAACCCTACATTCTTGCATACATTCGTTAACGTTATAAGCTAATCTTAGGTTCTTGGCTTGTTAAGAGACCTATAGAGGTGATCCAATCCTTTAATTTGGTAAAAAAGTTATTTAATACATATTTGAGCCTCATATGGTCTTATTTTTACCAAGGAAGTGGGGTATATGCCTTATTTTTTATCTCATATAGAGGGCACTCCTAAACAGTCAAGTCTACAGGTTGGGTGAGTGAATAATAAAGGGATGAAATGTATAGTTTTAAGATGCTACAAAAAAAATTGAACTATTTTTTTAGCATGAATAAACATATAAAATATAATCCAGAGAGACCACTAATAAGTGGTCTAAAGTTATGAAACACAGGTCATGCCTATTAGGCCTACAACTAGGTCCAAACCCTACAGGGGTCTAAATCCATTTCTAAGGACATATGCACCATGAAATCCCATTAATGACCTTTAAGAGTAAGTTTATAATGATGTAGTATCATTGGTTTGTAGAGAACATATCCAAGTTGGTCAAATTTGGCCTATTTCACCTCACACATACCTAGAATACACTCTCAAACTCAATAGGCCAACTTCAAGATCTCACACCTATATGAATATGTTTCATGGTGACCTATGGATCTATTAATGGTTGAAGGATGTCCTAAAATTTATTTCAATGTAATTTTTTCATAGATTGAACATTTGGTTTTCATGAAAAAATGTTAATAGTCTAAACATGTTAAAACCCTCCTAAACCCTTGTTAAAGACCTGATGGAGAAGATAATAAATAAGATGCATCCAGATGAGGTATTTTTTATTTGAAATTTCTTGTAACTTATGGAGGAATATCTTAGTATCCTTCCCATCAGATTGGTATGTACTCTAATTGTACAAATAGGGTACAGAATAGGGTTTTTTATAGATTTTGATTATTTTATAAGTGAAAAATAAGATGAAAAGGTGAAATATATTGGAGGGGGTCAATAGATACCTATTTAACTCACTATGTCCATTTCTCATCATAGTTTGGCATGTAAACACTTATGTTAACTCATTCACTTCAAGTAGTCTGTAGTAGATAGTAGAAATGGAGAATAACTACCAAGTGAGAAGATGAGAAGTCTAATTAGGGGTCCTTTTAAGGTCTAATTCATAGATCAATACTTAATGGGACTCTAAATAGGTTTCCTAACAACTCTTATATGGATTTTATTGAGAAACTGAAGATTATTTGGGTGAAAAATGTGAAGATAGATGTATAAGACTAGTGATGGTAACTACAGATCATGAGAATAAGTGCCCAAAAGAAGGTTATGAGTTAGGGACAAATATGATGACTATTTTGATGTTTTTATAACCCTTCCTTGATAGTGCATATGTAGTAAATTTCCCTAATCTTGTCTTGAGTAATCAAAATATGGCTAATGATGAAGGCAGTTTTTAAGATGATAGTTAAAGACCTCTGTGCCAAATTTTAGGAGTTTTCATGTTTCATATGGAAATTTGTCCAAGGAGATATTTCATGGCCTATTTCACAATCCATTCCCATATAATTTAATTATCTATCTCAGCTTGACACTTATTCTTGTGACCTTTGAGCTTCATTCTTCTCTATCCTCTCACACATTCTATAAATACAAACCATTTTGGATCTTGTATTCCAATTCCACACCCGATATGAAGAAGCCCTACTAGTTTGATATTATACTTTACCTTTGAATAATATTTTAAATATATTTTTGAGATTATAAACTATATTTTCTAAGTATGTGAAGTGATGTATAGTGAAAGGTCAAGTGATTGATGCATATCCTTGCTTTCTCTCAATCCTTCCATGTTTGATGCAAATTATTTCAATCTAATAGGTCACATGAAGTGTTGTCAAGTGTATGAGTCTATTTTCAAGTGAAAAAGTATCTTTAGTCTCTAAAAATGATCTTTGGTTAACTTACCTTGAGTATTTTCATGCATATCACCTCCATGTTTGAAATATTATTGTTAGAGTAATTCAAGATTCTAGAACTAGTGTTGTATGTTATGTCTCTTAGTACACTTGTATGGTAATCTTATGGATATATTTATAGTGTATCACCACATTATATTATCTTAATTTCATGTCTACTTATATCTCTTTTCATCCAATCAAATAATCAGTGTAAGTGATAAACACTTAAGGATCAATCTAGGGAGCTAGCCCTTAAACCTAAAGGTTTACCTCTACCATAGGAAACCCACAGGCCTAGAGGTATTCCAATGTTGCCCAAATATTATATTAGGCTTGAAAAAACTCCTCTAGGTTTTAAGATTCTTTAACAATATATTTTTCATGCCCAGTAGAACTAAGGTCCAAGAGAGTGTAAATATTGCTGGTGTGTCTTTCCTCTAATCATCTTTTTGAAGCAAGCAAGCTAGAACCAATAGTGACTCTGAATGAAATATTCTATTTTTAAGTATCCTATGTATCTATTGTTAAATATTTTGAGCAATTATTTTATTCCATGTAACTCATCAAGTTGATATGGATGGCTATGATGAGAATACCTACTATGCACCTCCCTATCAACCTTGTTATGACCCATGTTATACCCCTCAACAACCCTATCAAAGTTGCTATCAATCCTATGATCCATGGCATCCCTATGGTCATCCTATTCGTTATCCATATGAACATCATATTGTTGAGTATCTATATGAGGAAGGCTATCAAGAGGATCAACAATAAGTACCTTCTTACCAACCCCAATATGACTCCTAATAGCCTTGCTATGATGCATATCATTCTTAAGATGATTCTTATCAATCTTGTCATGAGGGATCAGATGACCCCATTGATTGTACATCAAGATATTCCAAAATAAAATATGAATTCCTAGTTCTACAAGTTAAATCTCATCATAATCCCCCACTATTACACTCCTCCTCCACTAACCCCATATCATATATAATCCTTGTTGGCACTTATACCAAGTCTAGTAGATAATTAAAATTGAATGGAAACATGATATGATGAGTTTTTATGTACTTCCTAACCATCTCATGGAATGGTTAAGAGGTTTTTTTCAAATTTGGATAGACATATGGGAGGTGGTTGAATAGGAAACTCAATGTGATATCAAGAGGCAATTGTATTTGGTAAAAAAGTGCTTCAAATTCTTAAAAGATAGACTAAGAATGTGGGAAAATATATAACTTGAAAATAAGCCTATAGTTATTGAAAAGCCTCAACAAGGCTATAACTAAGGTGAAACTCTTGTTGAAGAAGGTGTCTTCCATATTAACCAACCCAAATTGTCATCTCCCCATGAGTTCATTCAATAATCCTTCATTTCCAAACCCATTCATGAGCCCTCCATCACATTTCATACTCCCTCTCCATCCCATGAGCCTATCCATCACCCTTTCACCTCATCCCTTCTTAAATAAGATCCCATCTTATGGGAGTCAAATGAAGAACAAAAAGTTCAAGCTATAGTTGATCAATAATATGATGTTAGTATCTATGATGAAGAGATCACCATAGGGACCCCACTTGGTGAAAATAAGTGTAACTCAATATTATTGAGTGAAGAGGAAGATGTTAAAGGTCATGATGTAGTTGTCTATAAGGAGTGTAGTTAATGTATGAAAGAAGAGGTGTTTGAGAAGGATTACATATTTGTTGAGTTAGTTTTTTTTTCTATGAGAAGGAGAAAGAACCTATACCTTCTATTGTCTAAGTTGAATATGTTGTTAGAAATGTTTTACCCCTTGAAGTATAAGATGATAACTCCCAAGGTACCAAGTTTGTTGAAGTGGAAGTCAATGAGTTTGTAGTTGATAAGGAGTTTATTTCTATTCAAGACACTTTTGAATCTACCTTAATTCCTAGTTATGTAACCTCAAAATAAGATCTTATGACATCCCAAATTTTTGGAGTTATAGTCAACTTTGAAATTGATCAAGTACTCAAAAATCAAGAAGATAAAGTTGAAGGGGTGGTGGCTCTCAAAGAGAAAGAGAGAAAGGATGATTGTCATCAGCAAATGAGGATTTTCCAATAGCTTTAAGAACTTTTTAAAGTTTAGGGATAAATTCATAAGAAGATAGAGCATGAGGTTTCCATGGAGGACAATGATCAATATTGGGTGGACTATGCAAAGCTCCTTGACAAGCTTGAGGAACATACAGTTGGTGAGCAATCTAAAGTCTCTCAAAGTACCATGGAAGTCAAGGTGGTATGTTTTTTTGAAGCACCATTAGATTCTTTAGTCTAAGGTTACTATGAGAAGGTTGAGGTTGTAGGAGTACAAGAAGAGTTCACCTTCATAGGTGATCTATTTATAGCTACCTTGATTGCAATAAGTACCATGCCAAGAAGATTGGAAAATATCAGGAAGGAGTTGGAGACACAAATGATAAAGCCTAAAATTAAATATGCCTCATTAAATCCTTCATTTTATGGAACAAGAAAGGTTTCAAGCTTCCCCTTTGATCTAGGAGGAAGAGGTTCATTCAGGGTAGTTTATGTTTAATCAGTTTGTTTGAGCTTTTTGTGTGTTTTCCATAAGTATTCTTGAGAACACAAGTGTGTTTGCTTAATTTATTGTTTTTTGTGTTGTTTATTATTTTTTGGTGTGTTTTAAAAGTTAATTAATTGTACATACTATGTATAGGTGACTCTATATCCCAATGGATAGGAGAAAGCTACTAGTCTTTGGCATAGTTGGCTTGCCATCCCTAGGAAATCACCAAGAATGTTGACCAATTTGACCACAAGTCAAATTAGGTCAACCCCCTATAGTTTAAAACTTATATAAGGTTCTCATATAGTTTTAAATGTCTCCCATGGTCATAATGAGGTCATTTATAATGTTTTTTAGCTTTGTCATATTCATTTCTAGTTCCTAGTTGGTCTTATGTCGTCTAGAGGTCATTTTAGAGTCATTTATTGAGTTTGTATGGTTTAACATAAAGGACAAGTGTGTCAAGTATATTTTAATTTCCCCCATGTCATATTATTAACAAATATGGTAGTCATAACTAAAAACTTGTAGGTGCTACATTGAAATCAAGAAAATGGTTGAGAAAAGGCAATTTTTAGTTGATTATACAGCTTATGCAATAACTTTGGCATGTGGGTAAAATTATATAGTGAATATTCATGTCCCATGAACTCAATTCCATGCTTAATTAGCCTTGAAGATCTCAAAAATGGCATAAAATCATTCTGCTTCTCCATTTCTCTCCTTTACATGCAAAAATGATTAACTGATCTTTGCATGGTATGGACAAGAGGAGGTGAGTTGGAGAAAATGATCTCCAAACATGATAAAAATAGTTGTCTATTCCAATTTCATGGAAAATTTTACAATTTTGGTGTACCAGGATTTATGAAACAATGTTAAGAGTGATAGTGACTTTTTTTGCCTACTCATCCCCATCACTTCATGGTTTCTCTTTTGTTTGGATTGGTCCATATAAAATAGTTGGTGAAAGTGATTATAAGGAGTGTTATCTTCCTTCTCACATTGTCTTTTTTCTATTTTTCATGTGTATTTCTATGTAGTTGAGCATAAATATCTCACTTTTCTAGCTAAGAGCTCCATTGTTAGTTTGTAGATGGTTTCCATCATTTGCATAGGCTTATATCCCTATTTTCACTTTCATAACAATGTTAATGCAAAGGTAACATGTTGACTTTGTCTTTTTTTTCAAAGTGATCATTCTCCCCCAAGGACATTTGGTCTCAAAGTCATCTCTAGTGGAATAACATGATCATAAACATGCCATAGTCAATGTCCTTTGTAGAAACCACCTATAGCTAGGTAAAAAAGAGCCTTACATAGTCATAGTGGTCAAAAATGAAGGTTTCAAGGTGGTGACAGGTATCTTGAGGTTAAAGACACATTTTTTACATATCCAAGATGGTTTATGATTAGTTGTGATAACCAATTCTCTAATATACATAGTTTTGAGCTTGATGACCACCTACAAGTAGCTCCATAAAGGTTTGAAATAATTGAGATATAAGAGTTTGAAACTTGTTTGAACCTTTATTCATATCTGAGAGCATTGAGAGAGTCATGGAAATAATGGTAAATCTATCATGTATGCATAACTACCTAAAACCATGTTCATAGGCTAAGAAATTTGCTTTTAAGCCACTTTACCTTAGTATCTTTGAATGAGGATTCTAACCTATTTTTTATCCTTCCATGATAGAGTGTCTTGAAGACTGGGCAGTCCTAGTTATTTCCATCATATAGCCCAAGTATAGGGGAAATTCCTTGCATAATTAAATGGTTTCTTGACCAAGAGCGAGTGGTGTTTTATAGACTCCTAACTCAGGTAGGTTTTGGCCTATAAAACTTAGTGAACAGTCCATTGAAATGATTATAAGCAACCTAACTTGCAGTGGTGAATGGCTATAGGGTTTATATGCATTATAATGATTTTTATTTGGTTTGTAATGACCTCAAAAGAGATCAATGGCATAAAATATGATGTTCAAATATCTATCATCACCTACAGGTCTTTGTTTCTCTTATATTGTCATAAATAGATTGACTGCGGACTACAATATTGATGTGAGATGATGAGAACATGATATGCATGGTTTATGGTTTTCACTCAAGTTGTAAATGATTCAATTCCCTCAAAATAAATAAATATAACTTAATCAAATTTCCATAAAGCATATGGACACCTACAAGGGTCCATTTTGCCCTCCAAATGGTCACCTACAATCTACTATAGTAGACAAACTAACATGTGCAAGTGGAGGGAGGTAGGTCTCTAAGCATGAATGAGTTAAAAAAAATGTGAGATGAGATCAAAGAATTTAAATAGATCCTAGAATTTAAACATAATTTTCAAAACATCCTACAAGAATCTCATTGGCTTGAAGAACATGCATAAATGGTCAACATAGTGCATGGACTAGTGTAGATTAATGAAAGGTGTGAGTTTTGAGAAGTTGGTAGAAATTGAAGGATGGATTGAAAATGATAATTCCTCTCAAAGTGATGATACTATTATATTATTAGACAAAAAAATAGGGTATAAACATCAACTTACAATCACACTCAGTCCTAACCCTACATTCCTATATACAATCATCAATATTATAAGCTAATCTTAGGTTCTTGGCTTGTTAAGAGACCTACAGAGGTGATCCAATCTTTTAGTTTGGTAAAAAAATGTCTTTATGACCTATTTGAGCCTAATATTGTCTTATTTTTACTAAGTAGGGTATATGCCCTATGTTTTATCTCATATAGAGGGTACTCCCAGATAGTCAAGTCTGTGGTTGGGTGAGTGAATAGTAAAGGGATGGAATGTAGAGTTTTTGGATGCTACATAATGTTTTGGAACTTTTTTTTTAGAATTAAAAAACCTATAAAAGACTCTATAATCTTGAGAGACCACTCAGAGGTGGTTTGAAGTGATGAAACACAGGCCATGCCTATTAGGCTTACAACTAAGTCCAAACCCTACAGGGGTCTAAATCCACTTCTAAGGACATATGAACCATGGAATCCTATTAATTACCTTTAGGGGAATTTTAGAATGATATAGTACTATTGGTGTGTAGACAAAATCTCCAAGTTGGTCAAATTTGGTCTATTTCACCTCATACCTACCCAGAATGCACTCTCAAGCTCGATAAGCCAACTTTAAGAGCTCACACATGTACGGACATGTTTCATGGTGACCTAAGGAGATATTCATGGTCTAAATAGGTCCTAAATTTTATTTCAATGGAATTTTTTCATAGATTGAACATGTAGTTTTTATGAACAAATGTTAACTGTCTAAACATGTTAAAACCCTCATAAACCATTGTCAAAGACCCAATGGACAAGTTAATAAACAAGATGCATCTAGATGAGGTATTTTTAACTAGAAACTACTTGGAACTTGTGGAGAACTATCTCAATATCATTCCCATTATATTGGTATGTACTCTACTTGTACAGACAAGGTACAAAATAGGGTTTTTTATAGATTTAGTTTTTTATAGGTGAAAAAGAAGATAAATAGGTGAGCTATATTAGAGGGGGTCAGTTGAGACCCATTATAAATCACTATGTCTATTTATCATCATAGTTTGGCATGGAAACACTTTTTATAACTCATTCACTTTAGGCAGTCTACAACAGATAATAGAAATGGAGAATGACTACCTAGAAAGAAGATGACAAGTCCAATTTGGGGTCATTTTAAGGTCTAATTCATAGAGTGAAATGGAAGGGAGATCTATAAAATTTTCCTAACATCTCTTCCATGTATTTGATTTAGAAACTAAAGATCAATTTGGTGACAAATGTGAAGACAGACCTATAAGGCTAGTAATGGTGACTACAAATGGTGAGAAAAAGTGTCCAAAATAAGAATATGAGTTAGGGACACATCTGATGACTATTATGGTGTGTTTATAACCCCTCTTTGATAATTTATATATTTTAACTCTCCCTATTCTTGTCTTGAGTAGTCTAAATATGCCTAATGATGAAGGCATTTTTTAAGATGGCACTTGAAGACCTCTACACCAGCTTTTATGAGTTTCATGTTTCATATGGACATTTATCCAAGGAGATATTTCATTTTATATTTCACACTCCATTACCGTACAATGTAACTATCTCTCTCATCTTGACACTTGTTCTTATGAACTTTGAGCTTCATTCATCTCTCCCCTCTAACACATTCTATAAATGCAAGACACTTTGGCTCTTGTATTCCAATTCCACACATGATATGGCAAAGACCTTATCATTTCATACTATACTTTACCTTTGAATAATATTTTTAATATTTTTTTGAGTTTAAAAACTATCTTTTCTAAGTATGTGAAGTGATTTATAGTGAAAGTTCAAGTGATTAATGCATATCCTTATTTTCTCTCAATCCTTCCATGTTTGATGCAAGTTGGTCCACTCTAACATGTCACATGAAGTGTTATTAAGTGTATGATTATATTTTCAAGTGTAAAATTATCCTTAGTTTCTAAAATTTATCTCTATTTCACTTACCTTAAGTATTTTCATGCATATCACCTCTATGTTTGAAATACTAATGTTAGAGTAATTTAGGATTCTAGAACTAGTGTTGTATATCATGTATCTTAGTGCACTTATATGGTAATATTGTGGATATATATATATAGAGTATCACCCCCTTAGAATAGCTTAATTTTATGTCTACTTTTATCCCTTTTCATCTAATCAAAAAGTCAGTGTAGGTGATAAGCACTTAAGGATCAATCTAGGGAGCTAGCCCTTAAACCTAGAGGTATACCTCTATCGTAGGCAACCCACAAGCCTAGAGGTATTCTATTTTTTCCCAAATCTTAGATTAGGATTGAAAAACCTCCTCTAGGGTTAAACATTTGGTGATAATATTTTTGGCATGCCTAGCAGGACCAAGGTCCAAGAGAGTCAAAAATTATTTGTGTGTCTTTCCTCTAATCATTTTTTGGAAGGAAGAAAGGTAGCACCATTGGAGACTCTAAATGAAATCTTCTAGTTATAATCAGCCTAGGTATCGATTGTTGAAGTTTTTGAGAAATTATTGCGTTTCATGTAACTCATGAAGTTAATGTGGATGTCTATGATAATAATACCTACTATGAACCTCCATATCAACCTTGTTATGTTATACCCCTCAATATCCCTATCAAAGTTGCTATCAGTCCTATGAGCCATGACAACCTTATGGCCATCCTATTCCTTCTCCATATGAACATCATGTTACTGATTATCTCTATAAAGAAGGCTATCAAGAGGATCACCAAGAAGTACCTTCTTATCAACCCTAATATGACTCCTACTAGCCTTATCATGATGAATATCAACCTTAAAATGAATCTTATCAATCTTGTCATGAGGGATCAGATGACCTTATTAATTGTACATCAAGATATTTCAAAACAAAATATGAATTCCTAGTTCTACAAGTTGACTCTCATAATAATCCCCACTATTACACTCCTCCTCCACTAACCCCATATCATATCAAATCCTTATTGGAACTCATACCAAGTCTAATTGATAATTAAAAGTGGATGGGAACATTGGATGATGAGTTTTGATGTAATCTTTAACCATCTCATGGAATGGTTAAGAGGTTTTTCTCAAATGTGGATAGACATGTGGGAAGTGGTTGAATAGGAAACTCAATATGATATCGAGAAGCAGTTGTACTTGTAAAAAAGTGTTTTCAATGCTTAATAGATAGACTAAGAATGTGGGAAAATAAATAACTTGAAAATGAGTGAAACTCAATCTTCTTGAGTGAAGAGGAAGATGTTAAAGGTCATGATGCAATTGTCTACAAAGAGTGCAGTTAAGGTATGAAATAAGAGGTGTTTGAAAAGGATTTCATATCTACTAAGTCATTTGATGTCCATGAGAAGGAGAAATAAATTATAACTTCTATTGTCCAAGTTGAAGATGTGGTTGAATATTTTTTTTGACAATATTGTTGAAAATGTTTTTCCCCTTGAAGTACAAAATGATAACTCCCAAGGTACCAAGTTTGTTGAAGTAGTAGTTAATGAGCTTGTAGCTGATAAGGAGTTTATTGATATTCAATAAAATTTATTTATTAGTGATTTACCATCAAAATAATATATTATGACATCCCAACTTGTTGGAGTTACAATCAGCTTTAAACTTGATCAAGTAATCAAAGATCAAGAAGATAAAGTTGAAGGGGTGGTGGCTCTCAAAGAGAAAGAGAGAAAGGATGGTTGGTAGTAGAAAATGAGGTTTTTACAAGAGCTTGAATAATTTTGAAAATTTGATGTCCAAGTACATAAGAAGATAGAGTAAGAGTTTTCCATGGAGGATAATGATCATTATTGGGTGGACTATGCAAAGCTCCTTGATGAGCTTGAGGAACTTATAACTGATAACCAATATGAATTTTCTCAAATTACCATGGAATTTAAGGAGATATATTTTGTTGAATCAATGTTATAGGTTTTATTATAAGAGTAGCATGAGAAGGTTGAGGTTTCAGGAGTAGAAGAAGAGTTCACCTTCATAGGTGATCTGTTTGTAGCTACCTTGATTGCATTAAGTACCATGCCAGAAGATTGGAAAACATCAGGTAGGAGTTGGAGACACAAGTTAAAAATCCCAAAAATAAATATTGCTCATTCACTCATTAATTTCATTGAATAATAAAGGTTTAAATATTCCCATTTGATCTAGGAGGAAGAGATTCATTCAAGTCAGTTTGTGTTTAATCAATTTGTTTGAGTTTGTTGTGTATCTTCCATAAGTATTCTTGAGAACAAAAGTGTGTTTGCTTAATTTGTTATTTTGTGTGTTGTTTATTGTTTCTTGGTGTATTTGGTGTGGTTTATAAGGAAATTTAATTTCCATACTATGGGGTAAGTTCACAAAGTTGGGGGATAAAAAGTGGCCTACCCGTGGACATGATTTTTTTGAAATTTCAGAAATCTTAATTTCTGTAAATAATTTGAGATATCTACACTCCAAATTTGAAGATGGTGTGAGAACATGAAATGTCTAATTTTATGAATAGTTTCCAAAAATATATATATTTTTTAAAATGGTTAAGTATAACTATGTCAAACATCAAAATTTTGAAAAGGAACTCCTATGTTTTCAAAAAACATAGTAGATAGATGATCATGTTTTCACCATTTTTTTAGCAGAATTTAATATTGTTTAAAACCCTTTGGGTAAAATTTAGATAAGATATTATATTATGTCACCTATATTTTTTTATATTTTTATAATGAATATTTTTTTATGAATTTTACAAGTAAATAGATCCTAAAAACTAACAAAAAAATGGATAGTCATCCGTGCAACATGCCTAACTACCTCAAAAGAAAATGAAAATCATTTTTTTTTAATGTGTGTAGAATTAGGCCCAATTGGTTACCATATAACTTATTTTTCACTTGGATAAATGGAATACAAATTACAGTAATATGACATGTATGTTTGTGGCATATAGTGGCCTAAAAAAGGCATAGTTAAAAATCAACATAGTTTGAAACCTTAAATTAGTCCAAAAATTATAAAAAACATATTTTTCAAAAGAGGAGAGCACGCACATTGTGATGGTATTAATTTTTTTAATTTTCACATTGAAATTATTAGTATATTTGGAAATCAAAGTTGAAAAGTGTTGTTTATTTTCATACCTTTCAAAACTCAGTTGTACATTGACAGTCTAAGCCTTTGGCTTAGGAATCCAAGCCATTCCCGAGCCAAAAGGAATGAGAATTGAATTAAAATTCAAATAACATGATCACATTAATAGCATGATCATGTTAATAATGTGATCATGTTATTAATTACATTATTAACATGGTCATGTTAATAACGTAATTGTGTTATATATTCTCAACACCCTAAAACCCAAATAGGAGCCATTAGGCCCAGTAGTCTTAAGATCAAATATTGGTTGACTAATATTGTTGTTTAGGACCAATGTTGTTGTCAAGAATTGATAGCATTTAAATATAATTAGAGATGTATTAACCTATGAATCAAGTTATTGTTCCTTTGATCCCAATATGGTGTGCAATTAGGTCAATAGATCCCAAATTGATATTAGATGGACATATTTATTTGGATGGAGCTTGGTTGACCCCAATTACGTATCAAACTAAACTAAATACTTGGTTTTTTATAATATGGTGTGAAATTATAGACCCAATTGACATCATATGGACATAATTCCTTTCTCAGGGATCATTTAACCCCGATTATGTATTAGATTGAACTAAATATTCAATTAGTTTAATATGGTGTGCTATCAAAGACCTAATTGACATTATATTGAAGGAATTCCTTGCACGAGGACCAATTACTCTTAATTATAGATTATACTGAATAAAATAATTGATTGGTTAAATATTATGTGCAATTAGGGGGAAATATGCACAATAGACATTAGATGGACACAATTCCTTGCATGGGATGAAAAATGCCTCAATTAATATTCTAGGTGGAAAAAATTAATTACATAGGACTTGGTTGTCCCCAATTGTGTATAGTATTGAAAAAATATAAATTGATTTTATATGGTGTAATTATATCCCCAACTAACATTAGATGGATGTAATTTCTTGTTTGGGGATTGAGTGGCCCTAATTGCATATCATATTGAACCTAAATAATCAATTGATTCAATATGGTGTGAAATCTAGGCTAATGGAACCCAACCAACATTATATGGACAAAATTACATTCATGGGGCTCATTTGGCCCCAATTATGTATAAGATGAAACCAAATACATGATTAGTAGGATACGGTTTACAATCAAGGCCAATGAAGTTATAATTGACATTAAATGTATTTAGTTACTTTCATGCACCTTGGTTGGCCATAATTGCATACTCAATTAAACTAAATACTTGGTTGATTCAATATGTTATGTATTTAGGACTAACAAAGCCCCCTGTTGACAGTAGAAGGATGAAATTTCTTATGCAAGACATGTTTGGACTAAATTTCATATCATATTGAACCAAATATTATTTAAATTGAATTTGGTGCACAATCAAAATCCCAATTGGTATTAGATGGATGTAATCCTTACAAAGGGTTCAATTGGTCTTGATTTCATATCAGATTGAATCAAACACTCAATTATTTGAATAAGGTGTGCAATTAGGGCCCTAATTAAAATTATGTTGACACAATTCCTTGGGCAAGCCTTGATTGGCCCCAATTATGTATAATTTAGAATTGAATACTCAATTGGTTCAATATGGTATACAATCAGGGCCAAGTAAGAACCAATTTCCATTACATATGAATGTAATTCCTTGCACATGGCTCCTTTGGACCGAATTGCATATCAAATTGAAAAAATGCTTATTTTTTTAATATGGTGATCACTTAGATCCCTAATTGATATCATATGGATGAAATTCCTTACCTTGAGGCTTAGTAGGCCCCTAGGATCAATTTAGCCCCACTTAACATCCTCTTTATATAGTAAGAATTAGGTTTGCATGGATGAACTTGGTTAAAATTATTAGAGGTAAAATCACTAAGAGTGGGTGGGTGGGTGAATTAGTGATGCTAGATAATCCAAAATTCAATTCCAATCCTTTCAAACCCTAAACCAAATAACATTATCATTCATGAAGCATACACATCATCTATAGAAATGAAAAATAAATATAAGCAAGATCACATGTATAACACAAGATCTACATGGGAAACCCTCTTGGGGAATAAAACCCACTAGAACCTACAAAATTTACTACAATATTATAATAATAAGATCCAAATTTAGACCATCACTAAATGATCAAGGAACACCCATCCCATAAGGAAGAACCAACCATGTAGGCAAACAAGCAACCACTCAATTACCTTGTTTTGATATCCACATCTGATCTGATGTCTTCTACACTTGATGATGTACTTATGTTTATTACACTCTTCTTCACCCTTTTATCTCTCTCAAATAGCCTCTAGGGTTTACTCACTCAATCAACCTCTTCTAGGATTATTAGGTCTAATGACCTATGTGTTCATCTTTATCAACTTGATCAGATAAACATGTATGATATTTATCACACTCTGATGGTCCTCACTAATTTTTACCTTCATTCTCTCCTTCACTTAATTCTACACTTGCTCAACTCTACTCTCTCTTTCAACTCATCACACACCCTCAAACTTGATCATATAAGCAATGCATCCAAACACCCCTTTTAGATCACTCTAGTCTTCTTTGCTCATCCTCAATCTAATTTTTACTTTATTCCATCCACTAATCATAATCCCTCTAATTTATTTACTTTATCTCTATCTTCTACTCTCTCAACACATTCACATCCTACTCTAGAAACCATTACCTTAGCCTTCACTTTTTATAGAATTTTCATGAATATCAACATCTAGTTTAGCCATTTAACTTGTCTTAACCCTTAAGAATTATATCATGCTAACACATAGCTCAATACCATCCTCACAGGTTGGTCATAGCATCCATGGTCACACTTACATAGCTACACCTTTCAATTAGGCCTTAGTAGACCTTATAGGTCTCATGGAGACATATTACCCCTTTAGCACTCCATCAAACAAATTAAGAACAAAATAATACTTTAAAATGTATGGGTCCACTCCACATGACCCTTATGACATCTTCAGGTGATTACTCCTACCAAAACACTCTTCTAATAAAGTAAAAATTTATTAAACAATATTTTTTACATAAGAACACCATGAATGAATGAATAGTCAGCTTTCAACTACAATAAATATATTTGTAAAAATAGTCAAACCTCCAAACTAGTTTTTTTATATATCCCTTGAAATTATCTACAACTTTTCCTTTCACACCATGTTCAAATTATGCATTTATCAAAATTTATAGCTCAAAAAATATAGACTAGTTTTTCCTTTATTAATTTGAATATTCAAATTCCAATGGTCACTATGTAAATACAAAACATATGACACTTGTCATCATCTCATGTCCCCTAGTAACTTTGAACAAATACACTCCATTGATCTCCTCATGATATTAATATCTTTAAATATTTAATGTTACCCATTCATCTTTGATCCTTGCTTCTGAGATCATGCCACTTGGCATCTCTGTGTGCCTTCTTTAAACCCTACACCATTTAGTTAATGTGCTTGTGCCACTTGGAAGTTTCACATGCAATTTGTGTATCCTTTAACATATTGACTTTGTGTACATCATTGGATCATAATTTTCACAAAAACACACTCACTATTGGATCTTTATTTGTCATATTATATGTTTGTTGTTATATCTTCATCTCTTGATTAAATTCTCACCATAGATCTTTGATATTTCCAAATTGGTTAAGTATGGAAACTTGTAGAATCTGCTTGGGAAGCCAAATTTACACTAACATAAAATTTTCTATACATCATGTTTAGACCTAAAATTCAAACCTCATGATCACCTATTATAAGGTAATCCATCCATATATGAAGCTACTCTTGAAATCTTCAAACATGTGAAATATGATGTCATCAAACTACTTATTCAACCTTATCTGCTAAGATGACTACTTGAACCTAGACCGTCATATGAATATTATGATTAATTTAGTTCACTTTCATAAGCATTTAAATTACTAATATCACTTCATAGGTTCTCTGTAACATGTCCGCACTATCAATAACATCCATCAATTTCCTTTCTAAGTCAAACACTAAAAAAACATGTCGAAACACTGAAACATATTAAAGCACACTTTGTCATTATCATTATAACACAAATGACACTTCATCAACATTATTTTCCACCTTGGTTACATCATTGAAAACTCTCATATAATCTCCCCCTTTATCATTGATGTCAACACTAATACAAAGCTTACACTCAGACTCTATCTCTCTCTTCAAGCACTTTTTCCCCCTTTGACATAATGACAAAGTGGGCTCATCTTTTGATCCTGAGGACCTAAAAATACTTCAAGGACCAATAATAGGAAAGGACCATCTCTAAGAGATGATATAGACTCCCCCTAACATTGTACATATCTCTTTTTAAGAGCAACATAAACTACTTAAAATTACCTTTAAAACATTAAGAGGGACTCCCCCTTACATTATGTACATCTCTTCAATCCTCTCAAACTATCTAAGTTATCTCCCCTTAATTCCATGCTCTATTTGAAAAGTCATCTTCAACAGGTCTTCTTAACCAATTCTATTTTGACACCTGGAAACCTCCATACTTTTCATACAAACCTTTAGGACCAAAATCCTTGAATACACCTTGAGCACACATAATTTATTCTCCACAAGAAAGATGTATCCTAAGAATCATAGATAGAGATACCCTAACCCACAATGTCCTAAAACAATTTGAAACCAGGAGTTGCCCATAGTCCTTCTCTTTCTTGAACATCTTGTAGCTATAGAACTGATTGTCCTTTTTATTCTTCAGCTTAAGAAAAACAACTTGCTCATCTAATACAACATTCTCCTTCTATTATAATCTTGAATTGATAATATATGGTGAAAATAAATATTCATGACATACCTCATCATTAGACATTGACAACTAATGTTCTTCACATGAAACTTGTTCAATAATAGCCAGATGTTCACTTAGATCTATACACACTTCATGACTAGCCTCAACTAAAATCTTGGTTTTCTACTTGAGCTTGTTATCTTAATTTACAACATGAGAAAACAATGAGAGATCTTGACATTCTTTAACCTTTGTATCATTCTCCAACATAGCAAATAGACCACTTGGACCTGCAAACTCATCATGACACACACTTTCCACTTTTGGTTTCCATGAGTTAACTAGCCTTCTTCCTTGTACTCTAGGAGTCTAATTAAACTTGTTTTGACATGATAACCTTTGCCTATAGAATCTAACAATGTGACCAATCTTCTCACAATTGTATCAAACCACTCTTTTTGAAGGAAACTCAACTTGTCTTACTTTATTTGGACAATGTTTTTCAAAGAGTCCCACATCATGATATTTGAAGGATTTAACCTTGCTTACACCACTTGACTGATAATTCTACTCATTCTAATCAAGTCTTTAGCACTCTTTAGCTCTATGACCAAATTGATTACAAGTGTAAAAATAACCATTAAATTTGGCATACCTCATGGCATTTGGTTATTTGATTAGATTTGTCTTCATTCTACCAGCATCTTCATTCCATGATTAATTTTTGACCCTCAAGGTCTGATTATCTTTGTTCACATTAGTCATCACCTTGTCTTGAATTACATTCTTTTGTTCTTCTTTATAACCAAGTCCAATTCTATCACTAGCATGCTTTTGACTATTCAGAATGTTGTCTAGATCACTTCAACTCTTTTCAAACATCACAAATGACTTCATCTTACTAGATGTCTTTTCTAACTCAAGTTTAAATGAGTCATTTTCAATCACATACCTTGAATACTCATCTTCTTTAGCTTTCAAGCTTGTAACTAAGAATTACAATTGACAACTAAGATGTTTGACTATATCTTCATGTTCCTTGGTGTCTTCATTCATTATTGCCTCAAATACACTAAATTTATCTTCATAGTCCTTGATTTAAGACTTCATCTTCTTGTTTATCTTCTTTTCAATCTTCATTTTATCATGAGCATTCCTCAATTTAGTCTCATAGTCCTACTTGTCTTCTTCATTATCTATATCACTCCAAGTATACTCTTTTTGATATGGGCAACTTTTTTCCTTAGCCATGTATAGGAATTTATCTTCACTATCAAACTCAAAATCATTGTCTTGACTCTCATCTGATGAGCTGCAAAATTTATTGGTGTAGAGACTCTTATTGTTCTTGAAGGATGACTTCTTGTTGTCAAACTTTATGAATCTTTTCTTCCTCTTATTAGACCTAAATGTCTTCTTTCCTTCATCTTGGATTTCACCATGCTCTTCATCATCATTATTATTATCCTTATGAGGTAACTTGTCAGAAAAGTGTCCTACTTCTCCATAATTAAAACATTTTAAGGGTAGATTACCCGTATACTTCCCTGAGCCTATTTTCAATCTACTTGTAAACAAAGCTATTAGTTAATCATCAGATATCTCATCATAATTGACTTCCTTACCTTGAGTTATTTTCTTATTTTACTTTCTTTTTGTCTTGATTGATGCTTCCTCCTTTGGTAGTTTGTCATCATTGACTCTCATCTCATAGGTAGTAAGGATGTCATGCAATTCATCCATCTTCATCTGAGTCAGATCATGACTTTACTCTATAGCAGATACTTTAGAATAAAAATTGAAGGAGAGATACCTTAATACCTTTTTTACTACATTAGCTTCTTTAAGCTTCTCTCAAAGACTTCTGATAATGTTCACAATCTCATCAACTCTCTACAAAAATGATGTCATATAATCTTCTTTCATCTTAAGACTCTCAAATTATCTTTGGTGAGTCTACAACTTGGCCAACTTGACCTTTGAATCCATTTCACAAATGATCTGCAATTTATCCCATATCTCTTTGGTAGATTTATAATGAATTGCCTTGTTGTACTCAATTTCTAAAAGACCATAGGTTATGGCATTTATTGCCTTAGAATTGCTTTCACATAGCTTCTTACTAGCTACACTAGTTGGAGGGGTTGTAAGGACTGAATATCCATCCATAATAGATTGCTAAATGTCAAACCCTATTGACATGATGTAGGTTTTCATCCTTCCACTCCAAAAAACATAATTATACCCATTGAACATTGGTTATTGACTTGTAGAGAAACCCTGCATCTATTGACTTTTCATATTGTGCCTTAGATCACCTTCAAGTGGTTAAACTTGAAATGAAGGTCTTACTCTGAAACTAATTGTTAGAGGTGCAATCACTGAGAGGGGGGTGAATAAGTGATGCTAAATAATACAAACTTTAATTCTAATCCTTTCAAACCCTTAAGTAAATAACATTATCATTCATGAAGCATACACATCATTTATAGCAATGAACAAGAAAGATAAACAAGATCACACACATAACACAAGATCTATGTGGGAAAGCATCTTGGGGAATAAATCACACTATAACCTATAAAATAGACTATAGTCCTATAATAACAAGATCCAAACTTACGGGAGCGGCCGCGCGGGTGTGCGGCCCTCTCAAACCCTTGCATCTGTGTGGCATCTATTGCTAGGTCTGCTAATGCGTGGAACTTCATTTTGGAAATAGGGTTGGATCTCTAGCCTGTCTGTGTTTCTTTGGTGTCGCAGGGGAGCCGTATAGGGTTTTTATGGAGGCCACTGTGGGTTGTCAGGTCAGGCTTTGGTCATGATCTATGTGCCTCTATTTCAGGGGCAGTTCTACCTATGCCATATGGGCGTGTAGGTAGGTTTGGCATGTTGGATGCTATGGTTTTGTTGGGGGAAACCCCTATGGGGGAGCTGCACAGAGTGTTATTTAGTGGTCATGGTTTTGAACTAATCTCTAACCTTTGTGGCTGCCTTATTCACCTTCACATTCTGTCAACTAGGGTCACTACTCATATTGAGGTGTTAACAGATGTTGGGGATTTCTTTGACGATTTTTGACTGCCTTGGTAGCGTGTTAGGGTGTGGAGCTAAAAGCTTCACCAAGGAGCACACTTTAACAGGTTCGGGTCTACACAAACGCTGGCGTTGGTTAGGAGCGATCGACGTCGGTCAGATGCAGTTGGAGAGATGCTGATGTCGATAGTAGATCGATCGGCGGTGGTCACAAGCAAGCAACAAGAATCAACGTCGGTTACCTGTGCGTTCAAAAAGCTATTTCCAAGGACAAAAGCGAGTGTTTGCATGATGAGTTGAAGTTGTAGTCTTAAGCTCGCGTCTCTATTATTAGCAATATTATTTTTAGAGCCCTTGTTCAAGAGGCTTAACTGTTTATTGTAAGTGCATGCTCAAGTCTCCTAATTCTATATGTAGAATTAGATCTTCTTAGCTTTGTGTGAATTATTGTTCTAGTTCATTGTATGTGAATGTTGAAGAACAGTACAGAATTGAATCAATCCAGGCTTGTTGGAGTTGATTGTTCTTGAGAGAGAGAGATCTTGAGGAATAGAGATCTATTGAGAGATCTATACATCTAAGAGAGGTGTGGAAGAAAAAAATTTCTTTAATTGTATTCCTTTTGTAAAGAGTTTGTTAATACAAGTTTTCAGGGTGGTTTCTTGTATCTCTTGTTCTTGCTATTTATCATTCTAGTTACTTGTTTATCTGATTTAATTCCACATTTATTGCTTTCACAAGTGTAATCTATTGTTGGTTGATCCCCAACAAGTGGTATCAGAGCTCAGGTTCACTAACAGGTGGTTCAGATCTGTGTAGTGTGTATTGATTACAGGTTCTCACAGGGATTTCTGTTTGAGTGGGAGAAGCAATGGCAGATGAAAGTAAATTGAGAATGGAAAAGTTCAATGGCAAAAATTACCAACATTGGAGAATGCAGATAGAGGACTATCTGTATCAGAAAGATCTCTACTTACTGTTAGGTGGTGTTGCAAAGAAGCCCAAAGACATGGAGGATGAAGAATGGGAAGTTCTTGACAGAAAGGCTCTGGGTCTATAAGACTGAGTCTAGCATCCACTGTGATATCTAATTTATCACAGGCAAAGTCTACGGTAGAGTTGATGACTACGTTAGCAAATTTGTATGAAAAACCCTCAGCTTCTAATAAGGTATATCTTATGAAGCAGTTATTTAATTTGCATATGAATGAAGGTGGATCTGTTTCTACTCATCTGAATGATTTCAATGGAATTGTGAATCAATTAAGTTCAGTCAATATAGTGTTTGATGATGAAATAAAAGCTCTTTTGATATTGTGTTCTTTGCCTGAAAGCTAGCATGGCTTAGTAATGGCAGTAAGTAATACTGCATCTGCATCAAATATTTTGAAAGTAGAGGATGTTGTTAGTGTTATCTTGAATGAGGAAATACGCAGAAAAAGCACAAAAGAGACATCTGGGAATGTTTTAAGTTTTGAGAGCAGGGGGAGGCAGAAAGAGAAGAGCAAGAAAGGCAGATCAAGATCCAAGTCTAAGGGGAAAGGCAGATATAAATCTAGGAATGGCAGGAAGCCACAATGCTGGAATTGTGGAAAGATTGGGCACATAAGCAGAGATTGTTGGTCAAAGCCTAAGGAGGACAATCAGCATGAAGGAAAGGAAGAAGCCAAGGTTGCAGGTATTACACAAGATGCTTTAATTTTCTCTCTGCATAATAATATAGAATCTTGGGTGTTATATTCTGGTGCATCTTTTCATGCTACCCCTAACAGAGAATATTTTAGTGACTATATCCATGGATATTTTGGAATAGTGTATCTAGGGGATGATGAGCCCTGTAAAATAATTGGCAAAGGTAAAGTGCAGCTGAAGATGTAGAATAGCAACACATGGGTGTTGAGAGATGTGATGCATGTTCTTAGCTTGAAGAGAAATCTAATTTCTGTAGGAAAGTTAGGGGATGAGGGTTGTACAGTCACTCTCATAGCAGAATCTTGGAAGGTGACCAAGGGTGCACTTGTTATGGCCAGAGGTAAGAAAGAAGGTACTCTCTATTTGTGTAATTGTGTTACTAACAAATCTCCTTCTGTATTATCTACTTCAGATGTGGATGCTAAACTATGGCACTTAAGGCTTGGCCACATGAGTGAGAAGGGGATGTCAATTCTTAAGTCCAAAGGTATGCTTTCAGATTTAAAAGGCATAGATCTAGAGTTTTGTGAGCACTGTGTATTTGGAAAATAGAAAAGGGTTAGTTTTCTCAAGACTGGGTCTACTAAGAAGAGGCATAAGTTGCAGCTTGTTCACACAGACATGTGGGGACCGGCTCAGGTTGCTTCCATTGGAGGATCACAGTACTATGTATCTTTCATAGATTATGCTACAAGGAAGGTATGGATCTATTGTATTAGAAGAAAATCTAATGTATTTGAGACTTTTAAGATTTGGAAAGCTATGGTTGAGAATGAAACAGGTAAAATATTGAAGTGCCTGAGATCTGACAATGGCGGTGAGTTTGCAGTTATAAGTTCAGAGCTTATTGTTATATGCATGGAATCTACAAGCAAAGGATGGTTCTAAGGACACCTTAGCAAAATGGAATTGTTGAAAGGATGAACAGGACAATAATGGAGCGTGCAAGGTGTATGAGATTGCATGCTAGTTTGCCCTTACAGTTTTGGGCACAAGCTATTGACACTACAGTATACCTGATTAACAGAGGACCCTCTACAGCTCTGGATGGTGGTATTCCAGAAGAGGCATGGACAGGTAAAAAGGTTGATCTCTCATATCTCAAAGTTTTTGGTTGTGAAGCCTTTGTGCACATAGATAAAGAAAATAGAAAGAAGCTTGATGCTAAGTCTATGAGGTGCACGTTTATTGGCTATGGCTCAGATAATTTTGGTTACAGATTGTGGAATCTAGAAACTAACAAGGTAATCAAGAGCCGTGATGTTGTTTTCAACGAAAGAGTGATGTATTGTGATCAGCTAAGGAAGCTGAAACAATTTGAGCAGAGTAATGGTGAATTGGATGAGGTGAAGGTCCAATATGAGCTCATAGGAAAAAGAAATAATCACTTGTAGGAACACACAGAGACTGACGTTGACAGGGTAGGAACTGGCATCGATAGGATAGAAACCGGTGTCGGCCATACAGAGACTGACATCGGTAGTACAGGCACCGAGGTCAGTCAGGAAGAACCAACGTCGGCCAGTACTAGGTCTAGACGTGACCGAGGTTGGTCACTGTCAGAGAATTTGGGTGGACAGCGTGTTGTGAA
Organism: Torreya grandis; assembly: GCA_037957365.1. Lineage (NCBI taxonomy): Eukaryota > Viridiplantae > Streptophyta > Pinopsida > Cupressales > Taxaceae > Torreya > Torreya grandis. Next base: position 814,541 of record JARHVA010005415.1, on the reverse strand, counting down.
CGAGTCTCAGACACCCATCAGGAGGTCAGAAAGGGTGAGTAAGCCTCCAATTAGATATTCTCCTTCTTTATTTTACCTATTGCTAACTGATAGTGGAGAACCAGAGAGTTTTGAAGAAGCAATACAAGTGGAGTCCAAGAGTCAGTGGGAGAGTGGCATGGTTGAGGAGTTGGAGTCCTTAAGAGAGAACCAAACATGGGATTTGGTTGAATTGCCAGCTGGTAAGAGAACACTCAAGAACAAATGGACCTATAGGTTAAAAGAAGGTGAGAATGGATAGATGAGATATAAGGCCAGATTGGTAGTAAAAGGATTTGCACAAAAGCCAGGTATTGACTTTGGTGAGATTTTTTCTCTTGTTGTTAAAATGACTTCTATAAGGGTTGTATTATCTTTGGTTGCTTTTGAGGATTTGCATCTTGAGCAGCTAGATGTTAAGACAGCATTTCTTCATGGAGATTTGGATGAGGAAATATATATGGAACAGCCAGAAGGATTTGAGGTCAAGGGTAAGGAGAATTTTGTGTGCAAATTGAAAAAAAGCTTGTATGGCCTCAAGCAAGCTCCTAGGCAATGGTACTTAAAATTTGATAGGTTTATGACTGAGCATGGCTACAGTAGGTGTCAATCTGACCATTGTGTGTATTTCAAGAGATTTGATAACGGTAGATATATTATTCTATTGTTGTATGTAGATGATATGCTGGTTGCAGGATCACACATGCAGGATATCTCTGAGCTTAAGGTGAAATTAGCTCAAATGTTTGCTATGAAGGATTTGGGAGCAACAAAGAAAATCCTTGGCATGAGCATTAAGAGAGACAGAAAAAATCACAGGTTGATATTGTCTCAAGAAGATTATGTGGACAAGGTGTTGAAACGGTTCAATATGCAGGATGTTAAACCGGTAAGCACACCTTTGACTGGACATTTTAAGTTGAGTAAAGAACAATGTCCTAATTCATATGATGAGGTAGAGTACATGAGTAAGGTTCCATATTCTTCCGCAATAGGGAGTTTGATGTATGCAATGGTGTGTACTAGACCAGATATTGCCCAAGTAGTGAGAGTTGTAAGTATATGGCCAATCCAGGTAAGGAACATTGGAAAGTAGTTTAGTGGATCCTTAGATATCTGAGAGGAACCAGCAGTAGGCACTTGTGCTATGGAGGTTCAGATACTTCTCTACATGGTTATGTAGATTCAGATATGGCAGGTGATTTGGATGGTAGGAGGAGCACTACAGGTTATGTTTTCACTGTAGGTGGAATGGCGGTTAGCTGGATATCTAAGTTGCAAAAGGTTGTTGCCTTGTCAACTACAGAAGCAGAGTATATTGCAGCCACAGAGGCTAGCAAAGAGATGATATGGATGACACGGTTCATGGATGAGCTTGGTAGGGAGCATGAGAGTTACAGATTGTATAGTGACAGTCAAAGTGCAATCCATTTGGCTAAAAATTCAGCCTTTCATTCAAGAACAAAGCACATACAGCTAAGATATCACTTCATACGATAGGTATTGGAAGATGGTGAGTTGAAGCTGGAGAAGATCCATACGGATAGGAATCCTGCTGATATGTTAACCAAGCTGGTTTCGAAGGAGAAGTTGAATCTTCATTCAACTTCTGTTGGTCTTCATGATTGAGTTGAAGATGGAGGAGCTAGAAGATGTTGCTGTACAGGTACTGGTGCAGTTGTTTATCTCCAAGTGGGAGATTGTTAGGGTGTGGAGCTAAAAGCTTCACCAAGGAGCACACTTTAACAGGTTCGGGTCTACACAGACACCGGCATCGGTTAGGAGTGACCGATGTTAGTCAGATGCAGTTGGAGAGACGCCGATGTCGGTAGTAGATCAGTCAGCGGTGGTCACAGGCAAGCAGCAGAAACTGACGTCGGTTACCTATGCGTCCAGAAAGCTATTTCCAAGGACAGAAGCGAGTGTTTGCATGATGAGTTTAAGTTGTAGTCTTAAGCTTGCGTCTCTATTATTAGCAATATTATTTTTAGAGCCCTTGTTCAAGAGGCTTAACTGTTTGTTGCAAGTGCATGCTCAAGTCTCTGAATTCTATATGTAGAATTAGATCTTCTTAGCTTTGTGTGAATTATTGTTGTAGTTCATTGTATGTGAATGTTGAAGAACAGTATAGAATTGAATCAATCCAGGCTTGTTGGAGTTGATTGTTCTTGAGAGAGAGAGCTCTTGAGGAATAGAGATCTATTGAGAGATCTATACATCTAGGAGAGGTGTGGAAGAAAGAAGTTTCTTCAATTGTATTCCTTTTGTAAAGAGTTTGTTAATACAAGTTTTCAAGGTGGTTTATTGTATCTCTTGTTCTTGCTGTTTATCATTCTAGTTACTTGTTTATCTGATTTAATTCCACATTTATTACTTTCACAAGTGTAATCTATTGTTGGTTGATCCCCAACACGGTGTTTCCTCTACAGAGGGGGAGTTTGGGCAGTTGATCAAGTATATGGAATGGGCATTAGTGGCGGTGGTTATGGGGCTTGTCTCTTTGTTGGTGGTGCTATTTTTGTGGGCAGCGCATTTTTAGGGTTTGCTGGCTCAACCTTGGGTTTGGCCATCATTATTTTTGGATCTGACAGTGTCTTTTTCATTCTCAGGTAATGCTTGTAGTTAATGATTTATATTTTTTTGCATTGTTTCAGGCTGTAATACCTAGTTTTGATTAGGTTTCAGGTCCTTGTAAAACCTGGTTTTGGTACTATTTATGAATGGGTTTGCCTTTCCTGGCATTTTGTATTATTTTATCTTTCTTGATCTGTAATGGGTTTTGGGGCCCCATCAAAACCTGCTTTTACCTTAATCTAAAACAAGATCCAAACTTAGACCAACAGTAACTGATCAAGGAACAGACATCCCTTAAATTAGTGAGATGCCCATCCCATAAGGAGGAACCAACCCCCTAGGCAACCAAGCACCCACTCAACTACCTTGATCTGATTTCCACTTATGATTTGATGTCTTCTACACCTAATGATGTACTTCTTGTACTTGCACTCTTCTTCACCCTTCTATCTCTCTCAAATAGCCTCTAGAGCTTACTTGCTCAATCAACCTCTTCTAGGATTATTAGGTCTAATGACCTATGTGTTCATATTTATCAACATGATCAGATAAACATGTTTTATCTTTATCACACTCTGATGGTCCTCACTGACCTATACCTTCTCTTCCAAAGGTTCTCTCCTTCACTCAATTCCACACTTTCTTAACTCTACTCTATTTTTCAACTCATCACATACCCTCAAACTTGTTCATACAAGAAATGCATCCAAACACCCCTTTTAGATCACTCTAGGCTTCTTCACTCATCCTAAATATACTATATACTTTAATCCATCCACTAATCACACTCCCTCTCATCTCTTTCTTTTATCTCTATTTTCTATGCTCTCAACACATTCACATCCTAGTTTAGAAACCACTACCTTAACCTTCACTCTTTATAGAGTCTTCATGAATATAAATATTTTGGTCAGCCATAAAACTTGTCTTAACCCTTAATCTTTCTATAATGCTAACACATAGCTTGATACCATCCTTATAAGTTATCCATAGCATCCATGGGTCACACTTAAGAAGCTACACCTTTCAATTAAGCCTTAGTATCCCTTATAGGTCTCATGGAGACCTATTACCCCTTTAGCACTTCATCAAGCAAATTAAGAACAAAATAATACTTTCAGCTGTATGGGTCCACTCCACATAACTCTTATGACATCTTTAGGTGATTACTCCTACCAAAACACTCTTCTGCTAAATCATAAATTGCTTAAACAATATTTTGTACACAAGAACACCATGAACAAATGAACAATTAGATTTCAACTATAATAAATACATTTTTATGAATAATCAAACCTCTAAACTAATTTTTATGCATATCCCTTGAAAGTATCTACAACTTTGCCTTTTACACCATTATAAAATTTTGTATTTATCAAAAGTTATAGCTCAAACAATATAGACTAGTTTTTCCTTTGTTAATTTAAATATTCAAATTCCAATGATCACTGTGTAAATACAAAACATCTTACACTTGTCATCATCTTATGTCCCATAGTAACTTTGAACAAATATGCTCTATTGATCTCCTCATGAGTTTCCTATCTTTAATTTTTTAACACTCCCCTTTGATCCTTGATCCTTACTTCTGAGATCATGCCACTTGGTAGCTCTTTGTGCCTTTTGTGCACCCTGCTCCATTCAATCAATGTGCTTTCACCACTTGGTAGTTTTGCATGTAATCTATGTATTCTTTGACATATTGAATTCACATGTGTAATTGGATCATAATCTCTACAAACACATGATCACTATTAGATCTTCATTTTTTATATTATATGCTCATCATTAGATCTTCATCACCCGATTAAACACTCATCATAGATCTTTGATATTGCCAAATTAGCTATGGAAACTTGTAGAATCTACTTGGGAAGCCAACTTTGCACTACTATAACTTTTGTTATACATCATGTTTAGACCTAAATTTTAAACCTCATGATTAACTCTCATAGGTGAATCCATTCATATATCAAGATGCTCTTTAAACCTTCATCTATGTAAAATATGACATCATCAAACTACTTACTCAACTTTATCTGCTAAGATGACGACTTGAACCTAGACCTTTATATGACTATTTTTATGAATTCGATTAAGTTTCATTATCATTCCAAGCACTCATATCACCTCATAGGGTATCTACATTATGTCCACACTATTAATAACATCCATCAATTGTCTCACTAAGTCAAACACTAAAGAAACATGTAAGAACATTGAAACATATTGAAGCACACTTTGTGATTGTCATTCTAGCACATGTAACACCTCATCAACATTCTTGGCCACCTTAGAGATATCATTGACAAATCTCCAACAAAATTAGATCACTCATTACCACAATTGACTTTATAAGCTTAATATATGATGGTGTGGGGGATAATTGATCCTAAATTCACATTCTTTACTCATAGATCTAGGTTCAAGGAGCCCAATCACCATCATGATTGTACCTTATATACCCTAAAACCTATACCCTAATCCCTAAATTTACTAATACTTAAACTCTAAACCATAAATATAAACTCTTTAAACTTCAAACCAATCATTTTAGCCCAAATTAACATCATTTAGATAAAAAATTAAGTTCACATGGCTCAATTTGGCCTAAATTAGATGACTAATTTCCCTATTTGACTAATTCACTCAATTTGCATGATGACATCCATGGTATAATGACAACCCAAAAACACATTCTATAGTTAGAAATGGGTCTAAATGATTCACATTGTACTCAATTATCTTTTTGATTGACCCTGTGTACCCTAAACCATGTATATACATTATAACCTAGAAGTCATAAATCATAATCCCTAAACACTATACCCTAAATTGTAAACCATAAACTATAACTATTTACCAATTTCAATTTATTCCCAATTTTACATCTTTTGTAGTACGAATTAGGTTTTAACATGGAATAAGCGATTGGAAATTAATATATAGGTCTTTAAACCTAAACCCTATGCCCTAATCCCTAAAACATAAATTGTAATCATTATACCCTAATGCCCACTACATTCCACAAACATACATGCCTTTTGATATAAATTATTTTATCATGAGATATCATAAAATGCACTTTTTAAACCTATGGCCAAAACTTAGCCTTTCGAGTACCAATCTAGTTGTGCATATGAAGTAAATTGGGGCTATTTCAAGCCCATTCAAATTAATTAACCAAAGAGGAGGATCTAGTTGATTATTTTAATTGAGGAGGCATTTGAGGCCAATTTGAACCCCTTCAATTTAATAAGATATGATTTGGGGAAAATTAAAAGATCGATCTTCTATCATGAATTGATCCAATTAGTCAATTTATGCAATTCCCTATGTGATTTGGGTAAAATTGAGCCCCTAAACCAAATTTATGGCTCAATCAATTATATAACATGTATGCAATATGTACATGGCATAATTAACCCTACTTTTATCATAAATGCAAACATGAAGGTAATCAAGTCATAACTAGGTGAACAAGCAGCTTAAATGTTCTTCAATTACCTTAGTTATTGGACCCTATATCTGATATCTTAAACCATAAACCTTGTACCATGTAACTTTAACCATAAACCCTATACTATTTACATTAGACCATAAGCCATAATCCTTGAATCCCAAACCCTTTAAATTATAGACCCTAAATCTTAAACCAATAAATTTAGCCCCAATTAACATCTTTTATATATATAGTAAGAATTATGTTCACAGGGATGAACTTGGTCAAAATTACATCACTCAAGGCTCCCAAATTTGCACCAATTGCCTACGTGATTATACCTTATATACCCTAAAAGCTATACCCTAAGCCTTAATCCTTAAAGTTCCTAATACCTAAACTCAAAAACATAAATATAAATTCTTTAAACCTTAAACCAATCATTTTAGCCCAAATTAACATCATTTATACTAAGAATTAAGTTCACATGGCTCAGTTTAGCCTAAATCACATGACTGATTGCCCCATTTGACTAATTCACTCAATTTGCATGATGATATCCAGGGTATAATGACAACCCAAAAACACATTTTATAGTCACAAATGGGTCTAATTGATTCAAATTGCCCTCAATCATATTTATGATTGACCCTATGTACCTTAAACCATATATACATTAAAACCTAAGCCATAAACCATAAACCCTAAACACTATACCCTAAATTTTAAACCATAAGCTTTCCCTATTTACCAATCGATTTAGTCCCAATTAACATCCTTTGAAGTAAGAATTAGATTCACATGGCATAGAGTGATTAGACAAATTATATACAAGTCCTTAAACCTAAACCTCATGCCCTAATCCCTAATCTGAAATCCCTAGAACATGAATTATAAGCCATTTTCCCTAATGCCCACTACATGCCACAAACATACATGCCTTACAATATAACTAATTTTATCATGAGATGTCATAAAATGCATTTTTTAAACCTATGGCCAAAATTTAGCCTTTGGAGTACCAATCTAGTTGTGCATCTAAAGTAAATTGGGGTTATTTTGAGCCCCTTAAACCTAATTTCATTACTTGTAAATGTGATTTGGGGTTTGATCAGCTCCAATTTTCCCCAATCACCATCACAATTATACCAGGTATATACCCTAAAACCTATACCCCAAGCCATAATGCTTAAGTTTACTAATCCCTAAAATATAAACCATAAATATAAACTCTTTAAATGTTGAACCAATCATTTTAGCCTAAATTAACATCATTTAGACTAATAATTATCTTTGATATTGACCCTATGTACCCTAAACCTAAGCCCTAAACACTATACCCTAAATTGTAAACCAAAAAATTTTCCTTTTTACCAATAATTCTAGTCCCAATTAACATCCTTTGTAGTAAAAATTAGGTTCACACATGGCATATAGTGATTAAACATTATATACACCCTTAAACCCAAACCTTACATGCCCTTATCCCTAATCCCTAATCCCTAAACCCTAAAACATAAATTGCAATCCATATTCCATAAAGCCTACGCACTAATGCCTTAATCCCTTATTTATATTCATTATAATGAAATCGCATTATTTAAAAATGTGATCGTGTTATCTAATAATGTGATCACATTATTCTTAACATATGAAACACTCAGTTCTCATTTCCAATTACTAACCCCAAAGCTTATATTAACAATAACACGATCGTGTTATTGTCAATATAAGCTTCTCAATGTGTTATATGGGGAAAAACCATATACAACACATAATGCAATCATGTTATGTAATAATGTGATCATGTTTTATGATGTGATCACATTATTATTATTATTATTATTATTATTATTATTATTATTATTATTATTATTATTATTATTATTATTATTTTAGACTAAGCTCACTTATCATCAACTATTTTTAACCCAAATTGAGAATTTTGTCCCCATAAACATTCTTTACATACTTTTGTGAGATCTGTGGTGCTTGTGTACTTGACCCCACCTTTCAAAAGTTATCCATTGTCCCTTCTCATGGGCATTAGATCACATTCAAATAGGAAGAGGATTATGTTAAAGAACAAAACACTAGAGGAATTAGAATATTTGAGAGAGAAACACAAGCTACAAATGCAAAAACTTCATGGTAGACAAGGTACAAACCCTAATGCTGATGAACCAAATGCCATAGATAATGAGTCAATTGATGATAATGAATTAAACAATGATGAATTGACCATAATTAATTAAATAATGTTTAAATTAACCATAATGAAATTAATAGTAATGAAATTGAAAATAATGAATTAGTTAATGTTAGAATTTCACATTCAAAGTTCCAAGTTTTTGATTTTGTTGATGATGAGTCTATGTATGATGTTTCACCCTCCATGAATGAATAAAATTTGATGGAAACAAATAATGATGAAATTAGCCATCAATAAAATTTCATGGAAACATATAATGTAGAAATTAACAATGAAGAAAATGTCATCCCACCTCTAAACAATGAAAGTAATAGCGATTTTGAAACACCCTCTTAACAAATTCCACCATTACCAATACCTCCAAGAATTGTGCCTAGAAAAGATAAGTACTTAATTGAAGTCTATGAAAATATTTTATAACTAATGCATTAAAAAATATCTGATATCCATTTAATAATATTGGCTCAACAAATTTGGGGTACTTTTTTTTATAATTTGGATTATGATAGTTAAAGATGTCAATTATTTGTTTCATTGATAAAATTGATTAAGATGAGACCTATAATGTACACATTAAGAATAAGAACATCTAACATAGATGATGAAAATAATGAAATTTTTGAAAATCCACATGATGCATATCATACTATCGGCCCAAAATCATGCACCAAAGATTTTAATGCTACCCGATGTATACTTATAACTTGTGCAGTAAGTGACAAAATAGGTAAAAAAATGAATAGTTTCAAAAACAAGATGAACACTTAATATAAATAGAAAAACAATAATGAAAGCAATTGAAAGATGTGAAAGGCTTAATGTACCTAATACCAATGAGCTCTCGACATTCTCTGGTAGACTTCCACGAAAGGACAAGGCTATAGGAAATACTCTCAAAGAGTTACTTGCTCAATTTTGGAAAGACAATACAAGAGTTTTACCCAATTAAGAGACGTTGTGAAAAGAAGAGTTGGTTCTCGTAACTGTTAACCACATCCAAAACATTTATTGGATATGACTCAAACATAATTATACTCTAATTTTTTTTAAACATCCACAAATTTATATTTGTCAAAAATATTTTGAGATGGTAAAACCTTTTTATGTTAAAATAAATCACACATGCACCACTTGTTGTAGGAAAAAAATGTTGAATTTTCAATGCACTATGAAGTTTTTTTCCATATTCATTGTACTTTGCATACTAACAACATTTTGCAGTGGTGTGGCATTGAATTACCACCAAAATCAGCTAGAGAATTTATGCCAACTATCTTTTGCAAAAGATCACATGGATGATAATTTTACAACAAATCATGTTTAAATAGAAATTGAAGCATTTATGGCGGATTGCCTAAATTTAAAAAAAGTATCCATGAGGAAATTACAAGTATAATTGGACAGGAATTAGTTGGTTTAATCAAATATAAATAAATGACTTATCAAGTAAAAGATGGCAAATAATCTAAAAGGTATGAGCTTGTTACAAAAAATATACTTGTTTCTGAATTTTTTGCCAAATTTAGGGAGATGATTGTTAATGAGTATGCAAGGCACACACACAAGACTAGATGTTTGGATGAACATTTCAAGATAAACAAGTATACATTCCCACTTGGTTTAATTATTTTAGTAATTAATTTTGATAAAAATTACACATTTAAACCCCAAATAGAAGTGTAATCATGATATTACAACTCATCATAAGTTGCCATATCCATGCATGTACCTGATAGTATAGAGCAACAATGAAAAATATTAAGGGATTACCATTTTTATATCATTGATGATAGATCACATTTTTTAGAGTATGTGTAAAGTTTTTTTTAGAATTTCTATAAACACTTGAGTCAGAGGAACATTACTTTCAATCAACATTATATTTGGTCAAAAAATTGTACATCACAATTCAAAAATGCATGGATTTTTTATTGGTTGAGCAGTATGCATGTTACCACAGGTGTAGAACACATATGAATTTTTACCAAGGATTTCCATGGAAAAGGGGATCATGATGGTGTTATATCATGTGTAAAAAGAGTTATTTCAAAGGAGGAGTTGAAATTTGAAAAGGGTGTTCATTTGATAGATGCAAAAACTATAGTTAAATGGTGTAATGAGAACATGTGTCATGGTGCTCAACCAAATTCTAATAGTCATAGACATTTATGGATAATGAAGGAATAAAACTTAGAAAATTATGAGTATTGTATGACTCTAATGGGTTTAAGTGACCTCCACTCATTTCATAGCTCAAATGCAATTTCTTGGATTGTTCATACGAGACACTTGACATGTTTCTGTTTTGCATGTGTGGACTCTGTTTGGAATGAGTGAGTCACAAGAGTGAGTGGATGATTAGAGTTCTAAACTTCTAATTCTAATCAACACATATCAAGTTCTAAAAACATTGTAACTTACAAATATGACATCATCATATGACTTTGGCCATGTATCTGATCTAGTGCAGTCATGTAGAATATTTTTCATATGTATAATTTATTCTCATTAAATATATCTTCATATTGTCACTAAAAATTATTTCTTGTTATATAAGGCATGTTTTTGTAGTTATTGTAGATGAGGATAATGAAGAAGGTACTGATTTATACTTGTGTCAGTGTGTAGAGAGAAATAAAAAATTGGCTTCCCCAGTTATAGATGGAGAAAACATTAACTATCCCATTGGGTTAGTGGTAGTCACTGGAACTTGGTTTTGATGATATACTATAAAAAAAATTAAATCAATATTCAATTGAAGAGTTTGAAACGCATAAGAAGATACTTCAATTTTAAAATTTGATTCTTGAAATGAATATTCAATTACAAAAATATCATGGGAGGTCATTAAACATGAAACTATAGAAATTTTGGCAGTCAGACCATGAAGCTATTCTTGATACTATCAAGGTTAGAGCAAATCCTAGTGGTTCATTGGAATAAAATACAAAGTTATGTTGAATTTTCAAATGTATATGTAATCAATTTTACCAAATATTTTTTATTTTCTAGGTAGTATATATAAATTTTATTTTTAATTACTTACTAACAATGTCTTGTAGGTTAGTGGTGCCAGATAAGCTTCCACCTTCACGTGGTTAGAACTGTCAGTAAAGAATTCTATATTCATGAATATAGGATAAGTTTAGGTTAGATGTGATTTAATCTTAGGTTAGAGGTGATTGAAGCTCAGAAAATGAGTTACAGGTTTCATTTTATAGGTATTTAAACTTGTCTAAAAAATGTATTTTTCTTGTATTGGGAAGGGTGTTCTTGAGGCTAGAATGGGTGGTGGGTTTGTCAATCAAGCCTGATGTGAGGATAAAAGCCTAGTCCTAGACATTATACACCAAATTTAACATGTTGGTAGTTTTATTTTTCACTCAAGAAGCATCAGAACTAGAGTTCTAGAACCACAACTTAAACTTTGACAACATTTATTGTAAGTGTTTCCACTCTCTAAAATGGTACTAAAAATGAATTTCTAGGTGGATTTGAACATTGTGGTATTGTGGTAACATATAATTTTCCTATTTATATGTTACAAATTTTATATATTTATAGTTGGAGGTCCCAGAGTTAGAAATGCCAGTTGGAGCTCAAGAAGTTACTTGTTCACTACCAAAAAGTTACATTTTTGGGCCCATCACTACAATTGTCTAATAGATTGATCCTGAAGCTTCCACATGAGTGATATAGGGTATGATTAGATGGATTAAATAGGTATGTTAATTATCTTATGATTCATGAAAATGACTTATAATTATCATTTTACATGTGTTTGAACTTACGCTAAAAATTTGTATTTTTCTTGTATTGGGAAGGGTGTTCTTGAGGTTGAAATAGGTGGTGGGTTTGTAAATTAGCCATAATGGGAGGCCAATAACTTGGTACTATATGTTATCCTCTCCCTTAGACATTTTTTTAGTGTCATTTTTCACTTAGGAAGCATTAGAACTAGAGTTTTGCAACCACAACTTACACTTTGACAACATTTGTTATCAGTGTTTTTGTTCTCCAGAATGGTAGTGAAAATGCACTTTTGCATGGATTTGAACATCATGGTGGTGTGATAACATGTAATTTTCTTATCTATATGTGATCAAAGTTATATATTCATAGTTGGAGGTCCTAGAGGTATAAATGCGAGTTGGAGCTCAAGAAGTTGCTTGTTCACTATCAAAAAGTTACATTTTTAAACTTGTCACTGCAACTTGTCTAACGAATTGATATCTAAGCTTCCACCTAAGTGATCTAGGGTGTGATTATAAGGATTGAATAGGTATGGGAAATATTTTATGGTTCATGAAAATGATTAATAGTTTTTATTTTATGCGTGTTTAAACTTAGGCTAAAAAATCATATTTTTCTTGTATTGGAAAGGGTGTTCTTGAGGTTGGAATGGGTGGTGGGTTTATCAATCAGGTCTAAAGGGAAGCCAATAACCTAGTCATATACATTATCCACACCCCCAAATATGTGTTATTAGTGTCATTTTTCACTTAGGAAGCATCAAAACTATAGTATTACAATCACAACTTGAACTTTAACAACATTTATTGTAAGTGTTTCCGCTCTTTGGAACTGTAGTGAAAATGCACTTTTGGGTGGATTTAAACATTGTGGTAGTGTGATAACATATAATTTTCCTATTTTGATGTGATCGAACTGATAAATTCATATTTGGAGGTCTTGAAGGTAGAAATGCTAGTTAGAGCTCAAGAAGTTGCTTGTTCACTACCAAAAAGTTGTATTTTTAGACTTGTCACTACAACTTATCTAACGGATTGATATCGAAGTTTCCACCTAAATTATCTAGGTAAAAATTAGAGGGATTAAATAGGTATGAGAGGGATCTAAAAATTTATATAAATGACCTACATTTTTCATTTTATGAGTGTTTTAACTTAAGTTAAAATTTTGCATTTTTCTTGTATTGGGAAGGGTGTTTTTGAGGCTGCAATGGGTGGTGGGTTGTCAATTGGGCCTAACAAGAGGCCAAGAACCCTTCCTAGACATTATCCTTCCCCTGAGGTGTTTTAATGGTGTCATTTTTCACTTAGGAAGCATCCAAACCAGAGTTATATAATAGCAACTTAAATTTTGATAGCTTTGATAACTTTGACAACTTTAATAATTTTGACAACTTTGAAAACTTAAACTAGAGACCTAGAAACTTAACGAGTAATTGACCTATTAACCTATTGACCTATTGAGTTTGAAAACTTTGACAACTTTGACCTATTGACCTATTAGGTGGTAATTGACCTATTATGTGGTATTGAGTAATTAACCTATTGACCTATTGACCTATAAAGTAACTTGTTGTGGATTATCCATTCATTTTATCTGATTGCATAAGTTTCAATTTATTTTTGAAGGTCCTAGAGGCCATGAATATGTTGTCATTTGTGTAAGTTTATAGGTGAATGAATGACTGTAGGTCACAATCAAATAAGGGAGCTTGGACTGATTCCACTAGGTTGGTAAGTTGTGAGTCATCATGATATTAGTTTTGAATGTGCTTAACCTATATAGACCTATATAGAAATGAGTAAGACATATACCCATATACCCTGTTTTGCCTATGACAGTGCAATATGAAAGTAAATGGTTATTTCTCACGAAGGGAATATGACTTTGGTGTAGATAATTATATATAGATTGAGAATGATCATTGAGGTGGAATGTTAATTTTTTGTTTATACAAAATATAATTGTAAAGAATCAACATACAATCCTCTAGAACAAAGAAACCCTATTTATACCCTGTTTTGAGTTAATAGTCACATTGCAAAGGGAAGTAAAAGTTATTTCTTAATCTTGTCAAGTACGTCATTAAAGATATGGACTTGTAATATTGTCCCATCAGAAAAGGATTTTTTTCATATCTTAGAAGATGCATTATATATTTTAAATTTAACTAATACTCCATGTTGTTGTCACAGGCCTATAGGGTGCCTTGTGCATTGTTAAGATAGAGAGGAGAGACTTTTCTTATATAAATGTGTATGCTAATAGATATAATGGTTTGTATGGTTTTTTATAGGTGGAAATAAGGTAATTATAATTGTAAAATCCCTTAATATATTCCTTGAAACTCATTGATACACAAATTATGTTGTCATAGTCCTAAATAGGACTCAAAAACCTGTGTTTTGATGGTTAGAAGAGAGAATAAAGAGAAATGAGATGTATCACCTAGTTTTTAAGGTGTGTGGGGTGAAAATATACTTATATGTGGAATTTTGGTCCTTTTAAACTTTATATAATTCAAGATATTGAATTATATATCCCCTCGGCCTAAGTCCAAGCCTAACTAGGGTTTCAAGAGCAAAACCCCATAGAAAGAGTTTTAACCATTATAAATTAAATCAAATTCATAATATGGCATGTTTTAATGTATATAAAATGAATAAAGTGTTTTGGTGTGGTTCAAGAATGTATAGTATGGATTTGGTGATTGTGGATTTAAGATAGGGTTAATTAGGCCTAATTGAAGGGTAGTTTACAAAGGAAGTGTGGTATAAGAGTGGAGTTAGGTCATGAAATTTGATATAAACTTGTAAGGAGATATAGGGTGGATATAAAAGGTTTTAAATATCCATAATATTGATAGATTTATCAAACCAAGAGAATTTGCACAAAAAAAGGACATAAGCCTAAGGAGACCATTGTGAGCCCTATATGTGGAATTGAATGTTGAAGTGTATTTGATCACTTGTAAGAGGTTAATGTATGTGTTATTTGACCATAAAAAAACATATATGATAGATTACTAACTCCTTGAGACCTATATCAAGTTTTGGTACTTGAAACCTATGAGGATTGCCTAGTGAGAAGATGGTGAAAGAGTGAGAGGACGTTTGTGAATAGAATTTATGAAATGAGTTAGAGAATGAATGTGAGAGGTTTTTAAGAGGTCTAATGACACCAAGAAGTGTCTCCAAAGTTTACAAGAAGCAGATAAAAAGATAATAAGGCCATTAAGCCTAAGTGATAAGAGTGTCATTAATCATTTCCACTACACACAATGAAATAAAAACTTTAATTTTAAAAAATATGGGAGATCTAAGATTTATAGCATTGAAAAGAATAATTTTTTAATTATCATTTGTGTGTACAATATTAAATACAAGATATGATAGATAATAGTTTGGAATATCAAAACAACACTGTATAATAACACACAATAAAATAAAAAATGAATATAAATTAGATAAATTGACATGATAGGCATACAATGTAGGCACATGTCTCCAATGTCAATAATACATAGATTTCTATGATAGGAATACAAAAAATTACATCTACCAACATAGTATCTAATGTTGGTTAAATGTATGCGTATATACAATGCCAAAACTACATAAATTTCCATATAGGCATATAAAAAAGTACATATCATGTGTAAGACATCATATTCATCAAAAAGCCTCCCTCTCTTTGCCTTCATCAAAGAATACTCTCCCTAAAATTCCATAATAGTAGATGGAGGCCCCTCTAATGCCTTGGATTGATCTAAGGTCTGACTATGGGTCCTATACATTCAAACAATTGTTAAGAAATTAATTTTAAACTACAATAAAAATTCATTTAAACATGTACTTACTTCAAGCTTGAAATCTTGCTCAATCTATTTTTCATGCTTAAATAAGTCAATGATAGGCTCAATGATCTAAATAAGCATCTCAAATATGTGAGGAACATGAAAAGTTACCCTACTCATCATCTAATTGGGACTATCAGATGTCATAGGACAACCCTGCATACACAATACATTTACATAAGTTATATTTTCCCTAAGTACATGTACTAACATTATTAAAATAAGTCTATTTTTACAATTCAAAATTACAAGAACTAATATATACCTCTATCAGCACTTATGCAGATGACATTACAATAGTAATGTCTATGCCTATCTCAGCTCGTAGAGAGGGAGGAGTGTCTACTCCATCCATCAACTTTTCATGTAAACAAGGTCTCACTTAATTTTATTTAAAGTATCAAATCTTATATATAGAAATTAAAAGGATCAATAGAAGCAAGTATATAAAATATCTATCTATATAAGTACATGAATGCAATGACACACTATAGGAAATAAGATGATAAGCATGCATGTGAAAATACACTTAGATCTGAATTGATAAGCCATCCATTGAAGTGTTAGAGAAGCATCCTTGTACCAAAACCAAAATAAGGGTTTATTACTTATCTAAAAATAGGGGTTTGAATTAGGTAGGCCCCTCATAACTAATTCCATTTTGTATGATCTTACAAGGTCATTTGATCTTATCATCACTTTTCAAGGAAGGAGAATAAAGAGTAGGCATGCATGACAATCATCTCCCCTTTTTTAGAAATGATTTGGGCAACTAGTGGGTGAGTTTTGAAATTCATGCTAAATCTTGGCCTAATCACAAGGATGTATGTGTTGGGGATGACATTGATGATTATAGTAGTTCTTTATTATTTGTTGGAGATGGTTATTTAAGTTAATTGATCCCCAAAATACTTTTAGGGTTATAATATAATGAATAATCAATAGAATCAAGTATCAAGTTTACTTAGTACATTCAAAAGGATACATGGTCCCAGAGAGCAACCATTGGGCTTGTGGGTTTGTCAAGTCATTATAGGAACTTAGGCATGCTCCACAAACCTATTACATAAAAATAGATCAGCACCTCCAATATTATAGAATCAAAATAAGTCTTTATGATCTAAATTTACATGTTAAAAGAGACAATGATAACATAATGATACTCATTGTCTATGTTGATGATATTTCCATCACAGGTAGCATGGCCACTGCACTTCAACAATCATAAACTAATTTATGTTTGGATTTTGACATGATTAATTTAGGCCGCCTACATTATTATTTAGGCATAGATTTTTCTAAATTTTATCATACTATATGTATGACAGATAAAAAATGCCAAAACACTTTTGGAAAATTTCATGATGACCAAGAATGATCCATCAACTAAAGCCATAGATGTTTATTATCTATAGGCAAAATTGCAAGTGGATTGGTTTGGGATATTTATTTCACATGCCTACCATAATATATATATATATATATATATATATATGGATCTTATACAAATTTTGGGTGCACAAATATAGATGGTAAAGAGAGAAAACGGATTGTTTGTGTTTACCCATATCAAAGATGAGGAAGTAAATGCTACATGTGCAGTCATGTCAAGTTTGTGTCCTTATGGTTTTAGATGAAATATGGTCATAGAAATTTTAGTTTGTATTATTAGGAAAGTCTTTGGGAAAGAGGCATATGAATGAGACTCCCATTTAATAGGATATTATCACTTCCAAGCTAACTTCCACTAGTAAAATAGGTGTATATTCATAAGGAAGCTTCAAATATTTTATGGCAAAATGTGCTTCATGTTTTATTCATAAGTAATGTCCTACCCTTGGAAGCATGTAATACATTTCTTGTAAAATAGTGTATTGACCTAGAGTAACAGAAAGAGATAATGCACCATATGGGTAATGGGTAGAAGATATGAATACAACATCTACATCCTTAATCAGTGACCCTATGAGAGCATTGTAGGATGTTACTCCCAAAGAAGCATGGTCCAACAGAAGACCATTCATGACTTTTATGTTTTTATTTTTTTTATATTTGCATTAATTCTTGAGAAGATAAGTAAATTAGATGTAAAGAGAAAAACATATATGTTTTTTGTGTTATGTTTATTGTTAATGATGCACATTTCTTCTCTTTTACCTTGAATTCCCTTACTATTATCACTCATTTTCAAGGGTAACATGTGGATTTATGTATAATGGTAATGGTTACATAAGAGAAAATGAGAATATGACTATATTGAGCTTAGCAACTTCATTTTCAAGATAGTGTTACCTATAAGGACCCATTTATAAGTGTTGCATTCATTTTATATAAGTATCCTCATGGCATGTGAATTACCTTGATCTAATATTGAATGAGATTATTCATGGAATCTTTATGGGATTTTCTAAAAGTAGCTATATAAATATCGTTGAGCCCATTTTCATAGCTTGCAACTATTATAAATAATAGAGCAAGGATAAAGAGAGAGAACATGAAAATAGAGAAAGATAAATTCAAAACAAACTTACAAGGCAAATATAGATAGACTAAATGTACATAGAGCATAAGATTAACTAGAAATTTTACCTCTATATAGGCAAATGGTGTCATCCTAATAGAGGCAGATGCAATAGTAGATGGCCCAATATTTGGATCTGAATATGTAAACAATGACCATGATAAATTAAATGTTTTAAATACTGACTATGATGATGAAGGAATCATCACCTCCAGTGACATAAAAAATGAAATATATATTATATTCAATTTCTATGTAAATTAATTATTAGCTAAATTAAATTTGAAAATATAACTTAAATTTAACATGACATTTATATAAAATATACCTACATCTGTGTGGTGACTAATGTCTACACACTAAATATACATTCCAAAAACTCATCACTTATAAGAATATGATCTAAGCCATCTAAACCACAAATGCCATCATCATTAAAAGGTCCTATTCACATAGCTCCAAAGGAATTACAAGGGTGGGGTCAAGGTCAAGTAGGTGGCATATCTATGGCATCACTTTATGAAATACTACTCTTATGCTAAATGAGTGTATCAATGAGTGTACTAAGAGCATGGACAGTGTCAATCTTCATGACCTATTGAACTGTGAAGGGGATTTTAGGCTTAAGAAGCTTTTGGATACAGATCTATGTAGGATGATTTGGCACATGACATGCACTAGTCAATCATGTGTAGAGATATTTCCTTGGCCATAAAACTCACTAAAATTAAAACAATTGGGAATCTCATTGAGGACAAACTCATAATAGAGTTTACTCAAGAAATATAATGGGACCTCATGATTTTTACATGGTGGATAGTCAAAGACCATACACCATCAATCTCAAAAATTGGTTGTTATTAAGTTATGTACACAGCGATGGATAAGAAAACATTTAGCTAGTATAAGAAATGGGTCATTGATGGTTGGGTTGATGAATAGGGTGTAAATAGAGGATTTTGAAATTTCTTTGTTCTTAACCTGAAGGGCTTACAACTTGTTATCATAATATGCCCTACAAGTATCCCTATATGAGGTTCATTAGTCAATTTGACCTAATAAGGTCTATAGGGAATCAATTAGCTAGGTGCAGTGGGGGTTGGTCGAAGTGGGATCCCTCATTATATCAATTAAATTTTAAATTTCAAGTTTATTTCCCATAATGTTGTCAATCAAAACCTCTTGACTACCAGGGCTTTTGGGGAACTATAAGAGGGTTAGGTGGAGGGATAGGAGTAACAAGAGGGTTTTTTGGAGGGTTAGGAGGAGGAACAACAAGAGGGTTTTGTGTAGGGTTAGGAGGGTTAGAAAGATGGGCTATTAAAAAAACAAATTACAATTAAAAACTAAGGTTAAACAATCAAAATTATGAAAAGTTAGAGTTAAATAGGGAATATTTCAATCACTTACCTCTCCTATATAGTGGTAAGATTGATCAGTAGGTTTGTGGGATGAATTTAGTATCTTCCTAGTACTCTTTGATGTATTCTACGTAAAATGTGATTATGGAAGCTAGGGAAGAGTGAGGAAACTTGAATGCAAAATAAAGATTTTGCATTCAGGCTTTGATTTTAATTTTTTTCAACACACAAGTGTCATGATCACATTATTAACATGATCATTTTATTGAAAATGATAATAACATGATCATGTTATGGCCCAATAATCACTTATCCTAAATTTAAATAACCTAATCACATTATTTACAAAACACAATCATGTTATTAATTAACATGATCATGTTACTGATAATATCCATAGAATTATCCCCCAACTCCATGCACTTACCCTATGTATATATGACTCCATATCCCAATGGATAGGAGAAGGCTATTGGTCTTTGGCATATCTGGCTTGTCTCCCCTAGGAAATCATAAAGAATGTTGACCAATTTGACCATAAGTCAAATTGGTCAACTCCATATAGTTGAAAACTTATATAGGGGTCCCCTAGAGTGTGAAACGTCTCCCATTGTCCTAATTAGGTCATTTTTAATGTGATTTAGACATGTCGTATTCATTTTTAGTTCCTAGTTGGTCTTATATCATTTAGGGGTCATTTTAGAGTCATTTATTGAGTTTGTATGGTTTACCATAAAGTACAAGTATGTCAAGTGTATGCCCCCCATGTTAAATTATTGTAAGATATGGTAGTTATAACTAAAAACTTGTAGGTGCTAAATTGAAATCAAGAAAATAGTTGAGAAAAGGTAGATTTAAGTTGATTATATGACTTATGCAGTAACTTTGGCATGTGAGAAGACTTATAAAGTGACCTTTTAATTCCCATGAACTCACTTCCATGCTTGATCATCCTTGAATATCTCAAAAAATTCATAAAATCATTTTTCTTCTCTATCACTCTCCTTTGCATGGTATAGATAGCAGGAGGTGAGTTGGAGAAAATTCTCTTCAAGGATGATAATAGCCTTTGTCTATTCCAGGTTCATGGTAATATTTCCAATTTTGGTATACCAAGTTTTATGAATGAATGTTAAGAGTGCTAGTGACTTTTTCTGATTGCTCGTCCCAATCATCTCATGGTTTCTCTTCTATTTGGATTGGCCTATATAAAAAATTTATTGAAAGTGATTTTAAGAAGTGTAATCTTCCTTCTCACATGGTATTTTTTATGTTTTTCAATTTTAGTGTGAAGGAGTTAATCAAAACTATCTCACTTTGCTAGTTGAGAGCTCCATTGCTAGTCTGCAAATGGTTTCCATCATTTACAGAGGCTTATATCCCTATTTTCACTTTCATAACAATGTTAATGCAAAGGTAACATGTTTTTTTATTTAATTTCAAAGTGATCAATATCCCCTAAGGATATTTGGTCTCAAAGTCATCTCTAGAGGAATAACATGGTCATAAACATGCCACATTCAGTTCCTTTATAAAAGCCACCTATAGTCAGGTAAAAAAGAGCCTTGAACAATCATGGTGGTTAGACATGAAGGTTTCAAGGTGGTGAGATGTATTTTGAGGTTAAATTAACATGTTTGATCGATACAATATGGTTTGGTATTAGTTGTGACAACCAATTCTCTAATGTACATAGTTTTGAGCCTGACAACCACCTAAAAGTAGCTCCATAGAGGTTTGCATGAATTAAGATATAAGTGTTTTAAACTTGTTTGCACATTCAGTCAAGTCTAAGGAAACTAAGAGAGTCATGGAAATAATGGTAAATCCATCATGTGTGCATACATAATTAAAACCATGTTCATAGGATAAGAAATTTGTTTTTGATCTACTTTACCTTAGTATCTCTATATGAGGATTCTGACCTACTTTTGATCATTCCATAGTAGAGTGTCTTGAAGACTAGGAAATCCTAGTTATTTCCATCATATAACTTAGGTATAGGGATAATGACTTATAGAAGGAAATTTTTGTTTGACCAAGAGAGAGTGGTGTTTGACTAACTTCTAACTCATGTGGATTTTGGCCTGTAAAACTCAGTGAACACTACATTGAAATGATTATAACCAGCCTAACTTACAGTGGTAAATGGTTACATGGTTTATATGCATGAGAATGAGTTTCATTTGGTTTTGAATGACCTAAATGAACTCAAGAGAAATAAATGGCATAAAATATCATGTTCAATGATCTATCATCACCTACAGGCCTTTTATTTATCTTATATTATCACAAACAATTTGACTACATACCACAATGTTGATGTGAGAGGATGAGAACATGATATGCATGGTCTATGGTTTTTACTCATGTTGGAAATGATAAATTCCCCCACAATAAATCAATAGATTTGAATCATAGTGTTGTGAAGTAGATAAACACCTGTAAGAGTCTATTTTACCTTCTAAATGGTCACCTACAATTTGCTACAGTAGACAGACTAACACGTGTTAGTGGAGGGAGGTAGGTCTCTAAGAATGAATGAGTTAAAATAAATGTGAGATGAGATCAAATACTTTAAAGAGATCCTAGAAATGAAACATAATTTTCATAACATCCTATAGGAATCTCATTGGCTTGAAGAACATACATAAATGGTCAACACAGTCCATGGAATAGTGTAGGTTAATGAAAGGTGTGAGATTTGAGAAGTTGGTAGAGATTATAGGATGGATTGAACATGATAATCCCTATCAGATTGATTATACTATTATATTCTTAGACAAATTAAATAGGTTAGAAACATCAACTTATAGTCACACTCAGTCCTAACCCTATATTCTTGCATACAGTCATCAATGATATAAGTTAATCTTAGGTTCTTGGCTTGTTCAGAGACCTGCAGAGGTGATCCAGTCCTATAATTTGGTATAGAAGGTATTTATGACCTATTTAAGCCTAAAATGGTATTATTTTGACCAAATAAGTAGGCGATATTACCTTTATTATTTCTCAGATAGAAGGCACTCCCATATAGTGAAGTCTATAGGTTGGGTGAGCGAATAGTAAAGGGAAGAAATGTAGAGTTTTGAGATGCTAAAGAATATTTTGGAATTATGTTTTTAGAATGAAAAAAATTATTAAAAACTCTAAAATCTTGAGATACCACTCAAAGGTGGTCTAAAGTGATGAAACATAGGTCATGCCTATTAGGCCTATAACTACGTTCAAACCCTATAGGGGTCTAAATCAACTTCTAAGGACATATAAACCATGAAATCCCATTTACGACCTTTAGGGGAAGTTTATAATAATATAGTACCATTGCTTTGTAGAGAAATCTACAAGTTGGTCAAATTTGACTTATTCCACCTTAGCCCTACCTAAATGCACTCTCAAGCTCAATAGGCCAACTTCAAGAGCTCACAACAATACATAAATCTTTCAAGGTGACCAAATGAGATTTTCATGGTTTAAGGAGGTCCTACAATTTCTTTTAGTGGAATTTTTTTATATATTGAACATCTAGTTTTTATGAACAAATGATAACAGTCTAAACATATTAAAACCCTCCTAAACCCTTATTAAAGACCCAAAGGAGAAGATAATAAATAAGATGAATAAAAATGAGGTAGTTTTGTTTAAAACTCTCTTGGAACTTTTGGAGGACTCTCTTATGATCCTTCATATTAGATTGGTTTGTACTCTACTTGTATGGACAGGGTATAAAATAGGGGTTTTGATAGATTTTGATTGTTTTGTAGGTAAAAAATAAGATGAATAGGTGAGAGATATTAAATGGGTTCAATTGAGACCTATTATAACTCCTTATTTCCATTTCTCATCATAATTTGGCATGAAAATACTTCTACTAACTCATTCACTTCAGGAAATCTGAAGTAGATAGTATAAATAGAGAATGAATGCCAAGTGAGAAGATGATAACTCCCATTAGGGGTCATTTTAAGGTCTAATTCATGGAATGAAAGGAAAGGGGACTCAAAAAGTTTCTTAACACTTAGTCCATTGATTTTATTGAGAAATTGAAGATCATTTGGGTGACAAATGTGAAGACAAACCTATAAGGCTAGTGATGGTGACTATACATGGTGAGAACAAGTGTCCAAAAGAAGGATATGAATTAAGGACACATATAATGAATATTTTTTATTGTTTATAACCCATTTATATATGTCAACTCTCCCTATTCTAGTCTTGAACATTCAAAATATGCCTAATGATGAAGTCAGATTTCAAGATGGTAGTTGAAGACCTCTACACCGAATTGTAAGAGTTTTCATGTTTCATATGGACATTTGTCCAAGGAGATATTTAATGGTTTGTTTCACACTCCATTACCATACAATTTAACTATCCCTCTCATCTTGACACTTGCTCTTGTGACCTTTGAGCTTTATTATTCTCTCTCCTCTCACAAATTCTATAAATGCAAGCCATTTTGACTCTTGTATTCCAATTCCACACTTGGTATGGAAAAGCACTACTTGTTTTATATTGTAATTTTCATTTGAATAATATGTTAAATCTGATTTTGATTTTGAAAACTATCTTTTCTAAGTATGTGAAGTGATTTATATTGAAAGGTCAAGTGATTTATGCCTATCCTTGCTTTCTCTCAATCCTTCCATGTTTGATGCAATTTGTTCCACTCTAAAATGTCACATGAAGTATTTTCAAGGGTATGAGTCTAATTTTAAGTTTAAAAGTATCCTTAGTTTCTAAAACTTATCTTTTTTTCACTTTCCTTGAGTATTTTCATGCATATCACCTCCATGTTTGAAATACTAATGTCAGAGTAATTCAGGATTCTAGAACTAGTGTTGTATGTCATATATCTTAGTGCACTTGTATGGTAATCTTGTGAAGATATTTCTAATGTATCATCCCCTTATATTATATTAAGTTTATTTCTAATTATATCTCTTTTCATCCAAGTAAATAGTTAGTTAGGTGATAATAACTTAAGGATCAATTTAGGAAGCTAGCCCTTAAACCTAAAGGTCTACCTCTACCATAGGCAACCCATAGGCCTAGAGGTATTCTAATGTTGCCCAAATATTAGAGTAGGATTGAAAAACCTCCTCTAAGGTGCAATATTTGGTGACAATAGTAACCAAATTCCAAGTGAAGTATCATCTTTTAATGGTAATGGTATTACCTTTCATGATATACTTACCTCTTTAACCATGAGTAATCCTTTACCAAATATTACAAATCCATGTGATGATCCTTCTCTCAAGAGTGGAAAATATCCTAAAATTCATATGTTTCATGTGTATAATATCTTACAACCTATAATAAAAACTTCAAGCTCTTCTTATGATATTTTATCTATCATGACCACCATGGGAGATTTGCAACATCTAGTCAACACTCTTAAGTTACAAATTTCTTCTCATGAGGCTCTTTTTGAGGAGAACACATTACCATAACAACCTATCACTCAAAATTACATTAAATATCCTTATCTTTTGAATTTTATCATGCCTAATTACTCCTTCCTAGATGTTAAAGGGGGTCTTATTATTCATTTTCAATAAATACACTCCTTTAGACATTGGGCCCAAAATGGAAGCTTGTTATTAAAAGCTTTCCATCGTAGTTTAATAAAAGGGTCTCTTGATTGGTTTTATACCCTTCCAAATTGTTCCTCATCAAATTTAAATAATATTGAGGATGTATTCCTATCAAATTTTCATTATTTTACCTTACCTAAGTTACCATTAGAACATTTTTAAACATTGACCCAAAATGAGAATGAGTCTATACACGACTATGTTATGTGATTTAATGATGATTTGTATTCCTTAAACTATACACCTTTAGATTTGTAAGTGAAATTTATATTTAGTATGGATCTTATTTCTCCACTTAGAGAGGGAGTGTTTCACAATCTTTTCTTCATTCAATACTTTATATTGGGATGTGCATAAATATGTATGTTATTTAATGAATACATAAACTCAGTTGCTTATTTTTCCATCAAAAACCAAACATGATAAGAATCATGTTTTAAGGGCACATAAATAAGTTCCAAATAATCATGAGTCAATTAAAATACCTCCTGTAAAACCAACTACACATGTCAATGAACAAATAATAAAGGTACTAAACAAAGGAAATAATACATTTTTAGAGTACCTTTCATAATTAAACCATATACCACTACAAAATGCCAACCTCTTCACTTTGATTGGTACAGATATAGACCACATGATATATTGTGAACTTTGTTGGATAAATTAATGATAACATTTCCTCCTAATTCACATTATCCATAACACCAATTTGAAAATACTAAAGGATAACACTTTTTTCACTTAACATGGTATTAATGGACACTGAGATAATAAGTGTTTTTATCTTGATCAAAATATTACATAGTTAGCCAATTAGGGAATCATTATATATCAAAAATACATATCTATATATATTCCACATACTTCTCCTAGAGGCTCATCTAGGAGGGTCTAGCCATCCCATGATGCTCTTTGTGATGAACATATGGTCCATGAATCTTCACAAAGATGACCGCTAGTACAAGTCCTTCTCCTAGTGTACTCTCTCCCACACTGATCCTACTAAGGAACCATTGGTCAATCAGGTCCTTCATAAAGAGACATGTGGAGAAGGTAAATCTACATAGTAGATATGGGTACCTAAATAGATACATACATATTCATAAGATATTTCTAAAGATACTTCAGATTTATCTATAGAAGTAAAATCAATAGTCCCATTACCACATGATCATTACATTCAAGATTTCTTATTTCCATCTCTTTTCCATTGCATACAGTGATTGCCTCATTACTATAAAATTACAAATTTCATTTAATTGAAATATATCATACCATTATGTAATTTACCATATCCAAACATACATTATGGAAATAAATGTAAGAAATTAAATTCACACTATCATGTGAAGTAACAATACCAAATACAAACCTACCAAATAACCATGATGCAAATTCCTAATTCTACTACACACCATGTTCAAACATCCAAAGAACCTCCACATGAACCTATTATTGTTATTCAAAAGGAACCACAAAACACTCAAAGATGGGTTCCATGAACCCCTAATCCTATTACTCATATTATCTCTCCTACACCATAGAGTCCTATTTTACATAAATAGAGTATCATAGATACCATAGTCATAGATATTACACCCATGTATGCTCCTTGGTAGTAGAAATAGATTATTACACCAGGTTCATAGTGGGGAGATATCTATGACCATCTATTGGATAGAATCATAGGAGATTCTTTCCATTTCAAATATTCTAAAAATACCATAAAAATAAAAATCATTCAAAAATCTAAAAATGCTTTTGGCACATACAAGTTTTATTATCTCCTTGGCGTCCATGTGTTACTTCTATATATATGGATGACATACTCAGTTACTCCTACATACACATATGTCACACTTATACTTGGGTATGATACATGCATACACAAATGCATGAATGTTGGGCTTTCCCTCTACTCATTTCATATGGGCACTCAGGGAATCTACTTCTTTGATCTTGATACACACAGGGTATATGATTCGATGATCACCCTACATTATCATGTTTGAGATTACAGATATACTTACACATGTCTATTATCCATGATTATATATTACACAAGTTACTTCATATTTTATACACTTGAGATACTTTTCCTAACACATTGGATCCATGGGCCACTATGATATGTTTATGTTGGCTGCTTATGCTTTACTTTATGCACACTTCCTTGAGTGTCTCTTCTTACTTGCTCAAGCATTTGATTATACTCCTTTGCTTATGGCACCCATGCCTATGTATGATTTCATTGAAACTTTCATATGTAATTATTTATTTTATGCACATTTGAATATGTCATTCTTGATTTTATGGATATTTTAATAAGTCATGTCCCTTTGAGTGTGTGACATTGAACATGCCCCTTATTTATTTTCTCCTTGGACCATTGTCTTTTGACTTGTTTTTTAGTGCTCTTGTGTGTGTGCTTGTTTGCTTGTTGATTTTATATGATTAATTTTTTTTAAAAATCATGTTATTTATCATTCATCTTAGGCCTACATGTGATCACATTGTTTCTATGCACTTAAATGATACATTTACCTAGACATGTTCCCTTTTATATGCTACATTATTACATTCATAGATTATACAATTTTCTTATCCTTTTGAGGTGAGGTAACTACCAGTTCCTATCTTTCCCTCACCTCAAAGGGGGGAATATTATTGGGGGAATGCTTTGGAATCATGTTCATCACACTTGGAATAGCTCTCAGATTTAGTGGGGGGATGCTTTGGAAGAATGTTCTCCACACTCATTTAGTATTTGGTATTTATATCAATATTTAGATTCAATAGGGGCATGTCATATGGGTATGGCTTCCATATATTCATAATTTTTGGATTTAGTGGGGGCATGCTTGGAAATCATGTTCTCCACATTTATTTAGTATATGGTACTTATATCATTTCATATATTTAGTGTGGGAATGATTTAGAAGCATGTTCTCCACACCTATTTAGTATTCAATATCTCTAGTTTACAGTGGAGGCATGTTTTGAAAACATGACCTCCACATTAGTACTTATATCAATTTTCATATTTCTCCATATATAGTGTTGGAATACTTTGGAAACATGTCCTCCACACTTACACAATTATCTAATTTGACCAAAGCACACATTTATGTGATTTAGATTCATAGTTGTGGTAGAATTATATACAATGGTACAATTTTTATACATAGTTTTAGCATGAGACATGTCTAAGGTGCATATACTATGCAACATGTGCCTAATATTTCAAAAATATAAATTATTTTCATATTTTAAAAAAAAATTATGGACTATAACCACAACATAGACTTTTATGTACTGATACCCTGATTTGACTATTACAGACTATATGGAGCCTTACCCATTTGTAGTTGTTGGTTATTTTTGGTTAGATTGGAAGGATTAAATCATCCATTCTCACCAATTTTTTGGGTGATATTGATTACATCACTCATCCTATATATATATATATATATATATATATATATATATATATATATATATATATATATACACACATACACATACACACACATATATTTTTCACTTTATTTGTGTTGGTCGAGAAATGATACTCTCAATGGCTATAGCACCATTCCTATTCTAGGTTAGGGGTATGATCACCTCCCAACTCTCCCTAATCTAGGTACAACACCACCAAGGTGAAACCCACTTGAACACTTATAATATCACTCATCTTCCTAGCTAGAATATGGATGAGGTTGCAATCCCCTTATCTACTTCTCTAGTTTTTAGCACTCGAGAACCATTACTACATGACAAATGCATAGTTGTATTTTATCCATGCTATTTATTTATGATACTTTTTATTATTAATTTAAAATTATAGATTATATGCACTAATTATATATTGTAACATGCTCTTAGTTATAGGTCAGTCACCATCAAATCACTCAAGTTGGGCTCATGTAAAGACAATGTGTATATACACACCCATGTGTGCATTCCTTTCCTTTAAACTAGAAATTTCATTATTATATTAAAGGGGGAAATGTAGACACTATTTTATGATTATATATCACCTCAATATTTTACACTTGGTAAACTTAGATATTAGTTATTCTTATTATTTCTAGACCTTTCACACTTCTACAAGTCTTGCAGTTACTCTATCTTATGTCCCTTAGCTTATCTCTTAATTTGACCAGTCTTGTGTTGATGACACATACCTTTTATCTTTCCTAGAATGCTTAAATCATACTTATCTTCCATCTCTAAAAGTTTTGAACTTGTACCTTCATTCCTTCTCATTGGACACTAACATCTGGGATAGACACTAACATTGACACTATTGTCCTCATCTAACATAAGTGTCTAGTGCCCTAAGGTCATCTAATTTGTAAATAAAACATATCCTAAATGTTAGCCTAAGTGTTTTAATGTAAATTATTATTTCAAAGGGGTTGATATAAATAAAAGATAAACCCTCATTCATTCTTCACCTAGTAATCAGACCAAAGATCTTTCAAATAACATTCAATTGAGAAAATCTTTCCTATTTATTCTTATTTTCATATTAGGCATAGATAGAACACATATACAAGTCTAAAGTACTAAAGGAGTAGAGCAAGAGCTATATTTTCCAAGTTACAATCTAGGTCATTGTTACACAAATTTCATATTTCACACATAATCAAACACATAGGGGATAAATACATGAGTCTGAGGCCCTCTTCTAGAGTATTGGCTATGTAAGTAATGCCCTTTGATAGTGGGGTCATTGGGGTCAGCTCATCATCATGTGCCCACTAATCCATTTTTTGTAGGGCATCATTCAAGGGTAAATAAAAGTGGATCTATGGTTTTGATTAATAAATTGAAAGTGACAACCTATACACAAAATCTAAATATATCATGCATAATGAGATTGAAAAAAAAACCCATAAAAACCCCAACTTATGGATTAAAAAATAGAGATATATTATAGTCTAGAAACTAGTGTTAACATAAAGACACTATCATCGATGCTAGTGTCCAACTTGGATACAAGTGTCTAATGGTCAAATTTAGTTAGAACTTAGAACAAATGGAATCCAAATATATGTTATAGTCTTGTGATGGTTCCTAATCATTGTCATACTCTAGAACATAACATGAAGCAAGATATGCTCTCTTTTAGCCAATTTATACTTGTAATATATATTTTCACATGTTAAATTAGGAAATCTATATTATTGACTATACTTTAGTGTAAATCTAAATATTTTCATTCCTTTAAAATAACTTTAATTACCTAGGTATTAACTTGTAAATTTTTTTAAATCACTTAAAACAAGGATGAGGAATATCCTCCTAACTCTCCAAGCACTAGTCCTTTTTGGTATAGACAAACATTGAAAAGTGTTGGCCAATGGATTAGAGATCCATTAGAAAATAGGTGAATACATTCACAATTCCATAATGTCCCACATGATTTCATTACATTTGCTTCTGATCTATCATTTTTTTATGAGTCAGCAGACACTCTTAAGTGGGATATTACTATGGATGAGGAGTACGGTTCCTTGCATAGGAACAACACTTGGGATTTAATCCCTCTTCTTAAGGGAATAAAACTTGTTCAATGTATGTGGATCTACTAAACAAAATTTATATCAAATGGGTTCATAAACAAATTCAAAGCATGTTTGGTAGTAAAAGGTTTTTCTCAAGTACCTGACATTGACTATACCGAGATGATTTTCCCCAGTTGCCAAAATAAACTCAATCTAACTCACTCTCACAATTACCATAACACATCATTGGGATGTTCATTAGATGGATGTAAAGAGTGACTTTATTCTTGGTGACCTCAAAGAGGAAATATATATGAATTAACGACAATGTTTTTTGTAAGATTATTCCTTAGTTTGAAAACTTTGAAAACCTATTTATGGCCTTGAACAAGTTCTTTGAGCTTCGTATACCAAGATGGACTCCTTTTTTATTTCAATTAATTTCACCAGATGTCATTCTGATCTAAATGTCTACATTTTACAATAGGGTGATTCATTATTGATTCTATTTCTCTACATGGATGACCTATTCATTAGAGGGAGTCCTTCATCCACCAACGTAGTAGTGAAAATTGTTTTATCTAATAGGTTCTCAATGACTGACTTAAGTTTGTTGCATTAGTTTTAGATTAAGGTAAAAACAAGTTTTGAAGGGACCCCAAAACCCTGATACATAGGAAGAAGGATATAACAATAACGCCCTCAGGTAAAATAAACCTAACACCTACTGTTGAGCAGTATCAAAAACAGGTTTTACAGGGACCTGAAACCATAAGTCAAGATCATCAAAGGAAAGACCCCAAGTTTTACAGAGACCTAGAAACTCAAGTACGTTGAGAAAATAAAGAACCAAAAAATGGAACCAGTTATAACATCCAACAAAAAGGACTAGGACCGTAAAAGCAAAAAGACCCTATTCTTCTAATTCTAGGATCATCTTCACTGCTTCCTTTCCAATCACAGCAGTGTCCTGTATGGATATTGCAGCTGACGTAGAAGCCTCTTGCGTTACTTTCTTCCTCGAGCTCTGTCTAGTCCTCTTACTAGGCCCCTCCAAAGATTTTATTTCCTCATTAGCTCATTTTCTTATGTTTGCAGCAGCTACACATATGCTAGAAGTAACCTCCTCCATCTTCATTCTGCTTTCCTTAATGAGCCTTCTAAGATTGTTCTCATAATCTTTAAGTTTGATAGGAATATCTCTCATCTGCATTTTTAGATTATTGATTTTATTCCGATCAGCTTCCTGATTATGTTCCATTATTTCCATATTCTTCTTGAGGCCCATTATTTCCTTATACATCCACGAGTCAACATGAAGGATAGCATCTGCTTTGTATTTGGCCGAATTCATGACGGGATACCTCCTATCATTCTGCCAAACATCACCAAAATCTTTAGTGTTCTCTTTTGGATTGACTTCATCCTTTTCAATTTGATCCTCCCTTTCCATTCTTTTCTGTTCTTTAGTATCAATAGGGCTTTCATTGTGAACAAGATCATCCTTTACTTGTTCTCTAGTCTCCATTACATGATAGGCATCCTGAACTATATGTTCCTTCTCTATTTTTGAAGCAGGATCCTCAAATAATACATCCATTTCTTTTTCACTTCCCCCCAACACTTGCTGATTATCCTCAGGATTAGAGTTTTTTTGTTCTATTTTTTCCTCTATAGTGTCCCCTTCTTTTTCATTCTCACTTTTATCTTTTCCTTCCTCATTAGAGCTGGATTCTCCACTATCCATTCCTTCCTCTTCCTCCATGCACTCCTCCTCAGAACTTTCTGTGATTTCCCACTCAGTTTCCTCATCAACAATCTATTTTTTAAAGCTGGAGGATTTGGGTTTAACTTTTTCTTTCCCCTTTACAGTTTCATTCTTCTTACTCTGTGAATCCTTATTTTTGTCTGAATAAGGATTCGAGACAATGGCATTGTATTTTGAGAAACCTTCTATTATTAGGATCAATCCCTCATGCAATATAGGACAAGACTCCTTTTTTCTATGAGCAAACAGACTTTGGAGCAGTGAGAAGCGCAAATAGAAAGGGAAGGAGATTCTAACTTTGTGCCTAAAATGATTAAGAAAGACAAAATAAAATTTATGGGCTCTTTTTCTTCTACCATCAAGTATAAAATACTCACGGATGCAACATAAGACGTCTCTCTAGATTCCTTTTATCTGCTCCAGGTCAAAAAAATCTCCACTCTTTTCCAACTGCTGCTCCTCAGCATCCATCTTCAGGAATTTGCTGTATGCCTCATTAGATATACTGGTTTGCTTAGAGAATTTGATACCCTCCATTGGAAGCCCCGTGACCTCCACAATGAATTCCTCGGTGAGCTTCACCGTGATGCCATGGAGGGTTACCCTATCATCGACCCAATTTTTGAAAAATGCCATCATTAAATGGGGTTTAGAACCATGTAGCTGCTCTAAGTAACTCACGACCTTCCCTCTCTAAAGAATCTTCCAAACATCTTTTTTTGCCTTCCAGTCTTCGCAACTCTTAGGTTCTTGCTTCCTTGGTTCACCTTTCATTTTGCAGGGCATACAGTTTTCCAGCAACACCCAAACACTAATTACTGAGTAATGAAACCAGTTGTTATCAACTTGTAATGGAACTCACCTATTTTTTGGCACTTGTGATAACTGCTTTACGTTCTCATGAATGTATCTGTTTAATGAAAGTAATCCTTCCATAATGAAGCCACTCCACCAAATCATTAACTTGCTATTCCAAGCAGATCTTTCCTTCCTTTGAATGAATGGCATCATAATTAATAAGTGCTTTGAGATCAACATGCTTATTTAATGCATCCTGCCATCTCACCTTATGCCCTATTCGAACAACATGATTAGTTATCCAGTCAGCAACCCCATTGACTTCACGATAAGTATGGGTTATGGTTGCTTTTTCAAATTTTTGAATTAAGGCTTTAATTTCTATCACCATTGCCTCTATAGACCATGAAATTGAATTTTTGTTATTTAAGATATTTATGATATTTAGGGAGTCACCTTCCAACCATAATTTAGAAAATCCCAACTCAACAGCTAGTTTAATGGTATGAAGGGCTGCAATAGCTTTAGCAATATGACTATTCGACTTACCAATAGGGATAGCAATAGCATCAATTACGTTTCCCACATGATCTCTCAAGACTCCTCTGCATCCTGCTTTTCCCGGATTCCCTTTAGCAGCTCCATCAAAGTTTCCTTTGATCCATCCACAAGGGGGGACATTCCATTTTACACCTAATCTTGAATTTTCAATTTTCACATTAGGCCTTTCAGATCTTAAGGGATTATCAATTTGAAAGGTTGGATTAGGATCCCTCTGTGATATAAAATTCTCATTTATTGCTCTAATAATATTTTGGCCCAACACCCATCCTGGAAGTTCTTTACTTCTAAATATTCTATTGTTTCTTTCTTTCCATATACCCCACCAAATATGAGGAAGTGTTAATTTTCAAAAAAAAAGAACATCAAGATTCTTAGAGGGACAATACCAACTTTTAAAAGATAGTTCCACACTTTTTTGATGGACCCATGCTATGCCCAGAGATTCAGGATCTCATTCCAAACTTGCTGCGTATAAGAACAGTTCACAAACATATGATCTCTATCTTCAAAACCATTTTTGCATAGAATACACCTGTTAACCACATTTATTTCACTTTTCTACAAGTTGTCAAGAGTCAGGATTTTATTTTGAAGCAGAGTCCAATAGAAGATTTTAATTTTGGGGATAAGCCCCTTGATCCAGGCACACGACCACAAAGGTTGATTACCATTTCCCTTTGAAATAAAAATGGTAGAAACTTTAAATTGTCCACTAGGATCATCATGCCAGATAATCTTATCCTCAAGATAAGGATAAAGATAGATAGCATTGAGGGATAATTGTATATTACTAAAATCTTGATCAAGATCAGTTATATTCACCTAAGAATTGTTCTGCCAATATTGATTTACAAATGTACCATATCTTTGCTTACATCGATCAACTACCTCCTTATCTTGAAAATCTTCTATCAAAGGGTAATCTTTTAACCAAGCATCCTCCTATAATTTCACCTTAAGTCCATTACCAACTTTCCAGGAGCATCCTTTTTCTAGAATTTGTTTGGTTCCCTGAACAACCCCCCATATGGAAGAGGGTCGAGTTACATCAGGGTAAGAAAAGAAATCAGAAAGGGATTTTGCATTGAATAAATACTTATGCTTCCATTTATTACTCCATTCTTTATTTTCATGGTAAACTCTCCATCCCAATTTTGCTAAGAGAGTTGTATTCATACTTCTAATTTTCCTTATTCCTAGCCCCCCTTCCCTGAAAGGTTTGCAAATGTTATCCGAAGCAATTAAAGGCATCCTCCTTTTTTCCTCAGTACCAGTCCATAGAAAATTTCTTTGGATTTTTTCAATAGATTCTGCACATTTATTGCATTAGTTATTTAGTATTGAAATTTATTAATCTAACTTTGAGATCAATTTTCCATAATCTAAGTATGCTCTTGATTTGCTTTCACAATTTAACATGGATGATTGTAATCCATCTCCAACTCCTTTTCTATATGGTGTGAATTTTTAGGTTGATTTTACATTTCCTTTGGTTAATGCTACCGCGTATCAAAAACTTGTTGGTAGTTTCATCTATCTTATGCACACTAAACTTGATATTTCATATGCAATGGGCATAGTCTCTAGATTTATGTAGAAACCACATAAACTACACTAGAAAGTAGCTAAGTGGATTCTCCACTACATTCAAGGTACTCATAGTTTTGAGATTCAATATAGAGTAGACATCGACATTGACTTAATTAGTTATACAGATTTAGATTGGGATGGTGATAGCTAGAATCATAAGTCTAATTTAGGCTATAGTTTCTCCCTTAGTTTAGGTCTGATTAGTAGGTCAAGTAAGAAGCACAATGCTATTACTTTATCTTCTATAGAGGTAGAATGTAGAGGAGATATGAATGTTACCACTAAGGCTATTTAGCTTTAGGGGATTCTCACTATGTTTGGCATCTAGTTTTGATGACCAACAGTCATTTTCTATGATAACCAAAACACAGTCTAGATCTGTAAAAATCCAATCCTCTATCAACAGACCAAACATATTAAGATTCATATGCATTTCATGAAAGATCTCATTCATGATCAAGTCATTGATATTTGCTACATCAAGACAATGGAAAAAATTATTGTTATATTCACCAAACCCTTCATTGAGAGCAATTACCTTTATTTGTGGGATCTTATTAGGGTTTGGGAAATTCTAGCATCCTCATCTAGGGGCATTTTATTGTACTTGGGTACCTCATGAATCCTTTGTGATGAGACCCAATTCTACTACCCACCTGAGCTATGCTCAAGGGGGGTATTATTTTAGGTTATTATTACATTTAATGGTTTTTTCCTACACATGTTTAGTTAGCTTGCTTAGGCATCTTTTTAGGTCATTGTCAAAGAATCCCATATTCATGATGGAGTGATGACATGTTTATATTTCACCTATACAATCTACCTTCCTAAAGCTTTTATGGCTAATGATGTTAATACTAATATTAAAATATTTCACTTGTTGAGCAATTACTTCTTTCTAGCTCATGTTTTATTTCACTACCACATAGGTAATTTCTTCATGTATTCGAATCTATCCAGTATATCCTCAATTTTGGCCCACTCTAAAAAATTATTGTCTCCATTCCACTTCTCCACAATTTAAATTTGCATTCACCTCTTCATATTATCCCTTAGTATAGGGGTACAATTTTATGACATTGAAGATTGGCAATATACTTATCTCTTTTGGTAACTCTATCCTATATGCATTGGTCAAAAAACATTTCAACAATATAAATGGTTTGATTTTATTCAATTTCAAATTTTTATATGTTCTTTTTGAAAACATCTTCTTGCATAGTTGTGTTAATACCATGTCACTAACTTGTAGTTCCTATTCTCTCCTTTTCACCTTTGTGCATTGTTTGTACTATGCATTTATACTATCTAACTACTGTAGACTTTTTTATGCACATTTCATATGTATTTATCAAAATATTCAAGTTTTTTACTCCTCACTTATTTCACTTATATATCGCATAACGTTGTGACACCTCTTGGACTCTACACATATACAATCTTATTTGGGGTCTTTTTATTGCTTCGATTTACTAAATTATTATATGAAAATTTTACTTGCACCAATATTGAGTTCCATAGTTCAATATTTCATCCCACCAAACATATTAATAGGTTTATAAGGGTTTGTTAACCACTTGCATTCTACCGGCTATCTAATTATGATATATTGAGCCAAACTATGATGAAATTTTTAGTTTATTCATAATGTGCACTAGAATTATTTGAAAAACCTAGCATCTCTATTATACACAAAATTATGTTATAAACCATATAACCTTACTACTTCTAAAAAAACTAAATCGACACTTGCATAACATCTTTAGTATATTCATAATCCATAAATTAAGTTATTTCATAAAATGTATCTACCATACCAAATATAAAATCATATCTCTTTTTCATCCTAGGCATGTTAGGAATGGTAAAGGCATTCCAACCCAAGATTCTAAAGTGTTAACAACAAAAATATCACACAAAGAAGATATAGACAAATGAGATGCAAAATAAGACAAGTCAAATTTTATTCAAAATGAGACGCTAGTATAATAGGAAGCCCTTGCATAAGTAGGCAAGGTGAAACAAATAACTAGCTTGACTAAGTAATGTGGGATAAATCCTCACATAGGATAAACTATCAAAAGGAAAAAATGCATATCTAATAGACTAAAAAACATTATAAATACATACTCTAACACCACTCCAAGTGAATATAGGGGATAACAATAGCCAAAAAATAAATAGTGGAATATCCACAATATGAATCCTAGTAAGTAGGCCTGATAAGGTACTCAAGTACAATATATATCCATTAAAATGAATAAGGAAGATGTCCTCACTAACAAGCCCCAAGGAAAACTTCTAAAACCCCAAGCATGCCACATAACTCAAGGAAATAAGGTGATGCAAAAGGATTCTTGAATATGTTTTCAACCTACTATTGAGTCAGAATGTACTCCAAACTAATAAATCCATTTTAAATATGTTAACAAATGAAGTGCATATGTACCTCAATGTTCTTGGTCTATTGGTGCTCAAGTGGGTTGTGATATATGTGAATGGAACTCTAGTTATCACACCAAAGTATAGTAGTTGAATCCTACATGAATGTAAACTCTATTAATAAATGAAAAATCCAAAGAATCTACTGACTCATTGTAACTGTTGCCATGTATTCATCCTCTATAGATGAAAGTGAAATATCCTATTACTTCTTGTGCAACCAAATAATAGGTGAAAAACCAAGACAAATGATGTATCCAAAAGTGGAATGCTTATCATCAAGAGAACCTACCCAATCTAAATCACTATACCCAACTAAGTAGAACCCCTGGTGTAGTCTAATCTAAAATGAGTAATGCCTCATAGATATCATAAAATCCTTTTGACAACCTGCCAATGACTATCATGAGGGGCATGTACAAACCTAGATACAAGCCCAACTAAAAATGAAATGTTGGGGTGAGTATGGGTTAAATACATAAGACTCCCAATCATCTGTCTATATAATGTAAGATCACAAAGTGTAGTAGTAAAAATGGTAGTGAGACTCATTCCAAACTAAAATGGAGAAGGACTTGGATTGCAATCAACCATTTCAAAATGCTAAAGAAGATCGAGGGTGAATTTTATTGACTCAAATAAATCTCC
Organism: Torreya grandis; assembly: GCA_037957365.1. Classification (NCBI taxonomy): domain Eukaryota; kingdom Viridiplantae; phylum Streptophyta; class Pinopsida; order Cupressales; family Taxaceae; genus Torreya; species Torreya grandis. The sequence continues at coordinate 775,881 of JARHVA010005415.1, read as the reverse complement.
ATATCTAATTGTGAAATATATAAACCAAGGAAGAAGTGAAAAATACCAAGATCTATCATGTTGAACTATGCTCAAAGTGCCTACTAAATAGCCTAAATTTGAGAAGAGGAATTACTTGTGAGAAGTAAAACATTAACATACAAGACCAGTAGAAAAATATCCTCCCCAATAAGTTAAATATACACTGTGGGATCAGAGTGGTAGTGAAAAAAGCCAATGGAGAGAATAGATTAATCCATCTTCACATACCAAGCTCGAGGGGCCTATTTGAGACTATAAAGAGACCTCCTAATGGACAAACAAGAGAATAAGTATGAACAAACCTAGTAGACTACTCCATATAGATTTTCTCATGCAATTATCTATGAAATAGAGCACTCTTAACATCCATATGATACACTAGCTAACCTTGTGATGTAGTAAGAGAAAGTACAAGGTGAACAAAATCCATCTTGGAAATAGGTGAAAAAGTCTCAGAATATTCAATACCTTCAACCTGTGAGAACCCCTTTGAAAAAAGATGTGCCATATACTTATCAATGGAACCACCAGCTACACACTTGGTACAATAAACCCACTTGCACCTAACCAAATTTTTTCCCTTAGATAGATTGACAAAGTTCTAAGTATGATCTTCATCAAAGAAGAATACTCATCTATCATCACATCATCCCACCCATGTATCCTATGAACCTATGAAAAAGACTATAGATCCCTAGAAAATGCCTAAAATAAAAGTCCTATACCTTTATAATGTGCATGATGATGTCAAGTGGGTGGAACATCCTATATGAAATGGGTTACATTATAAACTATAGTACAATCCCACCTAGACATAACGGCAACATTAGTGGGAATAAGATCCTCAACCTATATAACCTCCTTAGGAATCTCCTGAACTGGCTCCACAAAGAATTAATCCTCAATAAGAGGTGATGAATCATCATAATAAGAAGAAGGCATGGAATAATATGAAGATTCATGAGATGTGAAGTGCTCATCAAACTATACATGTGTTCAAAAATGAATATCATGAATATCAAGATCTAAAAGATGATAATCTCTCAGGTCCTCACAATACCCTACCAAAATCAAAGGTTTGATCTTCTTATCTAATTATTTCCTTTTTTCTTTGGTAAAAACACCCAAGAAAGAATCCTAAAGACTTAAAAAAATGAGACATCAGGCTTGGTTCCAGACCAAGCCTCCTCTTGAGTCAAATGCTCAAGTGTTCTATGTGGTGTGAATTTCCTAATGTAATTCACATAATTAACCATCTCTGTCCAATATATAAGAGGTAAATCTCATGAATGCATATGTAGTTAGCCATCTCATTCAAATTTTGGTTCTTTTGTTTTGCTAAGCCATTCTAATGTGGAGTATGTGCAACATAATGCTAATGAATAATGCCATGGGCTACCAAAAAATCAGAGAACTCTCGATTGAAGTACTCTCCCTCATTATTTTTATGAATCATCTCCATGCAAATAGAAGACTATTTCTCAAACAAATCCTTAAAGACTTTGAAGTGAGAAAATACATCACTCTTGTTTTTGATAAAATAAACCCAAGTACGTCTTGATAAATTATCATTGAAAGTAAGTTCATACTTAGCTCCATTGAAAGGAGTATAAAAAACCATCAAATCACTATGCACAAGCTCAAGTGGTGAAGAAGCTCTTGTAAACATGCCCTTAAGAAACAACTCTTGGTGTTGTTTCCCTAATGCATAACTAGGGAAAACTCCATCAAGACATGAAACTGTAGGAAGACCCTCTACCATACTATGAGTGTTCAACTCCTTCAAGTATCTAAAATTGAGATGTCCAGATATCTCATGCCAAAGTCTACACTCATAATCTACATGAGAAACCAAACACGCCCCTAGAGTAGTATCATAAAAACCTTAAAAATAATAGAGTTGATAAATATGATCAACAAAACCCTATGCAATAAGTGTGTGTGTCTCTAATAAATCTCAAACTTTAGCACCTTGTGGTGTGAAATTCACTATCTTGCCCTGACCAGAATGGAAAATATGATAAACTAAAAGTAGATTGGTGGTGATGTATGGAACATATAATGCATCATTGATGCATCCACCATATATTTGTATGTCACCCTTCCCCTTAATATAAATAAAATAAGAATATCCAACCTTAATGTTGGAAGTATTACTCAAACCAAGAGATACAAAGGACTCCTAAGAAGAAGGCATATGGAATGAAGCACTAGAATCTAGAACCCAACTATTTAAAATAGGTGACTATGATTTTCTAAAAACATTAAGTGCTTCACCATGCTCATGAGATGGAGAAAGAGTGGACATAGAAATACTTTATTTTCTAATGGCATCCTCTAGGGCTTGCATTCTCTTAAAACACCTAGACTCTTCATGACTAGTCCTCTCACAATAGGATCATGATAGGTTAGACTTATTTTTGGATTTGGAAGATGATTTTGGTTTAGATGTTTTATTGTTGGGCTTAGGTACATTTTGAGATGGAGGAGGAGTGCTCTTCTTATTACTCTTTGTTTTTCCCTTGTTATTAGGATGTTATGTTGCTAATGCTTTTTGAGAGGTGGAAGACTCAAGGTGAGACAATTTGGATTCCTCCCTAGTAAGTCTCTCATAAAAGAACTCTAGATCTAGCATTTTGAATGTGGCACCTTAGGCATCCATTCTAGAGAAAAAAGTAGAAGCAAAGATTTGGAATAGACCACTTAACTTAGACAAAATCAAGTACACACTCTCTTTATTTTTCTTATCTCATCCACTCCTTTCAACTGTGTTAACAAATGCTTAAACTTGGTGAGATAGTCTACAATAGAAGCAAAGTCATCTAGATTGAATGAAGTAATATCCACTTCAAGATGCATGGATCTCAAGTGATCTATTTTCTCAAATAAAATCTTTATCTTAACCCATATTTTGAATGGAGTATCACACCCATCCAAATGAAACAAAAAAATATCACTCACATAAGTCCCAATTAAACCCATACACTCTTCAAACTTACATTGGTCTGAAATTTTTCAAATTCTCTTGTAAACTATGCTTTAGTTTCATTCATTAGGGACCATAATCCTTTGAATTTTATAATTATTTCCATTCAAGGTCTCCATGTATGGTAATTATGTGTATTCAAAGGCTCACAATGATCGATACCAAAACTAGAAGCCATGATATTGAATCGCTAAATAGAAAAAATAATGCAAAAAAACACACAAAGCGACACTAAGACAACCTCCCAAAATATTTTATTAAGGACCCCCCCAATTTGGCACTTTATAAAATTAGTTTAGTTTTACAAAGTAATGACACCAATGGATACAGAATTGAAAACCATACACTTTTTAAAAAATAGAAATCAAATCCAAGTTACGGTTCAAAAGTTGGAGGCTTTATGAATTCCTATAAATGGGTCAAAAACAATAAAAACTACACTAAAAATAGATTTTAGTGACCAAATCATAAAATAAGGTAAGCATCTAACCACTTTTTGGAATGAGAATCAAACCATGGACACTCTTAAGAAAACCAAAGTGAATAACATTTGACTTTCCTTATTTTTCATCTTATAAACCTGGATGTAAACCTTTGAAAATCAAGAAATTAATGTTTAGACCTACAACTTAGTGAAAAAATCTCCTGATAGTTACATAATCACCATCACAAGGAATAGAAGCTCAGACCTCTAAAAAATAATGTAGATTTTAGCGTAGTGTGAGGAAGTGTGTATGGAAAAGAATAAGGGGTGAATTAGCTCCCATGCAAGTGTCCATAGATAAATGGTAAATAAACATTCCAATGACCTCCTCTCTATTGTGTTTCTCTTTTTCATGTTGTCATTCTACCTTCTAACTCATAAAATATCCCAGGCCTAGAAAAAAGACTCTTCAAAGACAATACATAGATGTAAAAGGTAATGCACCTCTACAAAAAGATGTAGTCTCAGAAATATCCACCAACGCCTCTCTTCTACCATGCAAGTTTCTTTGCCATGTTTTCTAAAGCTGACCAAACAATGCCAATGTAGAGATGGAAAAAAATGTTGTATTGTGGTAAAAATGGCACCAATTTATAAAACCAAGTCTAGGAATAAGTTGATCTCTCCCAAATATCCATGCAGTCTTTGGAAAAAGAAAAACAAAGTGCCATAGTCCTTGCTTCCAATTCTAAGGACAAAATAAAACACCTTTCCTCTGATCTCCTACATATAATTCAATGGAAAAAATGATTTCTTCAAAACTTTAATTAACTCAATAAATTCAAAACTTCAATGAAACTATCATTGTAGATACAGAAGAGGAAGTAGCAGGTTCGGCAAGGGAAATAGAAGTGAAAATTATCTAAAAAAATTTAGCAATGTAGATGGTTGCAACCCTCAAAGCTCTAGTACCATGTTAGGAATGGTAAAATCATTCCATCCCAATATTTTGAAGTGTTATCAATGAAAAAATCATACAAAGAAGTTGTAGATAAATGAAATTAAAAACAAGGCAAGTCAAATGTTATTCAGAATGAGATGCTAGTATAATAGGAATCCCTTGCATAATTAGGCAGGGCAAGACAAATAACTAACCTGACTAAGCAATGTGAGATAAATCCTCATATAGGAAAAACTAGCAAAAAGATGAAATACATAATTAATAGAGTAGTAAATATGATAAATACATACTCTAACAAGGTAATCCTAGAAAAAAATAGATGATCAGGTGCTCCCATGGTTTCTTAGATATTGTAAATGGTTGATACAACCTTGTATTCTGACTTCTATTTTTTTCCAAATGGAAAATATTGCACCCTTTACATACTTTTGCACATCCACAAACCTGCACGAAAAAAAAATCTCCCTCACTTAGATGCACAATTTTTTATCAATACCAAAATTACTAACTAATCCACCACTATGCTTCTCTTGGATGAAATTATCTTGCATAAATACCTTAGGTATGCATTGATCCCTTGAACAAGATCCCTCTTGAAAAAAATAATCTAACCAAGTAATTTAATCTACATGCATGGGTTATGCACATGACTTCTATCCTTCCTTAAAGTCTTTATCCTCTACATATAACTCTTTGCATGTACTAAAATACCATAACCTCCACCTGTATCTAGCTCAAAAAATCATATCTCCTACTCATTATGTCTAAAACTAAGTTATATTTTTTTTCCTATGTTTTAGGACAAATGATTAACTTTGTAAGAACTCTACCCATTTCATATGTATGTAATTTACCTTACCTTAGTTGTTGATGATTTTGGCATTTTTTAGTTTATGTACAACATAAAAAATTTCAACAATAAATAATGCCTCCACTTCTTTAATGCTTGCACAATATCATAGAGTTCCTAATCATATACTATATGTATGCCCCATGCAACATTTATTTTCTCATTTAAGTAGGTGATAGGCATACTTTATTTAATTTTCATAGCTCCAATGGTTGTTCCACTCATATCACGATATACATAACATACCTTATTGAAATTAGTTAGTGCCAAAATTTGTTCAATTACCTTTCTCTTTAAGTTTTTGAAATCATCTTTAGCTTTTATAATCCAAAAAACTATCTCCTATCACCCTTCATTTCCTCTGTCATAGGTGCTCAAATCCTACTAAAGTTTATTATGAACTTCTGATAGAAGCTCGCCAATCCATGAACACTTTTTGTTTCAAAAGCACTTTTTGGTGATGTCCATTCATGTATTTTTCACCTTATCAACATCCATTTTCAATCCTTCTTGATATATTATAAATCCTAATTACACTAATTATGTCTTCATGAATCGACACTTTTTCATATTTATCAGAAACACAACCTTGTGTAAAGTTTGTAACACTCGTCTCAAATACACCAAGTGTTCTTATTTTGATATGATAAAATAAAAATGTTATCCAATATAAAATGACAAACTTACTAACAAAAATATTCATTAATTTGTTCATCAATTTCATGAAGGTGTTCAATGCATGTTAGTTAGACCAAAATACATAACCAACCACTCATACAAACCATCTTTTATCTTGAAAGCAAACTTCCATTCATTTCCTTCTCTTATTTTATTTAATGATATTTACTATTTAGGTCTATCTTATTGAATAATTTCATTCCCCTCAAGTAAACCATTAAGTCATCCATGTATATTAATTTTAATTTGTACTTAATGATGATCTTATTGATTAGTTTAGAATCAATGTCCATTCTCCATTCTCTTCCTTTTTATTTAGTGCTAGCTCTATAGGTACTGCAAATGATCTAATTATGTCTCTAATGATCCCCTTTGTAATTAAATCTTCATATTTATTCTTTACCTCTTCATTTTCTCACGAGGTCAATCTATATGTCACTTTGTTAAGAAAATTGGATACTATAATTAGATCTATTCTATGCCTTGTGTTGCACATGAGTGATAGTCCATATGAAATGCCCTTAGACATTATATCCTTATATTCACTCAATATATCCTTAACTTCATGTGGCATCTTCTCCTTTATGCCCTTTTTCATTATAGTTTTTTCATGCTTAGTCATGAGTGCAAAACATGTGTGCACCTTTTTTTCTTCCTTCAGTGATTACTTTCTTGACACTAACAATACTTTTGAATTGTTCTCCACCTCTACACTCTTATCCCTCAGAGGATTAAAAGTGTACATCTTACCATCCTTTCACAAAGTATAAGTATTTTCTCTTCCATCATGAAGATATTTCCTATTAAAATTCCAAGGCCTACCCAATAGTACATGGAAAAATTCCAATGTCATGATGTTGCATAGGATTTCATCCTTATATGCACCTATATCAAAATTGAGAAAGCATTTTTAATTTCCAACACCTAATGTCCTTTCAAAAACTAAGACACCTTATATATATTCTAATTTTAAATCCTTTTTAGATCAAATTTCTCTAACATCTCATTAGAAATGAGATTATTAGTATTGACACTATAAATGATTACCTTGCAACACTTTATTATATATTTGTAAATAATTTTGAATAGATTATATCTCTACATTAGTGTATCTTATTCCTTCTTGTGCTTCAAAAATATTTCTTCATCACGATAGTTTCACCACACTCTAATAATTATGTATGATTAATTGACATAATATTTCATCAGCGACTTGTGTAACATGGTTTATATAATTCCTTGTGTGCATAGCTCCACTTTGCTACACATAAAAATATCCAAATGCTTTGACCTATTTTTTTACATCCATATAAAAAATTAGTGAATCCTCTACCTCATCTAGATTCACCATGTTCTCTTCCTCAAAGGATCCTCTTCCTCTATGTGCATGATCATGACCATGCAATGTGATTATTTTTCCCTCTTGTGTGTGCATTTTATCCTTTTTTTAATTGTGAATAGTGCCTCATCTTTCTCTTACATAATCTATAATTTTCCTCATGTGTTACCATTTTTATTATATAACCTTTCCTCTACCTTCAATGCATAGTAATATGCTTCCTCTATTACCTATGGGTTGATCAACCTAAATTCATCTTAAATAGAAGAATGAAGTCCATTCATAGATATAAAGACTTTATTTATGCCATCTTATATGTGATCAGAGTGAATGGTAAATATATATAACTCATTTTTTCAATCCTTAACACTAATATCCATGTGTATCAAATTCTAAAATTTTTTGAAAAAATATTCTTTTCATAGTCTTGGAGAGAAAGCTTCACTTTCAACTCGGAAACCATTTTGTTTCAAGATTTAATTTTATCCTTGTCCTGTCTCTACCTATCCATCTAGATGAGATCTCACCAAAAATATGAATGCCCTTTCAACTTGGTACTCTAGACACTTTTAAAATTCAATCTTGACTATCTTTACCTTACATGACTTGTGTGTACACATATGGCTCCTACATACCCTTCTTTCCTATCCTCTTAGCTTATACAGGTATTGACTTCTAAATTATTTATAAATTACCCACAAGAATTAAATGATATATTATTATCCTAATTATATTATCTCATGATCATAATATCAATGTTCGTGTCTTTTTAAATGCCTTTGATCATACTCAGATGGCTCTAGATATTTGAAACCATCCACCTCTGCTAGACTTGTCCATACACCAAGTAATGGTCATTTTTCAAATGAAAATCATCCTTATGGTTTAGAATATACATTTCACATGTCAATGTTGTGATAATTTAATCAAATATTCATGTATTTATACACAATTAGTCTAATCATATTCCTAATATAGTATTTATCAAGCAAGTACTAAGAAAACATATTCTATCACTTACACATTGATAAGTATTTCCATAAATATACTAAATTCTAAATTAGTCACAAAGAGTACACCCTAACCAAGTCTAAATTAACTAATCCAAGCCATATTTTCCATTTTCAAGTGTCAAAATCTAGATCACAGGTTTCATCCTTACAAAAGGAGTACCATTTCAGACATACACCTAACTGAGATAACTATGTGCAGTTTGAACCCTCTTTAGAGTATTAGAAATTTATTTAATTTTTTTCCACTCTAAAGAGGTTAATTAGGATCATCCCAACCCATGTAATGAAATTAATTAGATGTTTTCATAGAATAATTATATATCACACAGAATAAGCAAAGATAAGAGATCACACAATAATAATTGACTACAAAGTAGAATACTGGATAATATAGTAGAGCCACTTCAAGGGAGCAACCTCCACAAAAATTCAATAAAATAAAAATATTTAATATGATGATCAAAGAATAACCACTACCTCTTATATATAGTCTACTTATCCATGGTTATTCCATAGGCCAACCTAACTAATAACATAGAGAAATATAACAAGAATATAAAAGAGGTATGTAAGCCACAAGTCAGTCACACATATCCCTAGACACGCCAAAGGTTAAGGATTTAGCATGACCCTCCCCTTAAAAATAATTTTGTCCTTAATGTTGAATCAACTCTAGATGTTGTTGCATAAATGATTCATCCTCCCAGGTGGCATCTTCACATGGTAGATTCTTCCATTTGATCAGGTACTCTTTAATCACTCTAGATAGCAAATGCTTAGTGTGTATTTGAAACATCACCTTGGGATCAAGAATAAATCTCCCTTCCTCATCCAATTATGGTAATTAATTTTGAGTATCAACTCAGTGTATAATGACTTTATTCAAGAATGATACATGAAATATTGAATGTATGCGAGTGGATGAAGGAAACTCTAACTTGTAGGCTACACTACCAATTTTATACAATATCTTATAAGGCCCATAATACTTAGAATATATCTTGTTATCTTTTTTTTATTTCTTCAAGGACATATACTTATATGGTTATAAGTGAATAAAGACCCAATCACTTATGTCAAAATGCCTCTCACTCCTATGTTGATCTACCTACTACTTCATGTGATTTTGGGCCATGGCTAAATTTTTATACAAACTTGCAAGGACCTCCTATTGATGGTGAATATGTTCCTCGACTGCATAAACCTTAAGATGGACCTTCAAGGTTGAAGTGATGGATGGAGGGTGGTATTCATATAAGGACACAAAAGGGGACGTTTTGGAAGAACTATGAATAGAAGTATTATAACCACCATTCAACAAGTGGAAACTAATGAACCCATTTATCTTATTTACAGAAACAAAACAACAAAGATATCCTTCCAGACATTTGTTGACTACCTTAGTTTATCCATCTGATTAACGATGATAGAATGAACTATGAGCCAACTTGGTGCCCAAACATGCAAATAATTCAATCCAAAAATTACTAGTGAAAATGGGATCTCTATCATTAACAATGATTTTAGGAGTACCATGTAGTTTTTGAACTATATTGAGAAAAGCATAAGCCACTACAATAGCAAAAAATGGCTATGCTAAAGAAAAAAAATTATCATATTTACTAAGATGATACACAACAACCATGATAACATTTTGACCATCAGATCTCGGTAACCCTGTAATGAAATCCATAAACACCTCTTCCCAACGCTAGCTAGGGATGGATAAAGGATGGAAAATACTTGGGTTTTTGATGGTTTCACCTTTATTTTTTTGATAGATCATACATTCAACCACATATTTCTAGACATTCGTCTTGAGTCCTTCCCAAAAAAATGTTGCTTGATTCTATGATACGTTTTCAAAAATCTTGAATGACCCCCAAGTGGAGTTGCATGAAGTTCTTGAAGGATTTTTTGTTTGAGAAGAAAATTATTATATAGGTATTATCTATCTTTATACCATAATGCATTACCCTTGCATGTGAATTTTTCAAATCCACCTAAACCTTATTAAAGATTCTGAATCAAATCGTGGGTAGCACTATCATTTTCCCATTTTGTTCTTGCTTTCTATAATCAATCTACCTGCCAAATGGTCATGGCATATAGCAATGCTTCAATTGATTCATCCCTTCTAGATAGTGCATCTACCACCACATTTTCCTTGCCTTATAGACTATTTTAAAATAGCTTAACATCTTAGTTACCCATTTCTATTGTCTTCTAATGACAACCGTTATTCTAAAAAATATTTGAGAATATCATGATCAAAATTTACCTAAAAGTGATGACCCATCAAATAAGATCACATTATTTGATTGCATGCATAATGGAAATCATTTCCTTCTCATATATGGGCTTGACCCAATTTTTACCCTTCAATTGGTGACTTTCAAATACAAGTGGTATGCCTTCTTGCATGACCATAGCACCCATACCATATCTAAATGCATCACATTTAACCACAAAAGTCTTAAAAAAATTAGGAGTGACCAACACTAGAGTGGTGCAAATAACCAGTTTCAATTGTTCAAATTCCTTGATAGTTGTATCAATCCACTAGAAGGAGTCTTTCTTCAACAAAGAGATGAGTGTGGATACAATGCTACCATAATTTTTGACAAAATTGTGATAGTAACCAGTTAGTCCCATTAATAACCTAAGTTTCCTAAGTGTCTTAGGAACTGGCCAGTCCACCATTACTTGGATTTTTTTAGGATCCACTTTCACTCCTTTATGTGAAACCATATAACCCAAATACTCAACCTCATGAGCTCCAAAAGTATATTTATAAGGTTTGGCATATGACTAATGTTGTTCCAAAATTGAGAGTACCTATTTCACATGTTGTAAATAGTCTTCTCCTAATTTTTATCGTAAATGGGGATATCGTCAAAAAATAATAAAACAAATTTCCTAAAAATGGCCTAAAAATAGTATTCATCAAACTCTAAAATGTGGATGCTGCATTTGTTAGACCAAAAGGCATAACCATAAACTCATAATGGCCCTTAAGAGTTCTAAAAGCTAATTTGGGTATGTCTTCATCATGGATCTAGATTTGATGATACCCAAAATATAGATCTAACTTGGTAAAGTAAAGATCAACATTCAATTCATCTATAAAATCATTAGTGATAGGAATAGGAAATTTATCTTTGATGGTGTACTTGTTGAGCTCTATGTATTTAAAGCACATCCTCCAAGTGTCATCTTTCTTTCTCACCATGACAACTAGAAAATAATATTCACTTTGATTGTGGTGAATGATTCTTGCATCCAACATCTCCTACACCATATTTTTAATTTCATTTTTATGGGCATAGGGATACCTATATGGCCTGATGTTGGGTGGTGTACTAACAAGAATAAGTTTGATGGCATGATCATGCATGCGATTGGGTGGAAGTCATTTTAGCATGTCACCAAAAACAACATAATGGGCATCAATCACTTGTTGCAAATCAGGTGGTGTAGTTCGTTGAGTTAGTTGGAGTTCAATGGAAAATAAGTGAGCTACAAATCCTTCAGCTCCCTTTCAAATAATTTTAGTCATTTGATGGGAGATAACAAGTTGTGGAGATTTAGCCCTTAATCCCCTTATCTCAAATGTATTTCCCTCAAAATGAAAGCACATTAATAATTATTGAAATTCATCTCAATAGTGCCTAAAGTGGTGAGCCACTATACTCCCAAAACAATATTGGCTCCACCCATGAAAATAGAAAACATAAGAAAAACCAATAGGTAGTCTCTCATGGCTAGCTTAATAATATTGAATTTTATTGAATAGATAATAGTACCACCATCTACAATCATGACCTAAAATTATAGAGTAGGATAAATTAAATAGTTCAAACAAGCAACCAACTTACTATTGATAAAGTTGTGTGTGCTCCCAAAATCAATCAATATAGTGGCCTTTTGTTTCTTAAAGAAACCCATCACCTTAAGATTTTGAGGAGTAATAATACCTGAAAGGCCATGATAATAAATATTAGTTTGAGAGTCTTTAGATTCCTCTTTAAGTCCTTCTACATCCTCACCAATTACCTCTTCATCATCTTCATCCTCATTGGCACCTTTGATGTAAAATAACTTTTTTTCAGCAAAATGATGTCCTTTTCTCTATTTTTTTTCACAACCATAACACAACCTTTTATCTCTCTTCTCCATAATTTGTTAAGGTTTCAATCTAGTGGGTTAAGGAAATGATGGTGATGGAAAGGTGCGATCATGACCAGTAGAGAAATGTTTTCATTTGACCATCTCTTTTTCTTCTACCATGTGTGCCCTTGGGATAGATTTTGATATAGATGATGGGTTAAACTTCTAAGCCTCCAATTGGATGTTACCTTTGAGTCCACCCAAAAAAATATCTATCAAATTTTCCTCAATGATGTCTTCCACCCATAAAGATAGATTATAAAAATGATGACTATCATCCTTCACAGTCCCTATTTGATGTAGTTTGGCTAACTGGCTGAATTAGTTCTTAGAGACATTATTCTGATAATGATCCAACAACTCATCAATGAAAATAGACCATATAATAGGATCACCATTTTTTTCTTTTGAGCACACAACCATCAATACTAAATGAACTACTTAGGTTCTAGATACAGAGATGCCACTATCACCTTCTAAAAATTAGGATTCTAGTGTAGATCAAATAAATTCTCAATTTGGGTAATCCATGTGAGAGGATCCTTACCATCAAACTTATGAATTTCCACTTTTGGTAACATTAGTTTCATACTAGGATTGGAGCTATTAGTGTTGAGAGGAGGACCTGAATGATGAAGAGGAGGGTTGTTTGTCTATAACTGAGATGAAATGGCATCCAATTATGCAGTTATCTTATGTAATTGAGTGTGTAACCTATTAATCTCTCCATTCATCCCTAAAACATTAGTTTTAACTATAACAAAGTCATCCTACTACACTAAACTCTTTATGTCAGTCTGAAGTTGAGAAATCAATGGATCTAAAGTTCTAGATTCCACGTCATCACTATAAGGAGTCTTAGGTTTTCTTACCCCCTTTTTCTCCAACTAGCAGGACCCACCATACACAAACACTAAGAGGGTTTTTTACCTAAAAAACATGTACTAGGAGATGGTACCGTTGTGATATTCTCACAAAGATGAATCCAATGACTATTTTTACGTACTGGGGTGAAAATTTTTGGCACCAAAAAAGTGTACCAATAGAATATACCATTGCAATCATCTCACTGAGAAAAAACTAATGACCGTAAATGTGCAAAGGGAAAAAAATTTCTTGACTTTTTTTTTTAAAAGCATTTCGAACAATATTGCACTGATAGAAAAAATTAATTCTTCTTGGATTTCAAGTTATGTTTTTTCACTCCTTCCGCTTGTAGAAGTCATGCCTCGCTATATCCAAAAAAAAATGCCACAAAAAACTTTCCCAAATTGAGGCTTTGATACCACTTCTAATGAAATTACTTAGATGTTTTCACATAATAATTATATATCACATAGAATAAGCAAAGATAAGAGATCACACAATAATAATTGATAGCAAAGTAGAATACTAGATAATATAATAGAGCCATTTCAAGGAGGCAACCTCCACAAAAATGTAATAAGAGTAGAATACTTAATATGATTATCAAATACTAACCACTACCTCCTATATATAGTCTACTTAGCCATGGTTATTTCATAGGCCGACCTAACTAAGAACATAGAGAAATGTAATAAGAATATAAAAGAGGCATGTAAGCCACAAGTTGGCCACACATATCTGTAGACATGCCAAAGGCTAAGGGGGTAGTAACCCATATTTATTCCCCTTTTGTAGGCCTAAACCTAGTGTCAAAAGGGTAGATAGGGTTTTGAAGTTAATAAGATAAATTTTTTGGACTTTTGCACACAACGAGCTTATGATATCATGCAGGATGATAGTTTACAATAAAGTGTAGCAATATATGATAAACAATATATCATAGGTTTTTCAAGACACCTCTATCAAATTATAAATTCCTTCATCTAGCACAAGAATCCAAAGGTTGATAAACTCATCTAGGCAGTTCTAGATACTCACTTTCTAAAGCTTGGTGACTCTAGATCCATTTTATATCCTCTCTTTAACCTACACACAATCTTATACTAAAACATATCAATAAAAAAATAAGTATATTAATCATCGTAGTTCTTTCCTTAAATATTAAAGTGGAATTTAACATCTTGTAACATTTATATTTATGTAATTTAGACATATCTTAGAAAATTTGAGTTATCCTAAGTTTTATCTTATTTAGATACATGAATCTAAAATAAGTAAAAACATATTGATGAACTCATTCATTATATTTAGCATGTTAAACCCTAGGTTTTCCAATAAGTTTCATCCTTTTTTAGGGTTTCATATTTCTTAATTTAAATTCTAATTTTCAAAATTAATAGTTAATTTTTTATCACTCACACAAATTACTCATGGCTATAGAGGGTATACATAGCTTCTATTTCTTAACTCAAGTTATGATTGTAATAATTACATGGTGGTTTCCTTAAAATCACAATATATTTAAAAAATATGTAATCTCTTTGGGTCAAATCTTTATGTAATCATTCTAAGGGTAAAATTAATCATGGAGAATATTTAGCTTGTCTTATCTCATATTGTCTAAATATCAAATGAAAATTGATCATAGTTACCACTAGACATCACAAGGCATGCATGAATCCCTTTTCCCCTCCCTCTCCTATATGGAGGTCTATGCTATCACTATCCCAAGTGATAGGGTGCATCCTCTTGACATACTTTGTATGAATGTTGAATCTGAAATTACCATGAAAAATAAACATATAATATGGAGGGTATATTTGATGAGATAGATCAACATCAATTAGCTTAATATCTCCATATGAATCCACAATTGCTTGATGCATTACTACATGTAACTAGATATGAAATTAAAAATATAAATAAATCTAAGGTTGGCACATATATGGAACAACATGACCCCTTCATTGATATCCATCTAAATTTTACAGGTATTGACTCTACAATACTTGTTCAAAATACTACTACCATTTCTAGCATTCTTATGTCTACACCTATGGTTACACATGTGATTCCCACCCATGGTGTGATAACAAAATAAGGTTTTTCTCATATTTTAATGCCTATCCCTACACAATTAACTTATGTACATCCTACGATCACTAATCATTTGACATCATCATCCATGTCTATTACACAATCTTTCATGTAGATTGTTATACATCTATAGGCTAAGGTTTTGAAGTTTGGGTATGGTACTTATAAATTGATTCATTTGATTGATTCTAGTGCATTACTTTATAATCCATTATCCCTAGATGTTTTAGTGTATCCTTTACCTATAGGTTTCTCTAGCTCCTAAGATTACATTATATGATGGTAAAGGTGATCTAGAGCAACACCTTAACACGTTTGGACTATGCCTCCAATGACAAGTTGTTGACTAAGTTATTTTTTCAAATCCTTAAGGACTACATTATGCATAGGTTCTATGATATCCCAATCAAATTGTTTCATGTATTTAATCCTTCGGTCAATCAGTTTATAACATATTTTTAAATCAATATCAGTGACAAATTGTTATATGCCCAAATTATGAAGTTTAACCAAGGATCCAATGAACCAATTAGTGACCATGCTTTCCAAGATGATAAATCCCATGGCTGATAATGAATTATAAGATATATTAAATCAAAGTTTACTTTCCCCTCTCCATGAGTCTATTATGTTTAAAAGATTTAAATCATTTGATGAGTTATGCCATACAGTTAGGGATTGAGAGGTTAAGCTCATATCTATGCATAAGCTATAATATGTGGTTAATCCTCCAATCATTTCGACTACAAGGTTTCAAAGAAAAGCAAGTTATAAGGCCAAAATGAATGATACTAATAATGATAAAAAAATTAATAATTAATGCAGTGTCCTGACCTACTAATCAATTTTTCTTATTTTCTCCACAAAGGAGATAATTTTCATGATTACCCGAACCTCCTCATAATTTATTGTAGATGTTACTTGATTGCAACCTTATATTTATCTCTCCCAAAAAATAGGTTGATATGAGGAGGCTTCCACCTAAGGGATATGATATTAATGCATATTTTTGTTACTATAAATGTAGGGGAAACTCTTCAAATAGATGTCTTTAACTAAGACATAAGATTCAATATCTCATTGATGATAACATTATTGAACTTAATGAAATCACTACACCTACAAATGATTCAAGACCACAACCTAATGAAACTATAAAATTGAAAATACTATATAGTCCTTTTCCCAACCATGTGGCAATAGAAACTAAGGCTAATCCGAAGGTACATATGAATTACAATGTGTAGCCTCGCCACTAACATATGAGAATATAATGGATGGTATTATTGGTACACTCACAATCATGTCTATACAATGCATTTGATGATAGTGAGATTGTAAATGATGATTCTAGTAGTGCCTATATTAATTCATAGCCTATACATAGTGTCATGGTAGACAATGGTTTAAGTGAAAATTTTGATACCATGACACTCCTTACTAATCTTGGTTATACACAACATGATTTGATAGATACAATAAAGAGTGTTAATGTATTTGATAGAAATATACATAGCACTTTAGGAAGTAATTTGGTACCACTTAAGGTGGGTCCTATTGTAGTTGTTACTCCATTCATAGTTTTACTAAGTATAAGGACAACTAACATGTTGTTAATATGTCTTTGGATACATAAGTTATTTTTGTACCATCTTCAATATATATATATATATATATATATATATATATATATATATATATATATATATGTGTGTGTGTCAAGTGTGTACACAGTAGTAGGGTGGTTTTAGTTATAGGTATTCCATATGAATACCTTATTTAGATAGAGGAAATTACTCCTCCACCCCCACCACCACCACAGTCAATTATACAACATCTTTAGGTTCATTTTATACAAATAGTTCAAAGAAAGGTAGTTTACTTTATTAGACAACCAATGCTTCAATGACAATTACATCAGACATTTATTGAAGACTCGTGAAAACCATTATCTACTCCATCACATCTTCAATTAGTATTATGGATGATATTGTGTGTTCCAAAAAAAAACAAAAACACATATTTCTACTATACCACATATTGCACAGGATACCATGGTTATTAAGTTTACTCATCATAAATTATTTTATGAGTCTTGATGTTAATTATGAATATACTACAACATGAGACTACCTCTTAGATTCATATATGAATACATATGATTTTACTCGCTTAAAATAGGTGGCCATTCCTATATGTTATATAGTACCTACAAGTGAGTGTCCCCTTGATGGGATCATTGGTTATCAAGAATATAATCTATAAAATTATTCAAAAATACCAAAAAATTAAAATATTTCAAAAATTAAAAATTACATCCTAAGCATAACATGTTTTGCTAGTTATTACATTGATTTATGTTATTTATCACATGTTTGGAGATTACTTATCATTTTCCACATGCACATGAATTTCAAGGTATATATAAGTGAGATGTAGGACATATAAGCTATACATGATACATGGATGTATAGATGCAAGACATTTATATACCCAAGGGCCATGATAATGTTGGGGGCATATCATTCCATAGCTTACAATGTTATAGGTTATATATTTATACGACCTTTCTATTTATCATGTTAAGCTACATTGATTTCTTATATATGTCTTGCTCTTTCTTATTTTCTTTATAGTGCTACATTTCATGGATATGTTATTTTTAAATGTTTCGACATTGGCGTGGATTTATGGTGTAGACTAGCTTGAGTAGTTCTATGTTTCACTATTTATATTTCATTTCATATAGGCTAATCATTGATTATGTTTTATGTAGCTCTTGCATTAGTATATTAAAATTCTTGGGTGAGAGTATCTTTATATGACTCTTTCTTCATGTGGTCTTTGGATTGTTGTGAAATTAATTTTTCATAGTGTAGCATTTATTGCCCATTATGTGTGGCCCTTGACTTATTGTGTGACATTCAATATTTATAATGTTGCATTGATTGCTCATTATGTGGCTCTCTCCATGTCTGACATTACGTGTTCATTGAGTTTATTGTGTATGCTCATTTTTCTACATGGCATTGAGTATTTTTTTGTTTTCTTATTGTGTGTCATGGCCATGACATTCTGTGCTTACAAGTGGAGATATATAGAATTTATTGCTAAGCTTGTGGTCCAATTATGCACATCTCTACTTGTGTGTGGTTCTATGATCTATATCATTCACCTTGGTGCAAGGATTACTATTCACTACTTTTATCTATGTTAACTATTTTTTTTTGTCAAATTTCTATATCTATCTTGGCATGCCACTTTTATACCTTAAGATACATGTTTCATATATGCTTTGCTAATCTACTCATATTATGATGACACATTCTCCACATGTTAACACACACTTTTAAATAATTATATATTTCTATATAATAGGGTGTGTATAACTCTTTTATTTATATATGAGTACTTTTCAAGCTACATTCCTCACCTCAAAGAGGGGTATTAGTGGGCTTATCATATAAATTAAAGCCTTCACACACATAAGATTCATATTTTAGAATAGATAAAGTAATTTAGAGAGTGCATATTGGGTCAAATTATTAGTTTTGTTCAAATTATGGGACATATATTTACATATTGAAACATATTTGAGGGCATATGCATTGCATATGAATATGTTTTATAGGTACATAAGTGAAAGATTATCAAATTTATTAGATTTGGGATAAACTAATATATAGAATTATGGCATTCTATAATAGATTGGGACAATTGATCAAATTATGGGGCATGATGTTGTTCATGCATGTGATTTTATATTTTCAAGTTTGTAAAAAAGGTGTTGAAATTAACATTTTGAATCTAAAATCTATCTAGAGTGGCTGGTTCGGTTTAAATATGAGCCTAGTATAGGTCTCAACCTTCCATATTGAGGTTAAAGATTTGTTAAATGACTGATGTGGTTGAGATTTTGCATCGCTCAATGACTTAGCACTACTCCTCATTCATTAGAGTTGGAGCATCTGCCTTAGGGCATATCAACCCAATCCCCAACACTTTAGATGGCAGCATGGTTCACCCACTTATAGGTGTATTCCTTCCTTTCTCTTCAAATTTAAAATGTTTCATTGATCTAATTTATTTGTATTTCATATCATATATGGAAATTGATTGTTGAATGTTCTATTGGAGGTTTTTCATGGAGAAAGATGAATATTTAGAGCCTTCTCCCAAAGACAAAGTGTGTTTACACATTAATGTACACGATCTTTATCCTTTTACTTTTAACAATTTCAATACTATAATAAAAAGGGTGAATTTGTAGACATTAAAATCTAGTATTAAACACTTGGGAATGTAAATCTTGGCCTATCTTTACCTCACATGACTTGTACATACACATATGGTTCTTCACACACTTCTCTCATATCCACTTACCTTTTATGGGCTTGACCTTCTCGATTCGCTATCAATCACCTACAATAATTCCTTGGTGTGTGTCTAAACTACTTATTATCTAATCAAAATTTCTCATAATATTTATATCATTGTTTCTATCTCTTTGAATGCCCCATTAATACTCAAATGGCTCCAAATTTTTTAAACCATCAGACTTGTTTTTGCACAAAAAAATTGTCAGCTTATACATTCTACATGTGGA
Source organism: Torreya grandis (assembly GCA_037957365.1). Classification (NCBI taxonomy): domain Eukaryota; kingdom Viridiplantae; phylum Streptophyta; class Pinopsida; order Cupressales; family Taxaceae; genus Torreya; species Torreya grandis. The sequence goes on along the minus strand of JARHVA010005415.1, from coordinate 755,869 downwards.
TGATGTGAGAAGTTACCCAAAGAGTCATCTATTTATACACAATAGGTCTAAGCCTATTCTTGATCTAGCATCCATCAAGCAAGTACTAAGGAATAATATTCTATCACTTTCACATTGAGAAGGATTGCCCTACATCTCCCAAATTAGATATCAATCACAAAGAGAAGACCCTATAAAATTATGAAAGTTGTGTCCATACTAAAGGAGTACCATCACATACATATACCTAACTTGGAGACTACATGTGATTTAAGCCATCTTTAGAGTATTAAAATTTTAGGAAGTGCTCAACCACTCAATGGGGGTGATTGGGATTAGCTCAACCCATATTTATTCCCCTTTTGCAGGACTAAGCCTAGTGTCAAATGTGGAGCTAGTTTTTTGAAGTGAAAGAGATAGGTTTTTTGGACTTACGCACATAGTGAGATTTTAATATCATATAGGACAATAGTTTATAAGCAGGCACAATGATCTATGCTAAAATTAAGATCACATGTTTTTAATACATCTCCATTAGATTTTAGATGCCTTTGTTTGGAACAAACATCTAAATGTTGACAGACTTGTCCAGCCAATTCCACATAGTTAGTTCCCAAAGCTAAGTGACTCGAGATCCATTTTTAGTCCTTTATTCCATCTACACACAATTTTAAATAGAAAACATTAGAAACAAGCTAAGTACACTAATCCTCTTAGTTATTTACATAAATATTAAAGTGTAATTGAACATATGCTTGTAGGATTCAAAAACACTTAATTTAGAAATATCTTAGATAATATGAGTTGTCTTAAGTTTTATCTTGTTTAGATACATTAATCCAAAACAAGGAAAAATAACTACACAAAAATCACACTTTCTTTGTGTCTTTGATGGACTCATACTCAAAGTACTTATCCAATTTTGCAATCCAATCAATCAAATATTCTAGATATAAACTCCCTGATTAGTTTGGAATGTCTATGCGCGACTTTCCACCTATACTAGATAGCCCTTACCAATCTACTTTATGCTGAATTTTGATTAAATTCATCCATATGAAATTTAGGTGCCTCATCATCACTCAAATATAAATCTTCTCCCCTCTTTTGATCAATCTCTGTGACTTCCAATCTTGCTTCAAGGTTACACATTAAATTCACCAAATCTGCTACTCTCGATGTTTGGTTTTTTCCTCCTCTTCTGAGATGAACTCTTGTATGCACCATTTTACCCAACAACCTTTGCATTGAAAGATATCCACTTCTTTTTTGCCTACACTCATAAATGTATAAAACATAATTCACTTCATAATTTGAACTTGTTCTAATACCAAATGACGCAGTCACAGTTAGAGAATCCAATAAAAGACTACCTTAGACCATGCAACCCATAATATATAAGTGCCAACACCCAAGATTGGAATGCATAAAATATATACACAATGCCAAAAAATAGTTAGCCAATTTAAATACATATGAAGAAAATAAAAACATAGGCACATAACATTGTCTTTTTAGTACAGTCTTCACACTTAGAGAATATAATGATTCCAAATAGAATATCGAATAAAATGTTCATAACTAGACTTACAAATTTTCAAAGCTCTTCTTAAACTAGCAATGGTTCCTTCTTCTCTCATAGACTGCAACAACTCATAGTTCTATTCTTATACTTAGATCTCTAAATTCATACTTTTTCTATCAACCCCCTCTAATGTCTTCAAACACCCAACTTTTAAGCATATGGAGTCATTACTAAAGTTGAAACGGTTTATCTTCCTTGGCATCCATTTTTATTTCCATCATTCTTCACCTTTTATCTTTTATAATTTGATTATGACATAGTCATAACATTTGATTATATGTTGATCTGAGCCAACACATGGGTGACACTTACATGTCTAATTCATATATGTGCACAAACACCATATGGTTATATGCAAGCTTATTGGAAATCCCCATGTGTGAACTTGAGAGTTATTATCCAAGTCATCTAATAGCATAATTATTCATTCCATTATCCAACATGTTTGCATGTGGACAAAGTGCAACACATGCAAGCTATGGATAAGGGTTGTGCAAAATGCAACAACTCACAAGCTTTTCAAGGATAACTTTTATGGGTTTGTTTTGGTTTTGGATCATAGTACCTTTTTAGAAATCTTGACTTTAGATATAGAAGTTCATATAGCTTTAGTTTTGTGTCAAGACTCCATGAGATCCAAAAATAGTCCAAAGGCTCTCGAAATGTCGTAAATGATGTGTTGAAACTAACTAGGTCAGGATTTGTGCACACCAAAGGTTGTGCAATACTTATGCCAACTCAGTATTTTTAGGTGACGTGGATTGCTTATACACCCAAATGCTCTTGCATCACCCAACCACACTTTATATCAATATTTCATTTAGTTAAGTCCCTTATAGACCAAAATTGACATAATAATACCATAACCACTTGCAATTGAATAGATTTGAATGATTTGGGGCATATTTGTGTGTGAGTGCCAAATTAAGCTAAATTTAGGCCTAAATAGATGTGATTGGGTCAATGTGGATCCATTTGGTGACATGCACACATGCAAGCACCCCTTTATGTTGATATTCCATGTGATGAGGTCCCTTCACTTAAAAATTGAGATAAAAACACAAACCAATTGCTAGTGTGGTAAATGTGGATAATTAGGGGTGCATTCATACACGATTGACCAAATTTAAGCCTAAATATGTGTGATTGGGGAAACATAAGTCAAATTGGTAACTATTACACACCCAACCACCCCTTTATGTTGAATTTGCATGTGATTGGATCCTTTATAGACCAAAATCAATAAAAAAAAATACCATAACCATTTGAAACCAAGGTAAATGTAGATGATTTGGGGCACATTCATGCATGATCAACCCAATTTAATTTGAATTCAGACTCAAATTTGAATTAGGTAAATTTGGTGATCCTCAAACATATATCCACCCATTTATTTGATTTTTCATGCAAGTAGGTCCTTTATAGACCAAAATTGACACAACACCACCATAACCACTTACAATCAAGGAAAATGCAGATGTAGAACACATGCATATGTTATTAGGTCCAATTATGTCAAATTCAATCCCAACTAGGTTTTATTGGGTCAACATAGGTTGAATTGGTGATAGTGTACTCCAAATCATCCCTTTATGTCGATATTGCATGTGAGTATGTCCCTTCTACACCAAAATATACACAACAAAACTTCAACCACTTACTATTGTGGTAAATGTAGGAGATTAGGAGCACATTCATATGGGGTCGACCCAATTTAGTTTAAATTTGGGTCTAAATAGGCATGACTAGGGAAACATAATTCGATTTGGTGACCCTAACATAGCCAACCACCCCTTAATGTGGATTTTTTATGATTAATTCATGTATAAGCCAAAATTGGCACAAAAACACCATACCCACTTGTTACCAGGTAAAATGCAAATGATTTGGAGCACCTTAATGTGTGGTCAACCTAATTTGGTTAAAATTTGAGCCCATATATGTATGATTGGGGAAACATAGGTTGAATTGGTAACCCACAAATACCCAACCACCCATTTAAGTCAATTTTGTGTGCAATTATACCACTTATAAACCAAAATCGACACAACAACATCATAACCAATTACAACCAAGCAAAACATTGATGATTTTGGATACATTTTGTTGCAACCAACCCAATTTAGTTTGAATTTGGGCCTAAATAGGTGTAATTAGGGCAATGTAGATCTGATTGGTGACTTGCACACACCCAACCACTGATTTATGTCAATTTTGTGTGTGATTAGGTCCTTTATAACCAAAATCAACACAAAAACACCATAAAAATTTACAACCATGGAAAATGTAGATAATTTGGGGCACAATCATATGTGATCAACCTAATTTAGTTCTAATTTGGGCTCAGATAGGTTTGATTCAGGAACTTTAGGTCAAAATTGTGATCCATACAAACCTAACCATTCATTTAAGTCAATTTTATATGCGATTAGGTCCCTTATAAAATAAATTGACACAACACCTAACCATTTGTGACCTGGGAAAATGTGGATGATTTAGGGCACAATCATGGGTGATTGACCCAATTTAGTTCAAATTCAGGCCCAAAAAGGTGTGATTGGGGAAACATTAGTCAAATTGGTGACTTGCACACATCCAACCACCCCTTTATGTTAATTTTATGTGTTTTTAGGTCCCTTATATACCAAAATTGAAACAACAATACCATAACCACTTGCAAGAGCAAGATAGGGACACACCATTTATATAATTTATAATCTTTGGCCTTAAATATATGTAAATAAGGTTCTTCAAGCCTTAGATGAAGACATCATTGGGATTATGCCCAAGATGTCACCTCTTCAAGAAACACAGGTTTTTTAGATAATGAAATTAATTCCAACCAAGTTTAATAATGTTTTTATTTATTTACATATTAAATAACTTTAATCATATTTAATTTCATGTTTGGGTGCATAACATGAATATGAATATCAAAGGGTACATGGTATTAGTAAGAGGTTTAAGTAAAACTGAGCAAAATCTAACATACATGAATATGAATATCAAAGGGTACATGGTGTTAATAAGAGGTTTAAGTAAAAAATTGAGCAAAATCTAGCATATATAAATAATTTAACTAATAGATTTATAAATTTTGTCACTGAAGAGTTCAATTCCATGGCACATTATTTGTGTTAAAATGAGCAAAAATGGGCATCCATCCAAAATGAATTTTACTTTGGTTTTAGGCATGTATACCCAAGCCTAACTATATTTTAGCAGCATATATAGAATACAATTTCATGAAGATCCTCTATCTTCACCCACAAATTATGTTTACTTATTTATGTCTATATGTAAAATGCCAAATGGGTTTTGTCAAGCAGATCGTCTAGTTTTAAAATATGTCATTTTTTTAAAATTTAAATTTAGTTCGTAATTAATATTGATTAATTTCCTTAAGTGTATCATGATGGTCAATAAATACACATTAAATATTTATAATAACTTTTGACTCATTATATATTTTTGAAAATATCAAGTATCATCATATTCTAAACTTTGTTTGGCTATATACTTATATACATACCTACCATGTTTACCTCTACAGATAAATAATATATTTTTTTTGTAAGCACTTAATTAAATAATTAATTTAAAAATAATAAGAACAAGAACAAGAAAAATACTAAAACATATTTTATCGTGTCCTTCACATATCCACAAACATTATGACAAAAATAATGTGTTTGATTCAAAAAAGACTCATCAACAAACATGTGCTTACTCTTTATGAACTTATGAAAATATAAAGAGTGATATATTGAAATTGATAATATTCATCCCCAAATTTGATTTGATTGAAAAATAAAGCTTATGCTCATAAATAACATTTCTTTTTACATTGATGAAATTCCTCATGAAACCCATTCAAATCATCAATTGAAGTTGAGATATGTTTGTTTCTCTAAAATTTCATTACCACTTAAATCACCCTTTTGTTCTCTCATGACCTTGCACTCACCCATATCATCTAAGCATGAAATTGAAGAAAAGAAAAAAACTCTTATAAACAACCCCAAAATTACCACTCTAAAAAAAATTTAGAATCAAATGCTCCTAAAATGTGTAGACACTTAAAACTGGCCACCGATAACCTCCAATCAGGCTTTTGGTCAATTTCTACCCAAAATGCACAATTTGGCCTAAAACATGTTAAATGATGTAAAACTGACATATTCAAATATCGATTTTGGCTAGGGTATCCCTAAATGGGGTAATGAAATTTATGGGCCAACTAACTTTGATCAGTTCATTTCGAGTCAAAATGCCAAAATTGCACCTGCGTGCTCTGGACTGCTCTTTCCTATCAAATCTTTTGCACAAGACTTGTGCCTTTGTTATTTTTTATTGGCAACATTTTAAATGGGAATACGCATTCAATGCATCTAACGTGGACTTTCAATTCAAATTTATTCACATTTAGGACCAAAAATAGGGAATTTTGATCAATTTGAGTAATTTATGCATAAAGTGTTTAATCATGTTTAAGAGCTAAATAACCCAAATCAAGGCCTAATCAAAAATTCCATGGAAACTTGTTGAATAATTTGTTTTGGAAATGAATATTGAATATATTCATCATCAAGTGACCTCATTTCTTGGGAAGACATCCCTAGGTCATAAATGCCACAAATATTAGGATTCATGCCCTCCATGCCTCATCAATGCCCTCCATGATGCCCTCCATGCCTCTTAATTATCCCTTTTTCCAATGCCATGATGATAATAACTACAAATTTAATTCCAAAAATTGAATTAATCCTCAACCACACATCTCAATCTTGAGATGGATGGTTGAGGTTGATTCTGATCAAATCCAAAAATCTATAAATAGGAGGCCTCACAATATCATTTCTAAGCTTAATTAGTGCAAAGTTATAATGCAGGATTGGTTCCAAAAAGATTCAAGAAACTAGTGTTACAATGCCAAATTGACTCCAAGCCAAGCCACAAGCTAAAAGTGCCAAGAGGAGATGAAGGTAGCCACATTCCATTGAAGAAGACCTCTTTAATCACAAACCAAGCAAGCCACCATTACAAAGGCATTTGGAGCATCCAAGGAAGGTGAAAAAAATTATTGTGTTTTCATTCCTTGATTTTTACTTGTGTTTGTCATTTTTTTTTGTTAACTAAGCTCTCCCTAGTGTCTAAGCCTAGAGATGTTATGTTATTAGTGTGTTTATTTCATTTTATTTGTCATTTTGAAACTAACGCCATACTAACCATCCTCTCTTGAGTCAAATTCCTAGGTCACATAATGACACGCCTGGTGGAACCATACGCATACTACACATGAAGCAGATCCTTTTGCAACTTTAAAATATTTATTTAAGCCTTTACAACTCTTGAAAATTGGTTTTCTAGCTTTATTCTACCATTTTTGGTTGCCACAATTTTTACACAGTAACCGACGTCGGTAAAAATATCGACATCGATTACTTGGCTTAAACAATGTCGGTCAGCAGAATTGTCATTGGTCAGATCTCGGTTGGCCATAACTGACATCGGTGGTATTGATCGACATTGGTCACTGTGTTTTTCAAAAAACATAGACCCGAGACCTCTTTTTCCAAAGTTTATTGTCTCAAACTCAAAAGGACTTCAAAGTTGAAGGACATGCTAACAATTTTACTGCAGGACCAAACAAGATTTTTGCTCAAAACATGTTTAAATCAATTTTACATGCTTAAAATTTGATTAGGAAATTTGTTTTGGTGTTTAACAGAGAACTTAAAGGTTTTTAGTGATTTTTTTTCAAAGTTTACAACTAAGTCCAAGGGGTCAAATGAACACCACCAAATATTTCACTTGGATTTAAAATTGAACACACTTGTCAATTTTTGTTTGCAATAGTTGATTAGATTAATTTTGTTTGGAAAAGAGAGGAATGTTGTGTGTATGCTCTTCCATTTGTCCCCTATAGGGAACCCTTAGAATATAAAGCGTCATTCCTATTGCAAAGTAGCCTAGTCCAAAGCGTAGAAATAAAGTCATCTAAAATACTCCCCAAAAACTCGTCAAATTTTGGGTGATCTTGAAAATAACCCTAAAGTCTTTCTACTTTCATGCTTTATTTATTTATGCATCTTGGCTTACGAGGGGGACTTCATCACCTCCTGCAAATTCTTTAGGGAAGCTTTGAACTAAGGTTTCATCTCCCAGCATTGACTTCATTTGACTCTTTTGGAGTTGCACACAAGACGTAGTGGCACTTTAGACATCACACTACACTGAGCGACAACAAGATGTAGTGGTTACCAAAAAGACTAGACCTTTTTACAACAAGCCGAATGATACGGACCTAAAATTCATGCTTTTATTTTGCATTGTTTGACGTGAAAGTCATTGTGCAATTGATTCCCCTAGATCATTCAAAAACTTGTTAGATCTTAGACAAATCCCTACTTGTTGCAAAAGTATTGTTGGTGCAAGGTGCGTCTCAAGGTCCATATTGTAAAACTGTCATTTGAGAGAAGGGGGGGTGTAAAAATCCTACTATATAACACACATTTACTTTTGGATGAACACTTAAAATCCTCTCAAATGATGTATATTGACAAATTCCAACAATACCAAGCAACCTTATCAGTTTAAGATTTAAGGGCAATTAACTAGTTGGTATTGTCCTAGATTAAAATATTGTTTGGAGTCAAAATTTGGTGTAAACAAATAATCCAAACCAAACACATAGTCCAAATTTTCCTTTGAACAAAGAGGCGTTATGTTACCCGCGTGAGATCATCCATTTGCCTTGTTCAAAGTTCATCAAAAGCTTGAGAGTCATATCATCTACTTTGGCATAGTTAAACTGTCTAATGGAGTCTAGACCTTTACCAAAGTTCTTTAATTCCTTCACCTATAATTTAAATTAGAAATTACACCTTTACAAGTTCATAGGATTGATGTGTTAAGTGGGTTCACCATTTGTACTAAACTTGAGGGAACTTAGGTTTAATTTCCAATTTAGGTTGAAGGTCGTTTAAGACTCATAATCATTATCATCACTTGATAGACTTAAGCCATTTGGTGCTAAACACTTGCACTTTAAGTCTATACACCATAACATTTTGAGTCAAGAAAGGTATTGTTATGCTGTGAAAATTGTAGGAAAACATCTTTGCCGTAGAAATTTTTTGAAACAAACCTTTTTGTCACACCTTTTCGGTAGTATAGTGTTGTTATGCTAGCCAAATCATTTCAAACTTTGTTTCATAGCCACTTTTGCATAGAATTTCAAATCTATTTCTACATGTTTAGATCGATCCAAGTGTACTCTTTTGATCATTTATTTAAAGCACAGTTATATTGTTCACCTTTGTGTAACCTATTTGTCAAAAGAACCGAGTCTTATACCACTATTTATGAGAAAATAAACTATTGCTAAAAGTGCCTTTTGTTTCATACCTTATACCTAGTTGGCCAAGTTCATGTCCAAGAATCGAATACCTAGTGTTTGTTAGAAGTGTTTCAAATTCGTTAGATTATAACTTTCATCTATTTTCAAGTCTAGCTTTTGACATCATTTAGCCAAGAGTCCTAACATGTGCCTTGTTTGAGCCTTGCTTTTGACGCCGCATTTGGCCAAAGACCTAGCAACTTTTAAATTCCTATATTAGACTGATTTGAAACACTTTAACCTTAGATTTTGGCATTTCAATTTTTCAGTCCATTTACTTGCTTACCTTTGTGTGAATAGTGAAATGTTAGATATTTTGTGCTAGCTTATTTCCTCACAAATCTTTAAATAAACCTTTTGATCCTTTTGACAAATCTAAACCAAGTTGAAGCATCATTTGTTTTAGATTATGTCATTTTTAGAGTTTTTAGAACTCTTTGACCTTTATTGTAAAGCATTAACTATGGATCCCAACATGTATTTCTACACTCGTAGTGGACTCATGTACAATCCAAAGATTAGTAATGTACTTGCGCAGGAAGAAATGGTGCAAGACCCCTATGCAGATAACATTTCTTATGAGATGGATTTGTATCCCTCTTATAATACTCAATTAGGGTCACAAATCCAAGATCCATTGGCTAACTATTTGTTTAACACACCACCTTACATAGAACACGACCAAGAACAAACCACACAATACTTAGCTACAATACCCACGGTGGATGAGCCAGTACTTCAATAGTCATACTCTACCAATACAGCTTCCACGTATGATCTTTTTTTGTTTGAGTGACATTTGTTAGAGAACAAAGACAAGATTTTGGTTAGAGCCATAGAGGTAGGGGCTAAGTTTTCGACATATTTTCCCCCATGAAATTTTACCAAGTCTAGTAAGAGTGCCCCACAATATCATTTATGATCAATAGGGTTCTTCTAGAAATCCTATGGCTTTATTCCAAACAACATATCAAGACCCCAATATATCCAATCAAAGCAAAAACATCATGGAAGATCACTTTAACCAAATGCAAACAACATACCAAACCTAACTAAATTTATCACGTGATTTCAATCAGATGAATATGGTGAGTAAACCCCTCATTGACTTAGTACCTTCAATAGAAGTGTTGATGGAATTAACTAGATAATAAAATTCGAGTTCTGACCATTTGTACAAACAGCTTTGATAGATAACTTGATATATATGTCAGTTATTAAAGAAGTGTCATCGGCTTCTACATTGAATATCGATCCAAATGTAGTAGACAATGTGCAAACAATGTCCAATCTTGATCAAAGTAGTACTAACGCACAAACAACTAGCCAACAACATGTGCCTATAGTTAATCCCATGAGCAAATCATCATACCAAGGAATATGAGGTTCTGTACCCCAGTCGCTTCCTCAAGTGTACAACCTACAAGATTAGATAATCAAACAACTAATTTTATGCCTCAATGACAAAATGTGATGAATCCTACTCCTCAATAGGTAGCAAGTAGTATTCCACAATATTAGACACATTCTAGTGTATCAATGCAACAAAGGATGAATACATTGCCACCTCAATTAAGGGCAACAAATATTTCACCCTACCAAGCAACGATGAACATACATTTTTCAGTCGTAGAGTAATATGCCAGTCCAAAACCCAATAATGACTAGTAAGCAACATGTAAATATTGGTCAATGACAAATGCCAAATATACAACCTACTTTCACTTCCTCACAGGGATTCATGCAATAAGGAGGTCCCCATGTTTCTCAAGTACCTACTAGACAACTATTGGTTCAAAATGTACCACAAATCCAGAGACAGGGTCTTGGTCCACAAGTTCCCACTCAATAGCAAGGTTTGATTAGTCGGAAGCATGTCCCTTTTCAACCAAAGCAGGCACAGTATAATTATATCCCTCCATACCAACCACAAAATCCATCACGTCAAACCTTTATCACCAACCCAAGCTAGAATATCGCACAGCCAAATGTGTAATTTCAAGTACATCTCAATCCATGTATGCGTATTCCTGGTCCATTCCCAAACCAAACCAATGTACCCCAATAGGTGTCTCCATCATACCCTAGTCAAAGTGTTCCACTTATGACCTCCCAACCATCTATCCAAACCAACATTCTCCCTCAAACCAATGTCCCTTCCAGTTTTCTCTCCCAAGAATTACAATAGATGAGGAATGTGATTGTTGTTATTCAGATAGGAAAGCAAACTAAAAAGTTCAAATTAAATGGTGTATGTTCCTATCCATTCAATATGGATTATTTACATATACCATTTCTTCCAAGATACGAACCACCCAAATTTGATAAGTACAAAGGGAAATATGACTCTAAGGCCCATTTGACCGAATTTTTTGTTACATGTCAACCAATGGCATATAGCGACATAAACCTTTTAATGTTGTTTTCAAGGAGCTTGGTTGGATAAGCCTTGGAGTAGTTTTTGAAGTTTCCAAAGAATTCAGTAATGGACTTTGATGATCTTTTCAATAAATTTGTACAACACTTTTCCTATAATCTCAAGCATGAGATTTCATTAGTGGACCTGACACAAGCAAAGCAAAAAGCTAGAAAGAGTTTTGCAAGTTATTTACAGTGATGGAGAGCCCTTACAAGCCATTTCACCCATAGTTTATCAGATAAATAATTAGCTGATGTGTTTACTAAAAATTTACATAGTGAGATAGTCTCTCATATGGAACTGTAATGTGCACATACATTCAAAGAGATCATTGATAAAGGTTTGTTGATTGAGTGAGCGTTCATCAATAAGGGAGTCATCAAGCTTAATTCAACTAATCAAAATCAAGGTACCAATCAAGGAAATGATCAACATCTTAATCAAGCACAAGCATCATAACCAGCACAGGCCAATAACCATGAAAGAACGAAGCAGTTCAATTGCAATAGGAATGTTGTGGGAAATGGAGTAACCAAATTATATCATGTACAAACTGTGTAGACATCATCTACACCACTTTTTCAGCTTACTCCTACCCAAAAACCTCTCTAACCAATGCTGCAAGTGCAACAACCAAGACCTTCACAACAAATATAGTAGCCTTTACCATTGCAAGCCCCTCCTCTTAGAAAAAACATCCCTACACATCATGTTTTTAGTGACCTAGGATAACCTATTGATTTTATATTTTGTAAGCTTGTTGTTGCTAATCTGATTAGTTGGCCTATACCAAAACATTATCTAAAAGACATTAATAATCCTGATTGGGACCGTAAAAATAAATTTTGTTACTATCATTGGGTCAATGGGCATAATCTACGAAGATGTGTCCAAATCAAGCAGTTAATCGAGAATATATTGGAGAATGGGAGATAAAATGGGATAATGGTTCTTCCACTTCCAATCAAACTCTTGGGATCTATCAAAACCCTTTTCACCAACATAACAATCAATAGCAACAAAATAATTAGCAACAACAACTAGTGCAACAGTAAAATCAATAGTATCAGAATCAAAGGCTAAACCAACAAAATCAACAAAAAAATCCATAATGACAAAACAATGGACAACACCAAGGTCAGAACGGTAACAACCAATAAACCGACCATGTAGTTGCACATGACTACAACAAGGTTGTAGGTCATATTGCAGGGGGTAGCGTTAATACCATCTCCATTAATCCTAGACCGAGTACTAATCAGTCTAGACTTGCTAAACAACAATATTTAGCGAAATCACATGGATAATCCTTCTTTAACCTGGGAGTGCATACAGGCAAACCAATAAATTAGGACTTCCACTTTTATATCTTATAGCGATAACTCGTTCTTGCCATGTGACCACATGCAAGTGCACTGGTAACCGAGACTTGTCTTATCTGGTCCCACATCATTTCCAACATCAGTTAGCAATAATGGTCTGATATTTAATATTGATTGTGCAATCACGACTCAGAGGTTGAAGATTACTATCCCAGGCCCTCAACCATCTGCCACTACCTATCATCCGACCAACCATTCAGCCTCGAAATAAACCATTCACTAATAATCAAGACAAGAAGTTTGATATTGTAGAGCAATTGCAGAAGACACCAACACAAATTTTTATCTTAGATTTGCTGTGAACGTCAATAATCCACAACATCTTAAATGAGTTCTTGACCCAATCCACTATTGCTAGTGACATATCCCTTGATAAATTTTAAGCTTTGGTTGGACACCTAGCTCCAGCCCAACAAGTCACATTCAACCAAAGCGATATTTCTTCCCTTGGCCCGCTCCATAATAACCCATTGTATAGAGAAGTTTGTATCAAATGGAATAAAGTGAAACATGTCCTTATCGACAATGGATCCGGCCTCAACATAGTATCTCTCAAACTCATCAAGCTTCTTACGTACACGATGAAAAATCTCCAGCCAGAAACAATAACTATCAAAGCTTATGATAATCAGGAAAGAGAATCATAGGGCACCATTATTTTTCTAGTTATCATTGGGCCTTTGACCCATGATACCCTTTACCATGTGCTAGATCTTGAGTTATCATACAATATTCTTCTAGGCAAGCCTTGGGTACATGAGATTCGTGCAGTCTCGTCAACACTGCACCAATGTATCAAGTTTTCCCACTCAAGGATGGAAGTGAATATTCCAAGAGATTTACATCCATATGAGCACTGCAAGCATCTTGACGCTGAGTTTCAAATCTATAATTATCAATATGATATGAATCCAATTTCCAAGCATGATAAAATAAAGGCTATAATTATTGATTCTTCACCAGATAATTACATAGATCCTAATACCTTGGGTTCCCTTTTCCACATGCTGCCCCCTGAAGCTTCCAATCATTTCACCATTTCAGATAATGAACTGAAAGAATATAACCCATGATACGTTTCATATCACCAATCTTTCTCAGAATCTGAAAACCTTTGGGCGACCTAAGGTCATCCCACATATGCATTGACAACAAAAGAACAAAGATAAGGGACCTATCACATTTATACCAGCATTTGGCCTTAGACCTGACCCTCTTGAAGGAAATGAATAATGGTTATACAATGATGACCAAACTGATTTTTATAAAAATGCGAAGTATCATATTCCCAATATGATCATGGAGCGTCACAATTATAAAGGAAGAGGCCTTAGACCGAATTAGCAAGGAACCATCGAGCCAATTTCCATTACTAAGTATGAAAGACCTTATGGACTTAGATTTAAACCACCTGGAGGTGACCCCACATATTTTACTCAAACTCCATCACCAGTGACTAGTGATGATAATACCGACAGCGAACCAGAGTCTGATCATAGCCTCACTTTTAATGACCTAGCTGAAACCAATTTATTTGACAACAATAATATTTGTACCCTTATCCAAGTTGTTCATCGCAATCTATTGCCATTATATTATCTCCAACTGATAGATTGGGACCAACAAGAATCTAGTCTGTCGATTGATGAGTTACAAAATGATGAGGCATTCTATGATTTCTTAGGCCTTAGAGACAATGTTTCATTGGGAGATCACAAATCAAGATTCTCAATCACATTGGATCCTGTAGCCTATTTTGGAGAGTGAGTCAACACCCTTAGCCAAAAATAAATAAGTAAAACATTGAGGTCTCAAAGTGAAAACCTCTTTGAGACACTTTTTGACCAAGGAAAAAGTAAAGATAAAGGCCAGTATAGTGGTGAAAACCTGTTTCATGCACCATTAGATGGGAGTGTTCATTCTTCTTCGAATTTAGATCAGAAGACCACCAACGATGAACTTGTCTGCGGATTTGAGTTTAGTTTTGAGCAACAAGTATTTGATCAAATTATTCAAGAATTTTTGACTATTTTTGTTACATGGCCAAATCTTCCATTAGGAGACTCAAATTCATCATGCCTAGGAGAAGTTGAAGAGCAAGTCTTAATAGAGGACCTTGACATAGTCCAACAGTTCAAGTTACTGCCTATTATCCTAAAAGACAGTTTGGCCCTCCTAGTCGAAGATACAACAGAGATAAATATTGAGACTCCATCAAACCTGAAATGGATAAAATTAGGTGTGTCCCTCACTGAGGAGGAACGTGATATTTTTATAGCTCTGTTGAGAGAATTTGTGGATATATTTGCATGGACTTATTCTGACATGCCAGAATTAGATCTCACCTTGGTTCTACACCACCTTGTGGTTAACCCTGACGTCAAATCAGTAAAAAAAAACTACATAAGATGCATCCTCGTATTGTTATATTGGTAAAGAAAGAGTTGGAAAAACTCTTAGAAGCAAGATGTATCTGATCCATTGACTACTTAGAATGGATCTCTAATGTAGTACCTATTAGCAAAAAGCCTGAAGGAATCAGAGTTTGTACCGATTTTCAAGACATCAACAAAGCTTGTCCTAAATATGATTGTTTATTGCCTAATATCGACATGATCATTGACTCTACGGAAGGTTATGAAATGGTTTCACTCATGGATGGTTTTTTAGACTACAATCAGATCAAAATAACACCAGAAGATCAGCATAAAACAACGTGCACCACTCCATGGAGAACATTTTGCTATCAGGTGATGTTATTTGGCCTTAAGAACACTGGAGCTACATATCAAAGGGCCATGACTGTCATATTCCATGATATGATGCATGATATTGTTGAATACTATGTTGATGACATATTAAGAAAATCAAGGACCAAACTGACCATCCAACAGTGCTACGTAAGATATTTAAAAGACTATGAGAGTACAAAGTCAGACTCAATCCAAAAAAGTGTGTGTTTGATGTAAATTCAGGCAAATTACTTGGCTTCATCATATCTTGTAGAGGTATTGAAGTCAATTAAGCTAAAGTCCATGCTATCACCGATATGCCACTACCAACTAATTTAAAGCAACTCCATAGTTTGCAGGGAAATATCTAGTCAATCTGGCACTTCATATCTCAGTTAGCAGATAAGTGTCATCCATTCACACATCTTTTGAAGAAAGGAGTTGCATTTCACTAGGATGATCACTCCAAACAACTTTTCAACATCTCAAAAACTATCTTGTTAATCTGTCTAATTTATTACCTCCTATGTCAGGAAAGCCATTTTTGTTATACTTATCAACTACCAATCATGCCCTAGGGGCACTCTTGGCTCAACATGATGACAATGAAAAGGAGCATGTTGTATACTACTTAAGTTGTACTTTGGTTACATATGAACATAATTATGAATTTTTTGAAAAAGCTTGTCTACCCATGGTTTTCATCGCTCAAAAACTATGTCATTACATGTTGAATAATAAAATCATGGTCATTTCAAAAGTAGATCCACTCAAGCATCTACTATCTAAAATAGCTTTACAAGGCAGAATGGTTAAATGGATCATGCTTCTTAGTGAGTTTAACATTGAGTATGTCAATCAAAAAGCAATCAAAGGACAAGTTCTTGTAGATCAATTTGCTAAAGCACCTCTCATGGACACACAGCCACTCAATTTTTCATTTCCTGATGAATCCATCATGACCATTAATACACTCCTTGAGGAGCAATCCTAGAAGCTATATTTTGATGGTTCATTCATTGCATATGGATTAGGGGTAGGCTTATTTTTATTACACCATAGAGGGATCTAATCCATAAATTATTCAGAATCAACTTTCCTTGTATAAACAACATGACCGAGTGTGAAACACTTGTTGCAGGACTTCAAAAAATAGTACAGTGGAATATATCTCATCTTCAAGTTTATGGTGATTCTCAGTTAATCATCAATCAGGTTACGAATCATTTTCAGACCAAAGATGATAAGTTGGTTCCATATAAAGACATGGTCGACGCTCTTAAAAAACAAATTGTCAACATTTAGTTTGAGTACATACTGAGGGCTAGTAACAAAACTGCAGATATCATGGCTACGATTGACTCTCTAATTCGACAAATAGATAAAGCTAAAGAGTATCAGTTATTTATCGATAATTTATCAACACCAGCTCATGAACCTTCAATTGTTGACATGATTTATGATATTATTGATCCTAATTCTATCTGGTACTCAAACCTTTACAACTACCTTCATGACCAAGTTCTGCGAACTAACCTATCTCGAAAACAAACCAAAGCCTTCATTCATCATTCCACTCATTCTTTACATGGATCCACTCTTTATCATCGTAGTTTTGATGGAACTCTGCTTCATTGTTTAACTTCAACAGAGTCTACATTAGCGTTAAGAGAAGTTCATGAAGGAGTATGTGGAGCCCAATCTAGCGGGGCAGTCCTATCCAAAAATCTCTTGTATACTAGTTATTATTGGCCCACAATGGACGCAGATGCCACTACATATGTAAATAAATATGACAAATGTCAACAGCATGCTAATTTGATTCATGCCCCAAAAAAACTCTGAAACTGATATTGACACCATGGCCATTTTCTACATGGGGACTTGACCTCATTGAGAAGATTAACCCCACTTCATCTTATGGCCATAAACATATCCTTACCACCACTGAATATTTCACTAAGTGGGTTGAAGCTATACCCCTCACTTCTGTGATTGAAAAGCAAATTTCCAAATTCATCTTCAACCATCTCATCTATCGCTAAAATATCCCCTTTGACATTATATTTGATAATGGAAGATCATTCAAGAACAAAGATGTAGACCAATTATTTACTGAATACAACATCACACAATACTTTTCTACAACATATTACCCTCAAAGTAATGGCCAAGCTGAAGTATCCAATAAAATCATTATCAACATTCTCAAAAAGATTATCAATGATACCGGTCGTGATTGGCACCTCTAGATATTCCCTACCCTTTGGGCATACTGTACCAATCATCATACCCCCATAGGAGCCACTCCATACTCACTTGTTTATGGCATTGAAGTCCTTCCCATTGAGGTCGAATTGCCTTCACTATGCATCTCTTTGAAGCATGTCCTAGATGATCATGACTATCGAGTAGCTTGCCTGCAAGAGTTGGATCTACTTGATAAAAAATGCATAACTGTGATCAACAATATTCAAGCATACCAGAATCAACTCAAAGGCCACTACAATCGACATGTGAAGTATCGAACATTTGAACTTGGTGATCTTGTTCTCAAAGAAAACTAAAAGAATACCATGGTCAAGAAGAAACATAAATGGAAATTCAAACCAAACTAGATAGGGCCTTTCATCATCACTGTAGATTATGGATCAGGAACATAAAGGTTTGCCACACCAGACGATGATGAACTTCTAGAGCCCATGAATATTATTCATCTCAAGCAGTATTGTGCTTGAATGCTAAGGTGTATTATCTATAAGGACCATTTCAGTTATGCTATTTTGTCACTATTCTTCTTTGTACACATACCATTCTTATCCGTCCTCTTTGCCATATCCACTTTTTGCTTCTGACCTATCAATCTAGTGTGTTCTAAAAACCTATCCCGTTTGACCATGGTTTTTGTCATTCATTACACAATTTCAGCATCAAGATATCTGATCAGTTCATCAGTTTGTTCAAGAACTTCAGACCGAGATCGTATTTTGGGACAGTGTGACAGAAGTTTCGACAGTTGCATCCTTCGTTTGTTATTCTTTCTTACCACTGATTTTGTTGCTAATTATAACCGCCTTTGAGAAAATTAGTACCTTTGATCTATGTCGTTGTGTCCTAGTTATAACCGTCTATGGGCAAACTGAGGTCAACACTAAGCCTTGACATACCAACTTGCCATATCTTATGTCATACTATGTTTTTTGACCAACTGTGCCTATTTTGTTTGAATTGGTTGTTGCACTAGTCAAATTCCTCCATCGTAAGGGCAGAACTATAGTGATTTGAGGTCCTACTTTGGGACTATGTAGGCAGTGCTCAATACTTATTGAGGTCAGCTCAATCACCCTTTTTCCAATGCTCTCGTCATTTTGCGAGCAATCTAAGTTTGAATGCTCTCGTCATTTTGCGAGCAATCTAAGTTCGAATGCTCTCATCATTTTGTGAGCAACCTAAGCCACACTTTCATCATTTTGTGAGTAATCTAAGCCATGCTCTTGCCATTTTGTAAGCAACCTAAGCCACACTCTCATCATTTTGTGAGCAACCTAAGTCACACTCTCATCATTTTGCGATCATCCTAAGCCACACTATCGTCATTTTTGTGAGCAATCTAAGTTTGAACACTCTCATCGTTTTGTGAGCAACCTAAGTATGAACGTTCTCATCATTTTATGAGCTTGAACCATTTAGTGTCTCATCATTCTCGATTGAGTTGTGACACTCTAAAACATTTCAAAAAATCATTAGAAAAGAACAAAAACATTGACTACTTCTTTGCCTTAAAGATTCTGAGAATCCTTACTAAGTTACAAGCAATTTACTTGTCATTTAGTTTTCCCATCTTTTTTGGCCTTTTTCTCTCACGCACTTGCTATTTTGAAAGATCATTCTTATTCTTCTATCACATCCATTCTGTTTATTTTCATCAGTTATCACATTTTTTTCATTCCCTGAGAGAACTACATTTGACTTGAAGTTTGTTTATTATATATTACATCCATGGAACTATGTAGGCAACGTCTACTTGCCTAGTGCATATGGAGCTAGCTCGACCACCCCCTTCATTTTCTTCTATTCTCCTATTTTATTTGTTTGTTAAGTTGTCACCTATTTCTAGGGGCAATCGTGGGATTTTTATTGCGTTCTTTGATTGTTTGTTTCTGCTTATTTTGTTTGTTTGTTTGTCTGTCTGTCTGTTTGTTTGCTTTCAAGCACCGTTGCCTTGATTCAATTTGTATGTTCATTAGATGATTTCTTGACCATACTTACAGAATCCATCCATATTCATATGTTTACATTGTCATCATGGTTTCTATCATTGGTGCATTGTTTTCTATTACATATTGGATTACGAGAGTTAGTCCTTATGCATATTTTGGCCAAGTCTTTAGGGTGTTCTATCATGAAGCATACCATCACATGTTACAACAAAACTCAGCTTCAAGAAGTCTATTTAGTAATGGCAGCATCTCTTCGGCACCGATATCTTGATTCCACTCCCAATCATATCCCAAACAGAGTAATTAACCATGAAAGAATTTCAACCTTTATTAATGTGAACAAGCATCTCTCTATTAGTAGGTTGTTTCAATTCATCATTACCCTCTGTGTCAAGTTATCATCATCCTCGACCAATTTTATTATGTTTTTCATAATCGAGGTCCAATGCTTTAACCGCCTATAGGCAAATCATTGCACACTGTCCCACTTGCATTTCTTGATTATAACCGCCTTTGGACAAATCATTGTGTTGTCATCACTTTACTCTTTCTACCTATACTGTGTCATATTATTATCTTATTTGTCTGTCCTAACTAGGGCAGCTCCATCTTTTCAATGATTATAACCATTTTTAGGCAAATCATTGTGTTATCAGACCACGTTGCCACTATCGAGGTACAATGTTTATAACCACTTTTGGGCAAACCATTGTACACCGTCCCACTTGCATTCTCAATGATTTTGACTATTTTTTTAGTATCATTGTATTTTCATCCCATCATCTCTCCTTTCTTTGGTCCCCTCGTTTCGCTTCTTTCTTTTTGAGGGACCGTTTGTCGACCTCCTTGTGCCAACTATTCCCTTGAGGAGGCATCATACAGTTAGTTTATCATCGTTGCAGTTGTAGGCATACATGATCTTTTCATTCTTTGAGAAGACGTTACTGTGCTTATAGCTTGCAACACCTTCCCAAATAAGGGCAAACTATAAACACTTAAAACTGGCCACGGATAACCTCCAATCAGGGTTTTGGCCAATTTCCACCCAAAATGCATAATTTGGCCTAAAAACACTAAAACATGCTAAATGATGTGAAATTGACATATTCAAATGCCAATTTTGGCTAGGATATCCCTAAATGAGGCAATGCAATTTATGGGCCAGCTAACTTTGATCAGTTTATTTTGAGTCAAAATGTCAAAATTGCACTTGTGTGTTTTGGACTGCTCTTTCCTATCAAATCTTTTGCACAAGACTTGTGTCTTTGTTATTTGTTGTTGGCAACATTCTAAATGGGAATATGCATCTAACGTGGACTTCCAATTCAAATTTAGCCAAATTTAAGATCAATAACATGCCATTCTGATCAATTTGAATAATTTATGCATAAAGTGTTTAATCATGTTTAAGAGCTAATTAACCCAAATCAAGGCCTAATCTAAAATTCCATAGAAACTTATTGAATAATTTATTTTGAAAATGAATATTGAATATCTGCATCATCAAGTGACCTCATTTCTTGAAAAGATATCTCTAGACCATAAATGCCACAAATATCAGGATTCATGCCCTTCATGCCTCATCAATGCCCTCCATGCCTCTTAATTGCCCCTTTTTTCAATGCCATGATGAAAATAATTACAAACTTAATTCCAAAAATTGAATTAATCTTCAATCACACATCTCAATCTTGAGATGGACGGTTGAGGTCGATTCTGATCAAATCCAAAAATCTATAAATAGGAGTCCTCACAACATCATTTCTAAGCTTAATTAGTGCAAAGTTATAATGCAGGATTGGTTCTAAAAAGCTTCAAGCAACTAGTGTTATAATGCCAAAGTGATTCCAAGCAAAGCCAAGCCACAAGCCAAAGGTGCCAAGAGGAGATGAAGGTAGCCACACTCCATTGAAGAAGACCTCTTGAAACACAAGCTGAACAAGCCACCATTACAAAGGCATTTGGAGCATTCAAGGAAGGTGAAAGGAATTTTTGTGTTTTCATTTCTTGCTTTTTAGTTGTGTTTGTCATTTGTTTTTGTTAACTAAGCTCTCCCTAGTGTCTAGGCCTAGAGATGTTATGCTATTAGTGTGTTTATTTCACTTTATTTTTATTTTGGAAATAACACCATACTAACCATCCTCTCTTGAGTCAAATTCATAGATCACAAAATATTCTCAGACAAAGGCAATACATCATTTTTTAGTTGTGTGAAAACCATGATGGGCAGCATCCAAAGGAAGATGAAGAGACTATATAACCAAGGAATGAACAAAGATTAAGGAAACAACAAATTACAACATAGTTTTTTCAGTTTTCAAACCCAAAAATAGGGGAAATAAGGGTGTTTACAACCAATGGTGATTGGAACGATTGGGGGATTCGCAAGAGGACTAGAGAGACTATGGATGGGTAGAGACTATGGATGGGTAGAGACTATGGATTAGATGGGTAGAGATGAGAGATTAGGTGGGTAGAGATTTTAGAGAGTATGGATTAGATGGGTAGATATAGTAGAGACTATGGATTAGATGGGTAGAGACGAGAGATTAGATGGGTAGAGACTATGGATTAGATAGGTAGATGATGTACTATACTCTAAATGGGTGGGGTGTCGATGTGTATAATAGATTTGGAATGGATTTACGACCCTAGTGGAGTAGGAACAAAGTTATGGGGCCATCTTTTAGCAAGTAGTGAGTAATAAAGAAAATTGCCTTAAATGTTTGGCATAATGTCTTTTCTTGCATTTTTTATTGTAACCAAGGGAATAATATCAAATGTTGTTTGCAGTTTGTTTAAAATGCTTTTTTTACCTAAGAACATTGTTATAGGTTAATATAAAATGTTCCAAGAGTTTTGGTTTAGCTTGAGACCCTTTGTGCACCTTTAAAGACACTTAAATGATATTTTAATAGCAAATTCAATCCTTTCTCTAGTTGAAGCCCATATGATGTTGTAAATGTGTCATGATAGGTCATGAGAGTCATTTAGAGCATTCATACCCTATATCATGCTTTCATTTCAAGCAAATTTGAAGTTTAATGCAATTTACATGCTTAGTAGTTGAAAAATATATATTAAATGATGATTTTTCTAAATTTCTTACAAAGGTGGAATAGCATAAATTGGGTATGAAAACAATAGAGGAGCTTTGTTTTGGCTGCTAAGACCAAGTTGTTCTTAAATTGGACCCCTATCCTAGACTACATCATATGGTATCAGAGTTGGTAACAACTTTGGGTCAAGTAGGAGAGTGTAGAAGTTTGTCCTCCATTAAGAAAGAATGGGTAGAGGACAATAGTGTAGTGAGAAGAAAATTGTTCTCCATCTTGCATAGGTGGGTAGAGAACTAAAGGTACATCATTCAGTAAGTGAATGTTGGGTTAAATATGTAGAGAATAGTTCTCCATCTTGATGGGTGGGAAAATAATAAGAATGTCAAACTTTGAAGAGTGAGAGCAGGTCAAGAGGCCTTATTATATTTTTTGCGTGTACTAAGCTATGGCTCATGAAAGAGTCATGATAAAGAAAGAGAGAAGGAAGCGTGGGAAAGAACCACAAGATTCAACCCTTGAGCCAATGGAAGAGATGTTGAAAGCATTGGAGGAAAAGTTGGTTGCCATGAAGAAAACCAGCTGGCCAAGGAGCATCCTTCTAGGTCAAGTGAAGAGAGAATCTCATGTGAGAAGGATAGTGGAACAACAAACAAGGGAGAAAGATTGTGAGCAGGACCAAAGAAGAAGATGCTTGTGTATTTGGTGAGTTCTGACCTAGAAGCACTGATGAATTGGATAGAAATCTTAAAAACCTCGGGAATGTGAAGATAGTAGACAGTTGAAGAGAAATGCATATCTATGGTTGGAACAATTGAAGATAGGCAAAGCAAGAAGAGGTAAAGCCAAACTTTAGCGTTGGGAAAAGATGGCTGCCAAGCTAAGAGGTAAGTTTGTAACTTTTTATTGCATTGTGCAAATTTGTAGAAGAAAAGAAGCGGTGAATCAAGATAATAGATGCATAGAAGAATATTTTAAAGAGTTTTGTAAAGTGACCTTGTGAGCTAATTTTGTAGGAGGTGATAAAGGAGAGGGCCATAAATGGTCTTAGTGTGCCCATGATCAACAAAGTATGTAGAGAGTGAATTCATTGAAAGAGGCTTATCATTTAGCCTTGGCTGCTAAAGAGAAACAATTGAAGTATAAGCAAGAGAATAAGAAGAGAGGAGAATTCAAAAGAGGTTCTCCAGGAAGATGCTGTGAAGAGTGGTAAGAAGGTTTCCATGAAAGGTAATAGGAGAGTGGAGTTGTCATGTGGGCAGCCAAGAACTGTTCTGAAAGAAGCTTTAAACAGCCATTCAAGAATGAAAGAGACTATGTGCAGCTTATGGAGGGTGAGTTCCTCATGAAGAAGAAAGTAGAAAGAGAGATTGCAGCAGATACAATGCAAGGAGAGGGTGTTGCTGCAGTGGTGTTGTAACAAGAAGATTGTACAGCCGAGGTAAGAATGAAGGAAAGGCATATGGTAGATGCCAAATCCCATGATTGTTTGAATGATGCATTGGTTGTAGGTAAAGATGAGTGCATAGCAAGAAAAAAAATGCACAAGAGTTGTCATCTTGTGAACAACTAAAGACAACCTTGAGAGGAGAAATTGGAGTGTGGACAGCTTTAAGAAGTCCGAGTTTGATCTCATTCGTCAAGCCCATTCATCATCTCTCTCACCTCATCCAAGCTTTGATGTGATGCCCTATATATATATTAAGCCGAAGATCTATATCTCCAAGGCGGTGGCCCTATCTACTATCTATATAACTAAGAGGGCCCCTAGATATGGGCACTCCCCCTAGAAATTAAGCAAAGCATGTGAAAGAAGACGACCTCATGAAGAAGGATAGAGATGCAACAAGTGAAGAAGCTCTTATAGTGATCTCCAATGAGGAATCAGAAATGAAGCATGATGATAGAGCAACGGTAGAGAGTGATAAGGTTGATGACGATAAGAATGGACTCTTGTTAGTCCATCATGAAGCAATTAGTCATAGAAATAGTACAAACAACAATGAAGAATTGCACAATACGCCCATGTGGCATATTGAAATGAAAAAGGAATTGCCTGGGAAAATTTTTGATTCCCATAACATTGTGTTTGGTAATTTAAATACAACAACAATCATTCAGTTGGAAAAATCAAGGCAAATGTATGATACTTTGAAACAAAGTTCAAAGAATTGTTCGAGGACAGCTTGGAGATTGAATATGGTAAGAAAGATGTGATAACAATAGAGACAATGGACTTGTTTGATAATGCAATAAGACAGAAAGCAAAGAATAAAGAAATTTTTTTGAAGGCAGCTGTGAGAGCAAAGGCTAATCAATTTGAAGCCCAAGACAAAGATGAGATGTTTCAAATGTACGTTGGAATCTTTGGTACCCAATATATGAAGATGGGAATAAGAGAGAGGTGATGAGATTGATCATAATATTAGCGTCCAAGAGTGCTTAACATGGAAGGCAGAAGAAGTTCTACTTAATATAAAGTATATGAGGCAAGGAGTTTGCAAAGATTGGGATTTAGGAGGCGGCGGTCGATTTACAAGTGCAACAACAGACTGAAAAAGGAATAAAAAGAGCAGGAAGAAAACTTGGAGGAGGTGGAGTGTATATGTGGAAAAAAAACCCACAAGAACATGGAGAAAGGGAAGAATAATCAGAGCTAGGCAGAGGAGAGCAATCTATGGTCCAGCAAGTGACTGGAAAAGAAGGAAGAAACAACATTCAGAGATACCTGGCCAGGGGGAAGGGAACACCATGGGTGTCGAAAGTGTGGTTCTATCACTCAACCCATGTTTGTGAGCAGAGCTCACATTCTCAGGGTCTGATGCAGAAGCATCCCAGACCCAAATGTGATATTGCATCACCAAAAAAAGTTGTTATTTCAATTTCAATTTTTTGGTTGCAAGCATCAAGTTGGAAGTATGTTGTGGAAGCATTTTAAAAGGAGGAAAATAATTCTTCAAGTGTATCATGAATTAGATCCCTGATTATAACCTTAAAAAAAAGTAAAGGAACAATATTCATGACATTCCAACAATCTACGCTTATATAGGAGCCTTTTCAGAGCAGTGTGGTCACTTGGGAAGCACTGTATGGATAAGAGTAAGTGTGGAATGGTCCTCCATGGCTGTTGGGAGCATCATCCAAGCACAAAATTGAAGACATATACAAAACTCTTATAAGAAACCCCGAAATTACCACTACTAAAAATGTTTTTAGAAGAAAATGCTCCAAAAACACTCTTTAAGGAAGCCAAAATGTTATTTTCAGTGTGCTGTATATGTGTATTCCACACTGTATGGATAAGAGTAAGTGTGGAATGGTCCTCCAAGGCTGTTGAGAGGTTTGAAACAGCATCCAAGCACAAAATTGAAGACATAATACAAAACTCTTATAAGAAACCCCAAAATTACCACTACTAAAAATGTTTTTAGAAGAAAATGCTCCAAAAAGGAAGCCAGAATGTTATTTTCAGTGTTATTTCCTTTGGACGCGTCCAAAGGAAGGTGAAGAGAATAGAAAACCAAGGAAATAACTCAATTTGAGGAAGCATTAAATGACATTAGAGAGTTTTCAAATTTCAAACCCAAAAAGAAGGTAAACAAGGATGTTTTGGACCAGTAGTGATTGGAATAAATGGGAGACTCACAAGAGCAGTGGAGGACATATTTGAAATGGTTTTTCAATTCTGATGGAGTAAGAACAAAGTTCTGAAACTATCTGTCAGCCTGCAGTGAGTAACCGAGTGGCCAAAATCGCCCTAAGTGTTTGACAAAACGTATTTTCTTGCATTTTCTGTTGTAACAGTCCAGGGAAGAATATCAAATGTTGTTTGTGATTTGTTAACAAGCTTTTCTTACCCAAGAACAATGTTGTAGTTTAACAGATTCTATTCAAAGAGTTTTGGTGTGCCTTGAGACCCTCTATATGCCTTTAAAGAGGCTAAAAATGCCATTTTAATGGCAAATTCGGTCATTACTCTAGTTGAGGCTCATATGAGGTTGTAAATGCGTCAGAATAGGCCATAAGAGTCATTACTCGTACTCTCTATCCCGCTTTTATTTCAAGCAAATTTGAAGTTTAATGCAATTCACGTGCTTACTAGTTTTAAAAAACATGTTAAATGACAGATTTTCTAAATTTCGTGCAAAGGGTCATTAAAAGGAGTGGAATAGCATGAATTGGGTATGAAAAAAATAGGGAAGCTTTGTTTGGGCTGCTAGGACAGGTTTTTCCTTAATTGGAACCCCTATCCTAGACTGCATTAGAATTCCCTTCACTGTACACTATCAATAAGTCCTTGTGTGGACCAATATCGATACACCTAGCTCTTCTATAGGATCCATCAATGGCATTGTCATTCTATGACTGTACAATCTATTTTGATAACCACCAATAAGTCATGATTGGACACATGTTTATACCCCTAACTCCATATGTTCCGTCAATGGCACTGCTAGTCTATGAAAGTTCAATCAATTCTGATAAAAACTGGTTCACTTGGAAGATAGCCCAGAGGCTGAAAGATCTCTTTGACACCATGTAAAAGGCTTGTAACAAGCATGTGAAGAAGACTGATCTACATGAAAGCAAGAATCTCAACCTAAGTTCCTGAACCCTAAGCTCAACAAACGAAGTATTTAAGAACCAAAAAATTATATAACAGCAACCAAGTGAATCCACTGTAGGCAAATATGCATGGACCTAATAAGTCGGCTGCTTTATGTTGTCTAAAATATACGAGAATGATTTGTAGGAGCACCCTCAAATATTTCTATTACTAAGGTAATGTTTGCAACTTTTTTCATAATACTGTTTCAACAATAATTGGGATGGAGGGTTTCGATAAATTGAATTTGTCAACTGTAGTTTGGCATGTCAAAGATTTCAATGTATCTCCCATGTTTGCTTTTAATTCTATTCTGGTCAGAAAGGACATCTATTCCCTCTAAAACTACATTTAAAATCGACCATGTTGCTATCTATTGCTTTAGGACAGTCTGTTAATCTGTTTAAACAATTCAAGGTACACAATGTCTAGCTGTAGTTCAATGCCCAATATGTTCCTTTGCTTGAACATACTCATTGGCATATCGTTATATCAAGTTTTCTACTGGAACAACCAAATGCCCTTTATGTTAGAGAAAAACGTTAACTCTCTGTATTAGTGTAGAAGTATGCAATGAAGTCATAGAGGTACATATTATAGTTTTGCCAAAAGGTTCAAACAACTTCTCCGGTATGGTCGTGGCTGATGGCAAGGAAATAAGAAGATTTCATTTCTGAGAAAAGGCCCTAAAGAATGGCATGTTATTCAGATGAGAGCCTAGTTACTGTTTCAATATCCACATTTCGCCAGCATATTTTGATTTTAAGAAATTGCAGGAACAGACCCAAAATTCTACAGATGAAAAACATTGAAGTTCCCCTATGAGAGAATACCAATAATGGTGGATAGAGAGAGAATACTAACAACAATGTTCATCAATGTTCACAAGGTTAAACCGTAGATTGTGAAACATAATCAACACCACCAATGGTAAAACAAAGGAGGATAAACAAAAGTGTAGATTGTGAACATAATCAACACCACCGATGGTAAAATAAAGGAGGATAAAAAAATTCCAGTTTCCAAATCTCAGTCTTTTTTATAACAAAATTATGAATGCATCCAACGTTTTATCGCAATGACATGTTTGTTGAAGCATGCCCATCCGCACATTTATGAACATTTCACCACCCAAAATCAGCATCTGAATATTTTTTGGCTTTTTTTTCATGATTTTCTGTACCCGTAAACAAATTGTGTGGCATTCATATGCTGTTTTGTATAATGAAATGCATCATTGCAGCAAAAAAAATCTGGATGGATCATAGCTTCCATTGATTTCTCTAAATTAATGCATAAATACGCACCACAAATG
The DNA here is from genome assembly GCA_037957365.1 of Torreya grandis. Classification (NCBI taxonomy): domain Eukaryota; kingdom Viridiplantae; phylum Streptophyta; class Pinopsida; order Cupressales; family Taxaceae; genus Torreya; species Torreya grandis. The sequence continues at coordinate 727,173 of JARHVA010005415.1, read as the reverse complement.
CACAAAAATGAATATTAGTATATATGTGCACCATGAATCTTTAAAAATCATTCTGAAAATTTGCTGTGAAGCATTACAATCTTTGTTTGTGTTAGTTCACATTATGCATTCTTGCATACAGAACATCACCAACTTTCACACCGCACAAGACACGGTACCTTCTAGGGAACAAAGAGGTGATAGATAAACCTTTCAAGGTTTAACATAATTGTTATATTTGTATTGAAAACTGCCTCTTAACTGTTAGAATTTAACCACAGTTGGACAGTGTCGATACTCCGTTGACATGAAGCATGAATTTACTTCTCATTGCATGCAGTTGTAAGAGACATGCTTCAAAAAGATGAATATGCCACCAAGTACAATCCACAAAGAAAGAAATGTTCTTTTCTATGGGGGAAACGGGAATGTTATGGAGCAAGCTTTACATTTCATAGCACCCATTCTATGGTTTGCAAGAAACCATTGATAATTTTAGAATACCACTTCACTTTATTTAGAATAGAAATCTTAGCCCCTACTCTCTTCAAGAGACACAAAATTGCTGCTTTCCTTTGGGACTTCATCAAGTGGCATACCAGATATATCAATACCAACAACTTCACAGCTTTCAGTCCTTCCTAAAACAGTTTGTACTCTTCGAGTAAATTCTTCATCAGTAGGGGCTAACATATATCGGAGACTGAAACTAATACCATTTTCAACAAGGATCTTGTGTCGAGGAATGATCCGAGAACTCAAAGAATAACTAAAGAACCTGCAAAAGTACCAGCTTGATATCAATTTCTTAAGGTGCTAGTTATCATTAAATTGAACTCATAAGGAGAATTTTAGTTAATGTCATTAAAGCAAATTTTAAAATAGAAATATCACCTTGGAAATTCAATTAAATCCTTCAATGGTCGAACCATGACTCGCTTCAAGTAACGATACTTTGGTCGGATCACTAACAAATTGTACTTGAGCAACATTGGGAAATCGGCAATCATTCTTCCTAACATTTGAGGAGGAATTCCAATTGCAAAGAAGAATTTCGTAGTGACCTCAAGCTTTCCTGATAAACTACATCCAATAAGTTCTGGCTCAGATGCAATTACCTTCCCAATATCTGCTTCAGGAACTCCAGCTATTTCTATAAGGAACTTTACCTGAAATTCACGAGATACAAGCAATCAAATAAGAAAATAATGCTTGATACAAAGGAATCAACGTTTAAGAATGAATATTAAACCCAGGAGGTTACAAAGACTGATATAAGGTGTCTCAAAAAATGCTGTCATCAAAATACCATATTACTGCCCAAGAAAAAGTCCAAAATTCATGAAAACAATTAGGCCACAAGCCACATACAAGAGGCATGAAATACATGAATTAAATATGTTTCATCGACAAGAAAACTGCTTTCAAAATATAAATTCGATACTGCAAATACATCTCCTATTATTCAAAGTCTCAATTCTTGAAAATGCTCTAGAGAATCTTATTGAAATTCATATCCTATTTATTCTTTTACCTCAACATAGAGCAAAAGATTCATTTACCTGCTCTAGAGAATCTTATTAAAAATCATATCGTATTTATTCTTTTACCTCAACATAGAGCAAAAGATTCATTTACCTAATTAAAGTTGATCAGTTGCATTGCTTCAAAATTCTACGGTTCATTTCAATAAATCTAAAGAGACCCACAAATCCCATCACTGATAGTTAGAAACTCAGATGCAGACCTCAAAGGGAACTTATTGCTACAACATAACTGTTGTCAACCTCGAGTTGCACCTTGATCGAAGACGTGCTGAAATGGCTAATCCTTGCTTCAGTGGAAACAATGGGATCTTCTTACGAGACCCACAAATCCCATTATTTCAATAAATCTAAAGAGACCCACAAATCCCATCACTGATAGTTAGAAACTCAGATGCAGACCTCAAAGGGAACTTATTGCTACAACATAACTGTTGTCAACCTCGAGTTGCACCTTGATCGAAGACGTGCTGAAATGGCTAATCCTTGCTTCAGTGGAAACAATGGGATCTTCTTACGAGGGTGGGTGCCTCAATGGTGAGAAAAACCTCCAAAGAAGGTTGATTCCTATAAGATGTATCTCTGAGGATCTCAACTTTTACGCTACAAACTGCCTGGGGAAAAGGGAAGAAAGAACTTGAAAGGAAATCCTAGCTGAAATAGTGATACACCTAATTTGCTTGATCCACTCAAATTGAGCTTCTGAGAACACTGATTCAAGCAAAGAAGAGGCAGAACTTCAACTCCAATTGATCAATACATATAAGTATTTTACGAAAAGGTTTAATCTAATGATCTAAACTTGAGGAAAATGAAAAAATAGCCTTGATGAAAGGCACTAAACAGCCACTAATATCCACTATAAACTCAACAAAAGACATTCAAACATAGAACGTGACCTACATAAATGACCAGTAAGTAACTAGGTACGAATCCAGATTTGACAAGAAAGAAAGAAAATCTATCACTTAAGCAAATCTATAACAAAAGTACACTATACTAGCTGCTGAAAATTGAAAAAAACAGTCCTCTTCTTATTGATTTTGAAAAAGTTACAGCACAATTTTGGGAAGAAAAATTTCTTGTCAAAAGAGGGATCCTTTTTACAAGGCTGAAAAGCCATTAATATAAAAAATTAAAAAAAGCCAAGAGATTGGCATTGGAAAATAGGAGAGACTAAATCCGTCCAACTCAGCGTTTACAAAAAGTCTGTTTTGTCTTCTTCCTCTTTGCATGAAAGCTCCTTGGCGCTAGAATTGGACGGTGGAAACATACGTTTGACTTTGCTTGTGCATGGTCAGTTGAGCCATGTCTAAAAATTGAGATCAGCTCTTTGGCATTGAAATGGACAGTGGCTAATTTTGGGATGTTAAACTCTTTATCATGCAAAAATGGTACACCCACCTCCAAATTTGGAACCCTTCATGAGCTGCTGGAAAGTTTGAAGAGTTGAGTTGACCTCGGAGATAAACTTGACTTCAACAACTAGTCAACTGAAGCCTTGACCAGTCAAACATAATTAGCCCTTGCTTGCATGGAATTCCATGTTAAGAGTCAATAGATGAGCTCTACTCAGACTGTTGGAACATTTGGAGAAGCGTGACTTTGACTAGTCAAACTGTGGGTCAACTAAAACTTAGCAATCCACCAAAAATAGCCCTTGTTCGCATGTATTTTCTCCTATTTTGGTCTGCCTATTCGTGTCTATTTTCTGCGGACTTCTATTTTCTGTCCCTTTTGCACAATTCTTTCTGATATTCTGTTGTCATCTCTTTTACTTAATTCTTTCCTTCAGATTTTACGCTATATCCTTTCATTTCCTTTGGCTTTTTTGGTCTTACCCTGGTGTTGACGTTGTGGATTGCACCCTTGACAGAAGGCTGAGCTTCTGTCTTTCACGCAGCACATTGGAGACTCCTCTCTTCTCTGTGGGTCTGGCAAAACTGAGGGGAGAATATCTAGATAAGGGCTAGCTCCCTTTGATGCATCTCTGAGGTCCTGGATTTCCTAATGCTAACAATGGGAGGGGGAATTGAAAGAAAGAAGGCTTACTGAAAACTGAACCTAAACTAAACAGTGATGCACCAAAAATGGTTGATCTACTTAGCTTTGACATACACTTTACACCAAGAACAAGTTGATATACACTTCTTTTGAAATGAAAAACTCTTATGCATCAGTGAGCTAGGGGTCCTTTGGAGATACATGAAGGAAGAACTACTAGAGGTGTTCTAAGACACACTAGGGCAGCCTATTCACATGCGCCTATACTCTGCTGTGGACACTTCTGACTGACCTGCAAAAGAACTCACAATACACTAGACATGTTGGAATCATTCTGTGAAAGCATTAAAGAAAATGACTTAACACAAGACAAAAACATAGACATGCAAAAGTGCAAACTCAAAATGGAGGTAAAAATGCTATGTATTGATTCCAGGTAAAACCCTACAGGGCTTCGCCATACAAGCTGAGAGATCCTTTTACAAAATGAGAGATTACAATATATAGCCTTTAGGAAAAGACTTTGGCGCTTTCTGGAAAATAAATGACCCATGCTACGTTGAATGCCTTGAGAAGAGGAAGTCGCTAATGCTAATATCATCCTTCTAGAAACGGCCTGACAGAACCATGCTGTGTAGTCACCAGTCTTGACTTTAGCGCTTAAAACGTATTAAACGCTACTGCAAAAGCATGGGTCGCCCGATTGTTTTAATGACAAGGCCGCCCTTATTTAAGACTTATGCGATTGTCTACTCATTAATGCAAAATGAGAAAAAACCGGCCGCGTCATTCACTATTTGTGCTCCTTGATGAACACTTGGCAGAGACTATTTCAACTGCTGGAATAACTCCTTGTGCCGACACCTTCTTTTGCCACCTAGACTGTTCCCGTCTTTCCTTGTTATTTTTGTCTCTTCCTAGCTTTGTCTTTTTCTGGCTTTGTGAGCACTCGGGGCTATCTTCTCGACGGGTCACTGAGTTCACTTGCAACCTGTCCTTAAGCATTTCAAAATCAACGGCTATTTCACCACCTTAAATTTGACGCTCACGCACCCGTCGTTGGGCGTTTGAACCTCCAACGACTAGTTCGCCATGCTAGATTTTGATGTCTGCGGACCCGTCACCCCCCTTTGGCAATTTCTTCGGCTTTCTTTCCTTTGGTTTTTTCCCTTTGTCCTTTTTGTTCCTTCAGCTTTTTCCTTTTGTCCGGGCCTTTGTCTTTTAACCCTCCCGAAGAGGTGTCCCTTCGGGGCTTGGAGAAAGGTCCCTTTATGATCGCCAAGAGTCCCTCGCAAGGGCACTTGCCCTTCGGGGTCCTTCCGGCTCCCTTGGTTCTCAAATCCTTCGGACAAAATGTCCGAAGGAAATCTTTCCTTTATGTTTTTTCCCGCTTGTTACTTTCTGTCGGGCTTTTCCATCGAGAGAATTTCTTCGGACAAAATGTCCGAAGGAATTCCTTCGGGCATTTTGTCCAAAGAATTTGCCTTGTCTATTTGCCGCGGATTTCCTTCCGAACAATAATCTTTCAAAGTTTGGTTCCTTTTCTGCCTTGTTCACTTTTCCAAAGGAACACACTGCCTTCCGCAAGAGCAAATCAAGTCCAAGGATACCCTTCGAACTTTTGCAATGGTCCATTTGCTCATCACCTGCCCCCCCGCAAGGGTTGCTCGGTCTCCAAAATTACCTTTCGGAAAAGTTACAAAGGTCTTGCTTGTCGTCTGGGTGCCCCCCGCAAGGGCAGCTACCCTTCGGGTTTTTTGGAAGCGATCCATTGGCCCTTTCTTTCTTTCAGGAAAAACCTCCGATGAATACCTTCGGACAAAAAGTCCGAAGGAATTCCTTCGGGCTTTTTGTTCGAAGGAATTCATCCTTTAAATTTCCTTGGATTTCTTTTGCCTTAGTCTTTTCTCCAAAGGAAAACTCTGCCTTTTTGGCCCTCTTTCTAAGTGTTTTCCGCCCTCCTTTGGCCCTTTGAACTTGGTTCATTTTGCCAATAAAAGGCCCTCTGAAGCAGTTTATTTGCTCTGTCAAATTCCTGCATAATCATTCCTTCCAATCCCGCCTGTTCTTTCCATACCAAATGCTTGAAGTTGAGCCTTTTGCATGCCAAGAGGGAAAAATGAGTTGCAGAAGCATATTTCGCATTATCCTTCATGTCTGGGCGTGGAAATGGGAAGAAAAGAGAAGGGAGACCAATTTTTGCCCATGGGACCAAAAATGGTCAACAATTTGGCGATTCCCAGGGGAAGCATAATTGCTATGCTTAGAAACCAGTAGCCTCAAAGTCCATTGGGCACGGAGTCAGAACGCAACTTGAAAAAAGTTAGCAACAGCCCCGAGAGATCCAGGAATCAATCATGAAGCTTTTACCTCAAAAACAAAGGAAAACACACACAACAAAAGCTTAAAAACACTACATCTGTGCAAACAACGCTTAGGGAAAACAGGGAAAGAAAAACTGAAAGCAAACTACTATGTACAGCTAACTAGGGATATTTGCCTCCCTCCTAGATCAAAGGGAAAACTTCTTAAGTCTCCTTCATGGCAAGAAAACTTATGGTGCCAGACAAGTGACTGAATAGAATGGAGATTTAGTGACTTGCTCTTCTTGCCTACCACCTTGATTGGCTTGTATCCGAGTGGATCAGGGTCAAACATGTCTCCAACATCTATGTATTCACTTTGCTCTTTGGAGACTGCCTCATGCTGCCCCTTCATGCTGGTGTTTCATCAAGAAATCAATGGCTTCTAGCTTATCACCATAAGCCCTTTGATATGCATAGTCCCTTTGACATGCATCATGGTTTGACTCGTTCCCTTCTGCTTCATTGAAGACCCTGTCAAACTGATCTTCTACTTCATCATGGCTTTCTTGAAGAAAGGTGACTGTTGTGATGTCTAAAATGAGATCACACTCTGATTGCTTATCCCACAGAACATCACCTTCTCGCTCAAGGTTCTCTTCTTCAAAGCTTTCCTCAAGATGGACAGGCCTCTCCTTTTCTTGCTCAACAACCAGAGTCTCTAATTGTTCAAAGACATCCTCTTGATTCTCCTCCAACTCGGGTTCCATGGTATGGTTATCCTTCTCATCAAAGCAACAAGGAAGTTCATCAAACAAGGGGGGAGAGAGCTCACCATGCTTACCTTCCTCTTCATATTGCTGGAACATCTGCATGTATGCATGACCCGTGTCTTCTCCCTTGTTGATGATGTCTTCAAAAGGAGCATCCATGATGATTTCATCTTCATTGTCGTTCATGATAGCCTCTTGGGCAGCTGCAAATTGGATCCTCTCTTCTTTACTTGCCTCCTGCAAAACAAGTTCCTCCTTGAGAAGGGATGAAGTAGAAGGCTGATGGTTAAACTCACATGGAAGAAGAGGCAGTCCTTGAGCTAGAATTGAATGATTCTCTTCCTTCCATTTAGCCAGCACTTCATCTGTATCAGATGTGGCTTGATAGTTGTCTTGAAAGAGTGTAGATGGGGTGTGTTTAGACATAGGATCTTCTGCTTGGCCTGAGCCATCCATCACACTTTGGTTGAGGAACCTCATTCTGGACTCCAATTCTACAATTTCTTGGCTATATTCTCTTGAAAGAGTCTTTTCTTGGAGCTCATAGGAATCATCATGGAAATGGGGAGTGCATGAAGGCTGCCATGGAGTACAAGAAGCTTCTTGAGGAAGGGTGGGAGGGACTTGAGAAGGACTAGCCTCATTTTGTACCTCACACTCTCGAACAATGCCTTTCTCCTCCTTGCTGCTCCATGACTCGACTACTTTACTCCAGCGCATGATCTTAGGACTAGAAGTCTCCTTTTGGGGTGATGGGGTTGCGATGTGAGAGGGTAGTGAGGGTTTGGATTCCACTTCCCTTGCTGCCAACATAGATTGTTGCATGTGAAGATTTGCCAACTCAATCTGCCTATCAAGATTGGCTTTAAATACAAGATTCACTGTTTCAGAACTCCCCTTAACATGATTGGGGAAAGGACTTTGACAGGCTTGACTTGGCTCATGAGTAGGGACTGCGTATAGCTGATATGAAACTTGGGGCAGCGAGTATGCAGGTTGATGGACTTGGTAAGGCTGCCTCTCATGAATACTCAGCGTCTCTTCCAAAGATGCAATCAAACCACTCACTCCAGCATCTCACTTGTAAGCCTTTGCCAATTGGCTCTTTCAATAGGAGTCCATTCACTCTTAACCAGATCTAATGCATTTCTCACTTGATGAATGAAATGATCAAGAATTTCTTGGCCACATCCTCTTCTAGTGTCAAGCTCCACTACATACTTTTTATATCCCAACAGTGTTTGTTTGAAGGTAAAAATGGGCTGATTGGCAAAAAGATTAGGTTGAGTAGAAGTAACATGTTGAGAAGACTGGGCACAAGACTGATATAGCTCATGACAGGGCTAAGACTGGTCATATTGGACCTGATAAGGATCAACACAAGGCTGGTAAGGATCATAGCCAAGCTGGCCAAGGACTTGCTCAAACTGAGAAAGAGGCAAAGCCCACAATGTTTCACCAACCTGCAAAGGGCAAAACTCATAACCGTATGCATCCTTGTTGCTTGAGATGATTCCATGAACAACCTGAGCTTGATCAAAACTATATGAAGGAACACAAGACCCATGGTTCTGAGCAATGGAATTATACATATCAAACTGTGATTTCTTGATGGCACCAGGACTGCTTAACCAGTTGATTCAACTCGGAGTCGCCATTGGTGTTGATGCAAAGCCTCCAAAGGCTTGTTGGTTGAAGAACACACCAAAATTCAACTCTTTGGACAAAAATAGGTCCCACCGGACGTGCCAAAAACTATTGACGCTATGGATTGCACCCTTGACAGAACGCTGAGCTTCTGTCTTCCACGCTGCACAATGGAGACTCCTCTCTTGCCTGTGGGTCTGGCAAAACTGAGGGGAGAATCTCTAAATAAGGGCTAGCTCCCTTTGATGCATCTCTGAGGTCCTGGATTTCCTACTGCTAACAATGGGGGGAATGAAAAGAGAGAAGGCTTACTGAAAATAGAACCTAAACTAAACGGTGATGCACCAAAAATGGTTGATCTACTTAGTTTTGACATACACTTTACACCAAGAACAAGCTGATAAACACTTCATTTGATATGAGAAACTCTTCTGCATCAGTGAGCTAGGGGTCCTCTAGAGATATAGGGAGGAAGAACTACCAGAGGTGTTCTAAGACACACTATGGCAGCCTGTTCACATGCGCTTATACTCTGTTGTGGACACTTCTGGCTGACCTGCAAAAGAACTCACAATACACTAGACATGCTGGAATCATTCTGTGAAAGCATTAAAGAAAATGACTTAACACAAGACAAAAACAGACATGCAAAAGTGCAGACTCAAAATGGAGGTAAAAATGCTATGTATTGATTCCAGGTAAAATCCTGCAAGACTTCGCCATACAAGCTGAGAGATCTTTTTATAAAATGAGAGATTACAATATATAGCCTTTAGGAAAAGACTTTGGCGTTTTCTGGAAAATAAATGACCCATGTTGCGTTGAATGCCTTGGGAAGAGGAAGTCGCTGATGCTGATATCATCCTTCTAGAAACGGCCTGACAGAACCATGTTGTGTAGTCGCCAGTCTTGACTTTAGCGCTTAAAACATATTAAACGCTACTGCAAAAGCATGGGTTGCCCGATTGTTTTAATAACAAGGCCGCCCTTATTTAAGACTTATGCGATTGTCTACTCATTAATGCAAAATGAGAAAAAACAGGCCGCGTCATTTACTGTTTACGCTCCTTGATGACCACTTGGCAGAGATTGTTTCAACTGCTGGAATAACTCCTTGTGCCAACACCTTTTGCCACCTAGACTGTTCCTGTCTTTCCTTGTTTTTGTCTCTTCCTGGCTTTGTCTTTTTTTGGATTTGTGAGCACTTGGGGCTATCTTCTCGGAGGGTCACTGAGTTCACTTGCAACCTGTCCTTAAGCATTTCAAAATCAACGGCTATTTCACCGCCTTAAATTTGACGTTCGCGCACCCGTCGCTGGGCGATTGAACCTCCAACAACTAGTTCGCCATGCTAGATTTTGACATCTACGGACCCGTCACCCCCCTTTGGCAATTTCTTCGACTTTCTTTCCTTCGGCTTTTTCCCTTTATCCTTTTTGTTCTTTTGGCTTTTTCCTTTTGTCTGGGCCTTTGTCTTTTAACCCTCCCGAAGGGAAGGTGTCCCTTCGGGGCTTGGAGAAAGGTCCCTTTATGGTCGCCGAGAGTCCCCCGCAAGGGCACTTACCCTTCGGGGTCCTTCGGGCTCCCTTGGTTCTCAAATCCTTCGGACAAAATGTCCGAAGGATTTGCCTTGTCTCTTTGCCGCGGAATTCCTTCCGAAGGATAATCTTTCAAAGTTTGGTTCCTTTTCTGCGTTGTTCACTTTCCCGAAGGAACACATTGCCTTCCGCAAGGGCAAATCAAGTCCAAGGATACCCTTCGGACTTTTTGCAATGGTCCATTTGCTCATCACCTGCCCCCCACAAGGGTTGCTTGGTCTCCAAAATTACCTTTCGAAAAAGTTACAAAGGTCTTGCTTGTCGTCTGGGTGCCCCCCGCAAGGGAACCTACCCTTCGGGTTTTTTGGAAGCGATCCTTTGGCCCTTTCTTTCTTTCAGGAAAAACCTCCGACGAATACCTTCGGACAAAAAGTCCGAAGGAATTCATCCTTTGAATTTCCTTGGATTTCTTTTGCCTTAGTCTTTTCTCTGAAGGAAAACTCTGCGTTTTTGGCCCTCTTTCTAAGTGTTTTCTGCCCTCCTTTGGCCCTTTGAACTTGGTTCATTTTGCCAATAAAAGGCCCTCTGAAGCAGTCTATTTGCTCTGTCAAATTCCTGCATAATCATTCCTTCCAATCCCTCCTGTTCTTTCCGTACCAAATGCTTGAAGTTGAGCCTTTTGCATGCCAAGAGGGAAAAATGAGTTGCAGAAGCATATTTCTGCATTATCCTTCATGTCTGGGCGTGGAAATGGGAAGAAAAGAGAAGGGAGACCGATTTTTGCCCACAGGACCAAAAATGGTCAACACCTAGTCTTGGATTTTCTGCAAACTTTATGTTTATCCCCTTAGCCTTTATTAATCCCTCAGACTTTTCTATTGACTCCCTTGGTTTGTTTTCCTGCTATGCTTTTTGTTTTCAAATTTCCCAAAGGATATCTTCCTACTAAATTTCTTCCCTTGCTTATTTTAATCTCTCGGGCTTTTTGGTTTCAAATTTCCTGCAGACAAAAAGTTCGTGGGATTTGTTTCTTTGCTTTCAAAAAAAACAGCCCTTTGAGCTTTTTGTCATGATCCTTTCCCAAAGGGCAAGTGCCCTTCGAGCTTTTTGTAAAGCCTTTGAAATTCACAAGATGGACCTTCCTGAAGGGCACCTATCGTTCGGGCTTTTTGCAAAAGACTTTCCTGAAGTTGACGTGTACCTTCCGAAAGGGTGCCCTACGTTCGGGTTTTTTGTCAATGACCCTTCTGAAGGGTACCTTGCCCTTCGGGTTTTGCAACTTACCGAATTTGGTCCTTTAATCTTTCCCGAAGGGTACATACCCTTTGGGAATTTTGATTTTGTCCCTTCGGCCTTTGAAATGTAACTTCCTAAAGGGCACCTGCCCTTTAGGATTTTTGTTGAGTCCTTATCCGAAGTGAATTCCCTGCATTTTGATCCTTCTCGAAGGGCACCTACCCTTCGGGAATCCTAAAATGTACCTTCCTGAAGGGCACCTACCCTTCAGGATTTGTGTTTTTGTCCCTTGTGTTGTCCTCCGAAGGAATTCCTTCGGACTTTTTGTAGAGTCATGTTACTTTCCCGTAGACAAAATGTCCGTGGGAATTGTATTCTTCCTTTTCTCGGACTTCCTCCTACCTACGACTGCCTCGGACAATCTAGGGGTCTTAACTTCAGACTTTCCATGACTCGAGACTTCTAAAAGAGAGAAGTCGTGCGCCTCCCAAAACCCGATTTGATCTAACAAGAGTAAGTCAAGTTCGGAAAACCCACTTGCTCTTACTTGTAAAACACTTGGAAGTAAAGCACAACTGAAAACCTAATTTGCACTGTCAAGAGCAATTCAGACCTAGGAAACCAAACTGCTTCTATTACTGAAATTTTTGGGAAGTAAAGCACTTCTCAAAACCCGATTTGCACTGTCAAGAGTAATTCGAATTTTCCAACCCAGATTACTTCTGTTGAGGGGTTCAACTGCTAATTACTCATAAAGTGAAATAAGTTGTCCCTTGTAAAACCTGAAGACTTCTCGTTCCAAAAACCCAAAGTCTTCTGCTGTGTAAAACACAGAGTCTTGCTTGAATGCACACCCCCTCACACTTAAGCAAAAAAATTGGTATGTAGGCCAAAAAATGACCAACATTTATGGTGGCTCGCAGGGAAGCATGCCTGCTAAGCTTGAGAACTCAAACCATATAAATGTTATTTGAACTCCCAAAATAATGATAAACCTAGTTTCTTACTGAAAATCTCCTCTAATCATGGCTGAAGTAACCTTTCTCCTTCAAAAATAAGAAGGGAAACACATGAAAGCAAGAAAACTAAGAAACAAATGTGCAAGCAAGCACTTATTGGAACAAAACTGAATGAAACTACTGTGCTTGAACAGCACTTGAAGGAAAGTGAAATTAACTTTGTACACGAAGCTTTGCTCTTTAATAGCAATGTTTCAGATGTATTCCATTGACTGGGATTGGAAGCTCCTGGTCATCCATCTTTGCAAGTTGGAAGGCATTGTGGGATTTGCAACTAGAAATCGTGTATGGGCCACTCTAAAGAGAATCGAACTTTGTATGCCTTCCTGGTTTGGCTCGATCCTCATCCCACTTGAGGACCAAATCTCCTTTGAAGCTTCGTGAGGACGCCCCTCTGTCAAACGTTCTCTTTACCTATGCCTGATGAAGTTCCATGGCTAGCATGGACTGATTTCTCATTTCTTCTAGCTCCATAAGCTCAGCATACCTGATTTCCATAGGCTCATTCTCCAACAATTTAAGCTGATGCATTAGTTCCAAAACTGAAAATTCAAAAGAAATAGGTAACCTTGCTTCCTTACCACATACCAGCTTGTATGGAAAGTTGGCTATTGACTTCTTGTAAGTGATATGATCAACCCATAGAGTTGACTTTAGCTTGAGATGCTATGACCTTTGATTGTCTTCAATAGTCCTTCGTATGATCCTTAAGAGGTTCTTATTTGTAGATTCAACAAGGCCATTGCCTTGTGGATAGTAGTTTGATGAAGAGCTGAAATAAACTCCATGTTGGACAGCCCATTGGCTGATCTTAGATCACACAAAAGCCATTGCATTATCATAAATAATTGTTGAAGGGACTCCAAATCTAGTAAGCAAACCTTCATAGAAATCAATAACATTGGTTTCGTTTGCTTCTTTCAATGCTATTGCCTCTGTCCAACGTGTGAAGTAATTTGTGGCTGTTAGAATCCATTTGTGCCCTGAACTTGAAGGAGGATTTATGAGACCAATAAAATCCAATCCCCATTGAACAAAACGCTGATCCACCACAATTTGCTAAAGAGGCAAGGCTGCAAGCTTGACTTTTCCTACAACCATAGCACACTGTTTGCACTTTCTAACCCATGCATGACAATCACCAAATATAGTAGGCCAATAGTACCCACCTCTCATGATTTTAAGCGTTGTAGTTCTTGCAGAAAAGTATCCTCCACCATGTCCATCATAGAATTCTTCAAGTAATCTTTGGGTTTGGCTTGGCTCTATACATCTTAGCAACATTCCATTGATATCCTTCTTAAACAAGATGCCATCAACAAGCAAAAATGGAATTGATTGCAATCTGAAATACCTTCTTTTTGAAGCACTTAGATGAGAGGGATAAATACCATGTTGGAGATAGCTCACCAACTCATGAAACCAGCTAGAAGGTGAAATGTGAACAACTGCAACTTCTTCATTTGACACCAAAACCAGCTCGTTAGACTCTTGCAAGTCTTGTGTTAAGTGCTCACAAAGCCCTTTGCCTCTAATCAGTTTTGTCACCTTAATCTCTACGTCATATTCCATTACCTTGGTTATCCAACTAGCTCTCTTCTCATTAATATCCTTGTTCAAAAGAAACTTTTTGATACTTGGATGCAGAACTATTAAATGTATCTTGTTATTAGACAAGTGTCTAAACTTCTTAAGAGATCTTATAACTGAAAGAACATGCTTTTCAACAAAAGAATAACTTGTTTCGTACTCTTCCAAACCTTGGCTGTAGAAAGCTATTAGCTGCTCTAAATCTTCATGATTCTGCTGCATAAGAATGCGTAAAATGGTGTCCTCATTAGCATATATATACAAAATAAAATCTTTCATAAACGCTGGATTTAAAAGCATAAGAGCACTTGCTATGGCTTTCTTAACATCTTCAAACCCTTTTACTCCCTCGTTGGACCAGCTGAAGATCTGAATTTTCTTTAGCATGGCTGTAAGTGGTTTAGCTACAATAGCAAAATCTGAAATGTATCTCCTTATAAAGTTGATTTTTCCAAAAAAACTTTGCATAGCCTTTGTGTGCTTAGGCAAAGAGAGTGCAAGGATTGAATCTACTCTTTCAAGATCAATGTTTAAACCATGCTTAGAAACATGTCCAAGAAGCTTACCTTCATGAACTGAGAATACACACTTTTTGGGATTTAGAGATATCCCAAATTGCCTACACTTTTTGAAAACTTGCTTGAAATGAACCATGTGATCTTCTGCATTATTTGAAAACACTGTTATATCATCCAAATAAACAAGCACAAACCTGTTAAGGCCTTGGAAGCTCATATCCATGGCTCTTTGAAAAGTTTCTCCGACATTAGACAAACCGAATGGCATCTTTCTATATGCAAATGTCCCCAACTTAGTTGTGAAGGCTGTTTTGAATTGGTCCTCTTTTTTGACCAAAATCTGATTATAGCCACTATATCCATCCAACAAAGAAAACCTCTCTGAACCTGCAACACGATGTAAAATTTGTTCCATTGATGGCAATGGATAGTGGTCTTTAAGCGAAACCCTGTTTAAATCACAAAAATCAACACAAACAAATCTCACCATTTTTTTCCGTACCGGAACAAGGTTCACCACCCATGTTGAGTGCTTGATTGGTAATATGATAGCTGACTCAATGAGCTTATGAAGCTCAGCTCTCATTAAAGGCTCAAGTTTAGAATTAATGGGTCTTTGTCTTTGCCTCATTGATTTAGTTTCAGCTTCCAACTCTATGGTGTGTTGAGCCAAACATGGATCAAATCCCTTGAGATCACTATATTTCCAAGCAAATACATCAGCAAAACTTGTACTTAACTTAATGAAGGCTTCTTTTTGTGAAGTACATACCTTTCCCAATTTCAAAACCTTACCTGCTGCAATCTCTATGTTGGCATAGTGTTCTTCTTTTGTTAACAAGGATGCCTTATCTCTTCGTAACTCATCATCACCATTGAAAATATTCTCGAGAGTGACCAATCCTTTGGGCAACTTATTCGTTTTTAATTGCACATTCTGATCGCCATACTGCTCTAAATGTTTTGACTGATTATTTGAGAAAAACTCAGTCTCCTCTTGCAAGAATCTCACAATTTGTTTGTCATCTTCGAACACCTGCCAATTCTCATGATTATCCGAAACAGAAAGCCTTACAACTACCTTTACATGTGACTGAAAATTGACTTTTTACATCAACTGGAATACTAAATTGTGCCCCAACAGCAGCGAACCTATCAACATGTTTATTCTTATCCCTCGATATTCCTTGAATGTCAAAAGTCTGAAAATCTTCAAGTAAATCCAAAATTCTATGTAAAATTTAAGTAACAAATTTTTGCATACATTCAAACCTCTTACTTGATGAACTACAAGTTCACTATCTTCAAATACTTGCAAATAATTGACTTTCATCTTTCTAGACCACTACAAACAGTGAACTAGCATTTCATACTCAGCAACATTGTTTGAACAGCGAAACTGAAATTTAATGGAAGAGAAATACCTTTGCTCTGTTGGAGAAACCAACATCATCCCAGCTCCGGTTCCATGTTTATTTTTTGATCCATCAAAATACAATTGCCACCAACCTTCATTAAATTCGTCTTCTTTGACCATAGCTGGAATTGGTGCAGCATTCTCATTAAGATAATACACACCAAGACCCTCCTCTTCACAGCTTGTAGGGATCATGCTTATGCAAGGTAGAAGCCCACTCATCAAGAAACAAATCTAGAACTCCATCCAAATGTGAGTCCTTTTCTACATCACCAGTTTGTAATATTTCATCTAAGATGATACATTAGCATTGACAACACTTGGTGTATATGGCTCCATGTGAAAACGTGCAATAGACTCTGAATGAATTGTTACCTTTGTACCATACCTGAATTTGAACAACAAATAGGTCCAATTAGCTGATAAATATCCCCAATCTTTGAAGTGAAATCCCTTGAAAGGCACATAGTAAAGTAGGGAGACAAATCTACCACAACATCATACTAAATAGTAACATTATGACATGCATGTAATGTCGATTTCAAATCTTTGATGATGCCTACCGTCTTTGTTGGTAACCCATCCAATTGCAATATTCCTTTAGTATTTGGCTCATAAACAAGTCCAGCTTATCTGCAATCTGCTTAGGCATGACTATACTACTAGCTCCACTATCCACCATAGAATTATGAACCAAAGTATCACCTACTATCAAAAAAAATAAAAAGGAGGAGTTTTCTTTGACTTTACCTCAGTTTTGTCTACTTTTGTTGCCTTAATTGCTTGATGTACTTGTTTTGTTGGCTGATCGGAATTAGCCAAGACAACACCTTTTTCAACCGGTTTTGGAGACAATTCAAGAGCTGAAAGCTCTTGGATAAGCTTATCATTTTGCCCTGGAATTGTAAGAGAATCTCACATGCTAACGCTGATATTAGATTTTTTCATTTGATCAACTATACTGAAATGAGATCCATTAACTTTTGGTTGTACCTTTGGATGCACTGGTTGTTCATGAATTTGAGGTAATTGATTAACCTTACCAACCTTTGTATTATTATTTTTCTGAGTTGTAGGGGCAGCAAGCTGTTCTTTCGCACTTTTAGATACAACATGAGGAGTACTTGAAGCTCTTGATACCACTTGAGCCTCATCAATAGCTCTTCTTTTAGCTCTCTGATAGGTTAGAGCTACAACTTGATCACTTGGATTGTTAGATTCAAAATTTTGAGTAAAAGCAATATGATCATCTACCTACCAATTTACATTAATAACATCAAGCTGCCCTTGAATTTGATGAGTCTCTCTTTGTGATGCCAAACTTGTATCATGATATTGACTTCCTTGAAAAGAAAACTCTTCTTGTCATCTGTGGCATGGTGATGTTTTGTGATACCAAGGCTTGGTTTTGAGTATCATTGAGATTTGAGGGCTGCCAACCTGAATCCTGTATCAAATTGTTTTGAGATGGGGTAGGAACAATGGCCTTTGAAGTGGAAGGAGCATTAGGATTAAAGGCAACATATGGCTTAGCTGGAGTTATGGCCCCTTGTGCTTGATAAGGTGGTCTATTTTCTCTGAAACCCTAATAAGGAGGCTTTTGATCTCTGAAATGCTGATAGGTATTCTGATTTTGCTGTTGATAAGATCTATTACTTTGAAATTGATGCCTCTTACGCTGTACTAATTCATTTCCAAAAGATTGTAGTAGACCTTTTAGCTCTCCTATCTCACTAGATTGACTAGTAGGGGTTGTAATTTGAGCTTGAGATGATGGAATAGGAGCTAAGGATGGAATTTGAGGAGCTTGAGGGGCTGCTATGGAACTTATTTCTGAAAATATAGGCATTGGAGGTCTTGTAAAAAGCTTACCTACTTGTATCAAACTATTTTCTACCCTTATTGCAACTTCATAAGCCTCTGACAAAGTAGTACCACCCATTGACTGTATCATCAAACCAATGTCATTATTAAAAGATTTCAAAAAATACAGAAATGCATATTCAGAGGATGACCTAATCAGGATCAGTACCCTGGTTCATGTCTTCTAAAATCTGAGATTAAATTCAGACATAAACTCATGAGGAGCTCTCTATATGGCAGTTAATTGCTCAACTAAAGATAAATGATCAGATTTGTCTTCAAATTGGTTGACTAAGGCTGCACCCAATTCATCCCAAGTGGAAATGGATCCGAGTGGGAGGGTTCTATACCACTATAATGCTTTTCCTTTGAAAGAAGCAACAAGCAATCTAATAGCAACATTATGAGCTAAACAAAGATTAGCCACATCCTAGATATGCTCAATAGAGGTTGTTTGATTTTCTCCTGAGAAGAATGGAATACTTTTGAGGGCCGATACAGGGATGTCATCAAACTGTGCTAGATTCAATGGGCTACCTCTATTAAATGGAGCAAACACTTGGTTTCTGATAGCCATTTGAATATTAGGGATTGCAGTGTTTAGAACAATAGGATGAGGAAGAGGTCAATATTCTCTTTGAGGATATGGATTTACCCTCCTAGATCTTGTTCTTTTATAAGTTACAAATTCAAAAAGGAATACCTTTACTTGTTGATCTTTTTGTAACCTTTGACATAAACGAATTGCTTGAATGATGCTACGAACTTTGCAACTGGATGTAGATGAATATCCTCTACTGCTGCGAAAACTCTTTAGATATGCAAAGAACTTTCTCATGGTTCCACCAAGTGTGCCAAAAACTGTTGTCAACCTGGAGTTGCATCCTGATCGAAGACATGTTGAAATGGCTAATCATCGCTCCAGTTGAAACAATGGAATCTTCTCACGATAGTGGGTGCCTCAATGGTGAGAACCTTCTAGAAAAGGTTGGTTCTTTATCTATGAGGATCTCAACTTCTATGCTACAAACTGCCTAGGGAAAAGGGAAAAAAGAACTTGAAAGGAAATCCTAGCTAAAATGGTGATACACCTAATTTGCTTGATCCACTCAAATCGAGCTTTTGAGAACACTGATTCAAGCAAGGAAGAGGCAGAACTTCAACTCCAATTGATCAATACACAAGTATTTCACGAAAAAGTTTAATCTAATGATCTAGGCTTGAGGGAAATGGAAAAATAGGCTTGATAAAAAGCACTAAACAGCCACTAATATCCACTATAAACTCAACAAAAGACATTCAAACACAGAACGTGACCTGCATAAATGACCAGCTAGTAACTAGGTACGAATCCAGATTTGACAAAGAAAAAAGAAAATCTATCACTCAAGCAAATCTATAACAAAAATACACTATACCAACTGCAAAAAATTAAAAAAAACACAGTCCTCTTCTTATTGATTCTGAAAAGGTTACAACACAATCTTTGGAAGAAAAATTTCTTGCCAAAAGGGAGATCTTTTTTACAACGCTGAAAAGCCATTAATATAGAAAATTACAAAAAGCCAAGAGATTGGCGTTGAAAAATAGGAGAGGCTAAATCCGTCCAACTCAGCCTTTACAAAAAGTCTATTTTGCCTTCTTCCTCTTTGCATGAAAGCTCCTTGGCGCTACAATTGAACGGTGGAAATATACGTTTGACTTTGCTTGTGCATGTTCAACTAAGCCATGTCTAATAATAGAGACCAACTCTTTGGCATTGAAATGGACGGTGGCTAATTTTGGAATGTTAAACTCTTTATCATGCAAAAATAGTACGCCCACCTCCAAATTTGGAACCCTTCACGAGTTGCTAGAACGTTTGAAGAGCTGAGTTGACCTCGGAGATAAACTTGACTTCAACAACCAGTCAATTGAAGCCTTGACCAGTCAATCATATATAGCCCTTGCTTGCATGGAATTCCACGTTAAGAATCAATAGATGAGCTCTACTCGGACTACTGGAACGTTTGGAGAAGCATGACTTTGACTAGTTAAACTGTGGGTCAACTGAAACTTAGCAATCCACCAAAAATAGGCCTTGTTCGCATGTTTTTTCTCCTATTTTGATCTGCCTATTCGTGTCTATTTTCTGCGGACTTCTATTTTTTGTCCCTTTTGCACAATTCTTTCTAATAGTTTGTTGTCATCTCTTTTACTAAATTCTTTCCTTCAGATTTTATGCTATATCCTTTCATTCCCTTCGGCTTTTTTGGTCTTACCCTAGTCTTGGATTTTCTGCAGACTTTATGTTTATCCCCTTAGCCTTTATTATTTCCCTTGGACATTTCTATTGACTCCCTTGGTTTGTTTCCCTGCTATGCTATTTGTTTTCAAATTTCCCAAAGGAATCCTTCAGACAAAATTATTTCCCTTGGACTTTTCTATTGACTCCCTTGGTTTGTTTTCCAGCTATGCTTTTTGTTTTCAAATTTCCCGAAGGAATCCTTCGGACAAAAAGTCCGAAGGAATTCCTTCGGCCTTTTTGTCCGAAGGATATCTTCCTTCTAAATTTCTTCCCTTGCTTATTTTAATCTCTCAGGCTTTTTGGTTTCAAATTTCTCGCGGACAAAAAGTTCGCTGGATTTGTTCCTTTGCTTTCAAAAATAACAGCCCTTTGGGCTTTTTGTCATGACCGTTTCCCGAAGGGTAGGTGCCCTTCGGGCTTTTTGTAAAGCCTTTGAAATTCGCGAGATGGACCTTCCTGAAAGGCACCTGCCCTTCGGATTTTTTGCAAACGACTCTCCCGAAGTTGACGTGTACCTTCTCGAAGGGTACCCTACCCTTCGGGTTTTTTGTCAATGACCCTTCCGAAGGGTACCTTGCCCTTCGGGTTTTGCAACTACCTGGGCTTTAGTCCTTTAAACTTTGCCATAGGGTACATACCCTTCGAAAATTTTGATTTTGTCTCTTCGGCCTTTGAAATGTACCTTCCTGAAGGCACCTGCCCTTCGGGATTTTTGTTGAGTCCTTATCCGAAGTGAATTCCCCGTGTTTTGATCCTCCCTGAAGGGCACCTACCCTTCTAGAATCCTAAAATGTACCTTCCCGAAGGGCATTTTTGTTTTTGTCCCTTGTGTTGTCCTCTAAAGGAATTCCTTTAGACAAAATGTCCTAAGGAATCCTTTGAACTTTTTGTAAACCCTGTTACTTTCCCGCAGACAAAATGTCTGCGGGAATTGTATTCTTCCTTTTCTCGGACTTCCTCCTACCTGTGACTACCTCGGACAATCTAGGGGCCTTAACTTCGGACTTTTCATGACTCGAGACTTCTAAAAGAGAGAAGTTGTGCACCTCCCAAAACCTGATTTGATCTAACAAGAGTAAGTCGGGTTCAAAAAATCCACTTGCTCTTACTTGTAAAACACTTGGAAGTAAAGCACAACTGAAAACCCGATTTGCACTGTCAAGAGCAATTCGGACCCAAGAAACCAAACTGCTTCTACTGCTGAAACTTTTGGGAAGTAAAGCACTTCGCAAAACCTGATTTGCACTATCAAGAGTAATTCGGGTTTTCCAACCCAGATTACTTCTGCAAAGGGGTTTCAACTGCCGATTACTCATAAAGTGAAATAAGTCATGTCTCTTGTAAAACCCGAAGACTTCTCCTTCCAAAAACCCGAAGTCTTCTGCTGTGTAAAACCTAGAGTCTTGCTTGAATGCATACCCTCTCACACTTAGGCAAAAATTTTGGTATGTAGGCCAAAAAATGGCCAACAATAACCACAATTATCTAAAAGCGAGAACATGATGGTGCACAAGTATTTGCATTATCTTACCCCAATGCTTTCTTCATCTATGGTACATCAAGGTATTTTCTATTTTTATGTAGCATTTACATTCGTATATGCCCCTCTGGATGTCCCCTCTCCCTTATTTTTACTATCTCCATTCATAATTCCTAGTCATGTTATTAGTTTCCCCTCATACGCCCACATTATTTTTCGTGATGATTTAATTGATACCTTTAGGACTCACTGCCTTTCCAATATTTTTTCCTCTCTAAATACTCTTTTCCTCCATGGTGTTCAGGCCTAACACTTTTTTGAATGTTTCCCTAGATTGCTAACCACTTAGAGCAATTTGATTTCTAGTTTATCCCAACCAACCCTATGTTTAATGATTATAGAGATACTAGACTACCAATAATAGCATACACCACAGATTGAAATCTCATCGATATCTCGTTAATTCTCGGCATTTCTTGCAGTATGACTGTCGGCTGAGAAACTGAGGGGTTTCTCGCAAGACGAGAACCTTGATTTTCTCGGTGATTTTCGCTGAGACATCATAGTTATTTCTCGGTAAAAATCGCCGATAAAATCCAATCTCTCGGCAACCAAAAAAAAAAGCCAATGCATTATAAAAAGTTAAAGGTTAAAACCATTATCACATTTTCTTATTTGCTCATAAAGTGAAAACTACGGATTTTATTATTGCAATTTTCTTGTGCCCTCATTCATCATTACAGTTGGTATTTCAAGGCTCAAGCTGTAAGTTTTAGACTTTTAGTATTTTATACTCAGCAGTATAGTGCAGCAGTGCCCTCATAATTCATTGCAGTTCGCCCGCTGATGCCATTAGTGGACTGTGCACAGCGGGTCGGGATTAAAAGTTTGAAGTTCGGTAAACTATGGAGCCTTGATGCTTCACAAGTTCTCAGTTCACACTCATAGTAACTTGGGCCTTGTATATACTTTATAGCATAACAGTTATACTATATACAAGTAAGTGGTATTGTGGTACTACTACCAGTAACAGTATACAATATGAAATTATGATTCATGAATATATATTTAGTATTTACTGCTTTGAATGAGGGTGAACCATAAAGCTGTGAAGTTGTGAACCATAAAAGTTGAGACTGCAGTTTTATATTTGTAGTATTTAGCAAGCTGCAAATTGTCATTGAATATACTTTGGACTTGGAGAGGGTAAAAAATTTTAAAATACAGATTGCAGTTTCATATTATTTGCATTGCCATTTGCCACTAATGCTCATTGACAGCTGAAGCTTGAGATTGAGAATAGTGCTGACAATGTTGGTATTGGAGAGGAAGAATTTTTACCTTCCACTTCCATTAGGCAGGCAGATCAAACTTATTCTAGGCACTAAAGATGAAAGATAATATGTATATTTGAGATTTCATGACTCTGAGCATTGCAGTGTGTAACTTTGTAGTTTGTACTTTGTACTTTGAGTTTGTAGTTTGCAACTTTGTAGTATTGTTACTATTGTACTCTTTTTTGATCTCACATTGATAGAAAATATAATTATGGGCCTATAGCATTCTCTACATTCATTTTTCATGTCATTTAACAATGTTTTACATTAATTTAAGTATATTTTATGAATTTATATGTTTTTTAAAGTAGCGATAAAGTTGCTGAGAAATTCCCAAGATCCGAGATCCAATTCAAATTTTGCCCTCCCAAGAAATCGCCAAAAACAAGATTTCGAACCATGGCATACACTTAACATGGCAGAGCAAAGTATCAGAACAACATCAGCTTTGTATTCTTTTAGATACATCTTAATACATTTCATAAAATACAGGAGATCTTGATACCAACTCCATTTCCCCGATGTAAATCATTCTATTTATATGACAAGAAGACCCAATGGGTTGTCGGTTAACACAACCGAACATAAGCACGAGAGTTATTACAAAATTATCGAGGCTGACAGTATAATCATTAACCACATAACTTGTTGGTTACTAAAAGATGTAATGACGCTGATACTTGTGAAAATATTAATGGTATAGTCTACATTACCTACCCACTCCTGGCCACCACAGCCCACCCCAACTCACCCTACCCCACCCCACGAACAAGAGTCCCTTCCAATACAAGTCAGAGATGCACATGATAAAATATGAGGCAAATGGAGCACAAGGCCAAGGCTGCAAAAAGGAAAAGTGGCACCACAATTGTCGCCAAACATTGAGGTGAAAATTCTTGGAAGAACCCCATAGCCCTGCAAAATGCTTACCACTCAGTTGATGGTTTTGTATCTATACATACTATACAACCTTACAATATTCTAGAGATGAAGGGAGACTTCCATTGAAATGGTTTAAAGATGCAGCCATCCAATAGAGTATTTTGCTTCCACAATAATCCATTGGGAGAGGCCTTTCCAATGCATTTCCCATTACATCACATAATTAACGTTGGAGTATGCATCCAAATGTTGTGATAACCATAAACTAAGCTTGTTGTCAAACAACTACAAGAAACTCAAATACTTTGCCTGGTGGTGCTTCCAAATTGCTTCCCATGCATGTAAACGGCTGCTCCAATGCATATGGTAGTTGAAGTTCGGTCAATATGTTTTCGAACAATGCCATCTACCATGAATGGCCGAACAAGAGGATGGTTGGCAGTGTATCCAGTTGCAGTAGGGCATTTGGAATGAGTGCTGACAACAAGGTGTTTAGGTTGTACAGTGGCAACAACATCGTATGACTTCAGGTCATAAAACAATGCAAAGCATACGACTGTATGTCGTACAACTATAGGTCGCATGGTTATGGGCGGTCTATGCATGCTCCTCCTGGTTGTTCAGACAAAACTCCTACTCGACCTTGTTCTTTTTTGTTCAACCCTACTCCCTCTCGACTATACACTGCTTCTACTCTCTTTTGATCGTACATTGTCATTGTTTCATACGGTTTTGTTATTCTTGTCCTATCATAAGGCCAAAAACTATGTTCTGTTGGGCTACGGCCATACGAGTTTATTATTTTTTGTTCGTGTTGTATATAGAATGTGAGCTAGATGTACAAAGTAGATGTTTGTTGGTCAAATGGGTAAGCTACCCTGATGTCTTGCTCGTCAAATGGCCGTACAATGCACGCAGTCGTTTTTGCTTCATATCGGTCAAATAAGTCTTATGGTGAAAGAAAATACTGCCAACTACCACTTTGTAATTCCTAGGTCACTTGGAATGATGCTTTTCCACCTGGAATTTGTAATATTATTGATAAAAGGAGATTTGATAACTACGAGATTTTCCATAGCGAGTCAAATTATGATATTGCTATCAAGATTCAACCGTGTAGTTTTTCAAGTCAAATTCCTTGACCCATGTTTCATGAGTAGTGGTCCACATGAACCCATCTCTCATGAGAATGAATGGTCCACTTAGCACTCATTACATCTAGGTGATGCTCACAGGGGTGAAGCATTGGGCCCTCCTGGGAGAGTACTCAAATGGGTGACCTCCCGGGAGGGCCAATGCTTCACCCCTGTGAGCATCACCTAGATGCAATGAGTGTTAAGTGGACCACTCATTCTCATGAGAGATGGGTTTGTGTGAACCACTACTCATGAAACATGGGTCAAGGAATTTGACTCGAAAAACTACACGATTGAATCCTGATAGCAATATCATAAATTAAAAGGACATTTACTTTTATAAATTTCCATGTGCTCATGTGTTTCTAAGTTTGACACATCAATCTTTTGGACCTTTTGAGTTTATTAATTTTGATGGCCATAGTTCAAAGTCTATATACTATTAATTGGGACTCATGCACTGCTTTCTTACACTTCGTACTATCCACATATGCTAGTTGCACTACCTTGTTATTCATTATGTGATTGAGATGAAATGGTGTTGCCCAAAGTATTTACTAAAAATTTGGCAGTACGGCCTATCAACCATTATTTTTAATATAATCATCGCGGGCAAAGAAATTCTTGTGCCATAGATAATTATCATTCACGTACTTTTGTTGTCTTTTTAACACAAGTACCCTTGATTTAAAATTCATGTGCCACTAGTATTGGATACGATAATGTTTCCAAGTTCTTATGTCTTAACATAGCTCTTGTGAAACAATGTGCCATGACTCTTTGTACACCCAAGTCGAGCATATTTGTCGTATCTAACCATAGTTCAAAAATACATTGTACTTCAACTTTTATTAAATTTGTATTGTTATACACAACATTCAGGGACATTGAGGTCGGTGCTTTGGACATCAAGTCGACTACCCGTTCCATTTAGTGGGTCAAATTATCATCAAACCTTGCACCTCTTACACTGTATTCTCTAAACTCCAATGGGTAAGCAAATTGTGAAGTTGATTGTTGGGAAGGACTTGTAATCACCGGCATCTACTTCTACCCATCCCACTACAAACCTTGGCCTTCTTCAATCTTTATGATCTCAACACTATTGCAATTAGGCTAGAACACTTCGTAAACTTCCATCTACCAATGGAACAAATCGGAGGGAGTTTGTCTCATCTTCGGAGCATGATTGTAACTCCAAGAACCCTTCATCAATCGGCTACATCGTACCTTGGTTCCAATCAACCAAGCATTCTTCTTCGAAATCCGAATCCAATGAGTTTGATGAGGTTGCTTCCTCACTGACTGACTAATTGATTCTTCAAATCTATGACATAATTCCATCCTTTGTTTTCAATGGAGATTAAATTATTTTTCTAGTTACGATCAACTTTGGTTGTTATCAACCAGTGCTTACCCAATGGTGCATCATAGGCCTTCTTTTGCAATGTGATGACCACAAAATATAACAAAAAGAGTTGAGTTCCAATAATTATCTTTTTTCCTATCGATATACCCAATACCTTAATACCATGTTGATCTTCTCCTACCTATTGGAATTTCAGAGGCCACATAGTTGGCTTCCCAAAGCTCTTCCAAGTCTCCTCTTGAAAAACATTCACACCAGAACTACCATCGACAATAGTATTCATCAATACCTGTAGAGAATTTCCATTGCACCAACTGTTGACTGTTGTACTAGGTTCATCTTCAAAAGCATAGGATCGATCAGTTGGTTACTTGAAGGGGACGTCAACTATAGGTTCATTCTTTTGATTTTTGCTCTCCCCACCACCTGACAT
Source organism: Torreya grandis (assembly GCA_037957365.1). Lineage (NCBI taxonomy): Eukaryota > Viridiplantae > Streptophyta > Pinopsida > Cupressales > Taxaceae > Torreya > Torreya grandis. The sequence goes on along the minus strand of JARHVA010005415.1, from coordinate 700,818 downwards.
TAGGTGCACCATTATACGCTCCATGTTCGTGCTAATGTCTTTTATGGTAGCAGTTAGAGCATTCTTGAGTTCTTAAATGCTTTGCAATAAGTTAGCTATTTTCACAAGTATAGTGTTCTGTAAGACATGCCATGCAATAGCTTTGTCAGACTCCAATCTACTCGTCATTGTGCTTGCTTGTATGTTCATGCAACTGACATCATTATTCAACCATCGCCCTCTTGACTTCCAACCTTTATCTGGCCAGCCTTTCCTTCTCCTAGATGGGCCAAGGTAATTTGTTTTCTTCACTTGTTCTCTATTATTGCCATAACTTGCTTACCCTTGACTATGTCAATCATATTGACGTTGGCTTGCTTTGGACACTTGCCATTGTTATGGTCCCCGGGCCTGCACCATCTACAGAGAATTCTAGTGTCATTTTGGTTAGGGCAATCTCTTGCAAAATGGCCCCACTCATTACACCCCCAACACTGTACAACTAGTCATCTTTGGGAGTCATACTGAATCTAACTCCTACCACCACTATTAATCTGTCATCGGTGGTTCCTTGTCGGCAAGATGGATGGTGTTGATGGTCTCCTTGTGTGAATAATACTTGGCCACTCTTATTCTGCAAATTGTACGAGCGGCCCTTGACTAAATGCCCCGTAACTAGACAAATCATGCATAAAATATCCTTGCCTTCGTTCTTATTATCTCCCTTTAGTTCCTTCATCATTCGGAGTATGTCATTTCTCAAGGCTCACATTGATCCAGGGTCACCATCATCGATGGAGATAGGTTCTCGCTTTCAATGTCCATGGCTTGGTTGTATGCATTTTCGTAAGATGAGTGTAAGACCACCTTCATCATCCTCCGCAATGAGTGTACCAACCCTTCAATGAACCATTGCTTCTTCAGCCATTATCAATTTCTTTTTCAATTTTTACCAATAGCTCTTTGAGTCTTTTGTTATAGGCAGGAACATTCTCGTGTTTACCTGGCCACGTATTATAGATTTCAACGAAAATCTCATCATTGTCTCTAACGCACTTAAGTTCATTCTTGAATGTTTTTATTAGTTTCTCCCATGTAACTTTATCATTGTTTGGTGTGTCAATGTACCAATTAATGGCCACGTCTCAAAGTTAGGGTTGTCTTCATCACATCCTTTTGAAGGTGTTCTCGCTTTCAATGTCCATGGCTCAGTGGTATGCATCTTCATAAGATGAGGGTGGGACCACCTTCATTGTATTCTGCAATGAGTGTACCAACCCTTCAATGAACCATCACTTCTTCAAGTTGTCGAAAAGTTCTTTTTCAATTTGGCCCAATAGATCTTTGAGTGTTCTCTTATAGGTGCCATTCTTGTGTTTACTCGACCAAACATTATATATTTCAGTGATAATCTCAATGTTGTCTCTAAGGAGCTTAAATTCATTCTCAAATGCTTTGCTTGATTTATCCCATGTAACATTATTATTGTTTGGTGCATCAATGTGCCAATCAACGGCCATAAATCAAAGTGTGGTTGTAAGGCATTGCAAACAAAGACATTCATTTGTGTGCCCATTGGCAATCCAAATAGTAACACGTCTTGCAATGTCATACGGGATCCTCCTATCCATCACTAGTGATTGTTGGTAGCTACTAGATTTTTGGAGATGGAATTGATGGGATAACCATGGCTCTAGTTATGGGTTGCTTCTGAGGTTATACGAATATAAGTCTCCTCCTTAAGAAGGTTTGCATCAGACATTCATATGCTTTCTTAGCACTATCGAACATGTCCCTATGCTCAACCCTTCCTTCGACAAGGATTCATACACTGTCTTGTATGTCGCTAGGTCCCCTTTTCATGCAACTCCATCTAGCTTGTCATTCAAGATGCCCCAGATTTTCTTGTGATTCTCTTGCAACATCCTCCGATCTAACCTAGTTAGAAAGGTCGACACTTCCTCCAGAAGGGGATCTGACAATCTTTACTCCTTGAAGTGAGTGGCTTAGGATCCACCAGTTTTTTATGATCCCCTGCTTGGTTTCGTCTCCGACTTCTATTTACACTTCGCCTTGGCTTTCACCTCAGCATCCGCTTCTAGTTCATACTTCGCTTGTAGGATTTTAAAATTCACAGCCTGTCGTAGCCTGTCTTATTTTGTGTTGCTCCAGCAATCAAGTAGACCATTTAACTTCTTGGTCCCCTCCCTAATTGTGTTCACTCTTCTCGTACGCCTTGATCTTCCTCTTATTGAACTCTTTGTACCGTTTGTAATATCTTATCTTGTTTCATGGTTATGTTTGACACATAGATCTTATAAGATAATGGGGTGCCCTGTCACGCTTCTCGTTTGAATTGACTTTAACTTGACCAAATATTCTTTAAAGGCACAATGCCAAAACATTTAATGATTATAGAGATATTAGACTATCAATAAAATCATACATAACACAGTGATTACATAACATATCGTTGCAGACCAGAGTATTCGAGCAACAACAACTTTGTATTCATAAAATATAAGTCTCAATACAATTCATACAAAACAAGGATGACCTGATACCATCGCCCTTTCTGTGATGTACATCATCTTTTTATATAACAAGAAGACCCAAGCGATTTTCAATTAACACAATCATCAGCAACCGAACTATATGCACAAGAGTTATTACAAAACTACTTTTTAATGGTCTAATTTGTCCAATTCATTGCAGCCTGCAAATCAGCCAAAACATGGGAAGCTCCATTAGTGTGGGACTAATCTTGCAAAGCAACCTCTAGAGCCAGCTATTTTTGTTTCCTAATCTAGTGATATTCTACCTAAACTACTTGCATGAAAGGGATATTTGGAGGAGGGAAGAGTTGGATGCAAAAAATGAAAGTGGTGATGCACCAGAAAGAAAGTGGGATGATCTCCTACCTATATGAACACAATGTTATATAGAATGCAAGAAGGGAAATGAACACGACTTTAAATAAATGAATACAAAGGGCAAGACGCAACATTAAGTCACCACAACAAGCTAACAACCAAGGGATAGGGGAGAGAGTCACGATAGCTATTATTACTTGTGGAGAATATTCACAATCACACTATACTTCAAAGAGGGCTCAGGGTATTCATACAAAACACAATAGCAATGGCTCATATCTAAATTATAGAATTCTGTAGACCTGAAAGTCCAAAAAATAATCCCTTTGCTCAAATGAGCTCATTATATATATAGAAGAAAGGAGAAAAGAAGAGAGAAGGAACAACCATTAATTTTTAGCTGCCCATTGTCATAAGTGGGGGAGAATCACACGTTAAATCTCTAATTTTGCCCATACTTTGCTTTTTGTAACTTCTGACAATCTTTGAAAATTTGGTAACTTAAGAAATCTTTCAAACACTCAATCCCATGCTTCCTTACATACTCAACCTGCTTTTGCTTTGAATTTCAGCTACTTCCAAATATTTAAAACAATAGCAGCTTTCCTTTTAAGTATTTAAATGATAGTGGACTCTTTTTTCCTTTCACATAACTTCTTTCTTGTTATTAAAAGGACTTTGTGGGCTAGCTTCACCTTTTGACTTTATGATCCGTTTATTTAAATAGTGAGGTCAGCCCACTATTTAAATTTGGTAATTTAAATAAAGCCCATTTACATTTATAAAAGCAGAAAAGCTTACGTTGGACCATTTTCTATGAGGAAAATTAGAATTTGGTAATTAAATGGAACCTAGGGTGGAAATTTTAACATTTTCACGGCTCTCAAGGGTAGCTTGCCTGCAAAGTGTAGAGCTCAAAATTGTTTTCATCTATTCGGCATAGGATTCATTAAAAACCCTATTTCATCCGATGCAGTCTCCCCTCCAATTTTTCTTTGACTAGTTCGAAAGCGAGGATTTGGGGGTGGAATCCCCTAGCAAGGTCAAGGGGCAGCCAAGCATAAATTGCCTTATCCACAACCTCTGAATTCCTTCTCACACAAGCATTTTTTCTCCATTTTCACCATCTCTGGATTGCTCGGAAAATGCCAATTTCTGCACCCTTTTGATATTATTTTCAGCTCAAACTCTCTGTTGTAGCTCAAGCTCATTATTTCCCTGTATTTTCCATGTCTCAGCAACCATAATTTTATTCATTTCCTCTCCCAGAAGATGGTTGTGCGGGTTGTTCTGTATGATCTCCCTTAGTTGATCAGAATGATTGAGGATTAGCGTCATAAGTGCCACCTACCGGCATGAGGCATTTTTAAGATATGACATCAGTAGCATATCCCAAAATAACTCATGTCGTTAGATCTTGAAAAGATGAACCTGAGATCTCTTTGCGCTTTTACCTTTATGCTTTCAGGGCTTTGAAGATCAATGGCTCAAGACCCTGCACTTGATTTGACAAAAGGAGGGGATTTTGACATTTTAAACTACATTGCCGATACGAATATGAGTACGGATACAAGTACAAGAATCGAATACGTGGATATAAGGAATTTTATTTTATTTTGGATTTGGATATGTTTTGGATACGGTCATACAAAAAAAAATATAAAAAATTACAATAATAAAAATATAGCGATATAAGCAAAATTAACCACATAATATGCATAGAGGAAACAAAATAAGTTAAATAACCACAACATAATCATAATTCAATGCCAAATATCATAATATTCAACGGTTGAACTTAGAATAATTTTATAATAGGTGCATAGTGCAAATGTTACAATGTATGGACAAAAAAAAAGACAAATCAGCATTTCATGATGCACTGTATTCATTTTTCACTTCCGCTGCGATCTCTTCATCATCACATGGTTCATTAGAACCACAAGAAGCAGCAATGCCACTCCCACTAGCTCCACTATGTAGGTTGTGTGAAGCACCATCTAGCTCTGTGTCAAGCAATGAAAGGTAGGCAACAAAGGCATCCAAGTCAACAATCTTCAGGTCCACATCCCAACACTTTATTGCCCTTTCCTTGTAATGAGGTTGTTTGTGTGAGAGAAGACGCAAGTTGGAATGCACATAGACCAAATCCTCTACCTTTTTCGCTGCCAATTTGTTGCACTTAACTGAGTGCATAAAGTTGTAGGTACCCCAATTCCACTCAGTTGAGGAGGAACTTTCAACCTATTGAAGCTGCAAAGTCAATTAAATTTTATAAAAGTTAAAAGTTAAAACAAAACATTGAAAAGTTCAAAAGAATGGTAGAAAGTTCAAAAGAATGGAAGAGAGTAAAAAAAATTAAAATCTTAGTTGTGATAGAATTTTTATTGCAAGTGTTTGGAGGTGGGTGGATGCTTGCCCATGGAGGTACCACCAAAAGTGAGCATCCATCTTGTACTTGTCACGAATAGTGCTAAGGGAGTGACCCACAAATGATATGGAATGTACAAACTCTTCTCTAACTTGGTCTTCTACTTTTGGATCGGGAAAAAGTCTAAAGAATGTTGCATTATATCCCTCAGCAACCTCAACATCCCTATATGGTGTGACCCTCCTGAGCAAAAAAAGGATCTCTACACTGTAGTATTTGGGCATTAAGGAAAAAGCAAGAAGATGCAATAGGGTGGTCATTTTGTTCCACTTTTCAATGAGATGCAATTGCACTTCTTTGAAGAACCTCTCCTTAAGATCCTACTCTTTAACATTTATGATGGATCTAATATTCTTAACCATTGAGTCGATTCCATCATAAATCTCACCCAAACATGGATGATCCATTTCCACATATCTCAACATGTTGATGATGGGCTCGGTAAAACTGAGAAAATACTCTACACATTCCCACCACAAGTCATCAAGAATCCACTCTTTCACCTTTGTGGCCTTCTCACTGTCTGCCTGCCTCCATACACTCCAAAATTGTTGATAACCATGCTACTCAATGCCTCACGCACCTTGACAAGTCATCTCAAGTCAAGTGTCTGTGAGGCAAACCAAGTGTCAGCAACCTAATATGAAATTAAAACAAATAAAATTAAAAAATATATATTCAAAAATAAAAACACTACAAATTACAAAATTACAAAATTATATTAAAAATATAAATGATTCATGAATGATAAAATTAAGAGTTACCTTCAACAACTGCAACTTCAACAAGGCCCTGAAGATGCCTAGGGACATGTGATGGTTAGTTATGAACATTTGGATCTCGATCGCCTCCTCATAGACTTGTTTGATCCAGTCAATTTTTTTCTTCACTTTTTGCAACATAAAATTGAGGGAATGAACGGCACAAGGTGTCCAAAATATGTGCACATACCTTGCCTCAAACAACATGCCCGCAACTTTGTAATTTTTGGTGTTGTCCATTACAACTTGGACAACGTTTTGAGGCCCCACTGCCTCAATGGACTCTATCAAGATGTCGGCAATGAATCGTGCATCATTCACTTGCCCCTCACAATCAACGGCCCTAAAAAACATTACCCCTTTAGGGCTCACTGTGACCACATTAATCAATAGGCTATTTGTCGTATCTTTCCATCCATCAGAAATGGACACCCCTGTTTCGATCCACAAATCCTTCATGGACTTCAATGCATCTTCAACTTGTTTTTTTTTTGTCAACAAAGTGGTGCGCACCTTTTCATAACTTGGGCCAATGAACCCTTTAGGGGCAACTTGATAGATCTCACCATATCCGACTAGTATGGTCATCTAACAACATTAAATGGCAACCCACATATGTAAAGACAATGCGCAATGCTCTGCTCCGCTATGTCCTTGGATTCATTATGGAATGCTTTGTCCAATGGGCCTACATCTTTTGTTCTCTTGCAACGAACAAGTGAATCCTCTTCCTCTGCGGCCGCGATGGGTGTAGCAAAAAATGGGTGTGATGGGGTCACCACATTAACACGAGGTGGATCAATAAGCGGTGATCCTTTCTTTCTCGAATGATGCTTTGATCTTTGCCCAACAATGGCATATGCGTCTTCTTGCTCTTTGACATATGCAAGGATCTTTGCCTAGGGCAAGCCCTTTGTTGGCTTTCCGTTTATGTTCGGCCCACCACAAGCTTTGATTCCAACATTAGGAATCACACACAAATGGACTTTCACCCAACTATACGAGCTCTTGTATTTATAGTTACACTCTGAGCAAAGCTAAAAAAAACACCCTCCACCAGGCATATGTTCTAATATTGTCACATACTTCCAAAGGGGCATTTGCAAATCAAATTTGAGAGCTATCCCTTGGCCCACCGAACTAGCACTTGCAGCATGAGACATTCTAACAAATCCCTATAGCCCCTCGTAAAAAATAAAAATATTGTTATTAAATTTAAAACATAAAGCATTTGGTATTTGTTGAATTAGTGGTTAAAACTTATAAGGAATAACAAAAAAATATTAAAATTAAAACTAGTTACAAACAAAACAAAATAAAAAAGACACAAAACTAAAAACTTACCTTAAATCAGCAAATCCTCTTCCTTGCAAGCTCCTTAAACTCCTTGGCGCCAAATGGGTAGAGGTAGTAGTGTAGGATTAGCAAAGGGAAGAAGTTTCAATCCTATGCAATTGAAAAAATGAAAATGAAAAAACAAATGTGCAATGAAAGGTAAAAATGCAATGAAAGGTAAATGTGTTGTTTACTTTTGATAAAAAGAGTGTGAAAGTTGTTTTCAGAGTTGGGAATCTACTTTAGTTTGTTTTTAATTGTATTTTGAAGTCCATGTTTGACTTTTCATTGGGTGAAATTGAAAAAAAAAAATGGCCTGGAAACGCCAGGGTATGTCTTTGGGTCTGCAGATATGCCCGGATACTTCCCAGGATGTATCCGGTCATATCCGCAGGCCCAAGGACGTACCCTAGACGTTTCCGCCATAGTATTAAAAAACACAAGTACTCCGGGTACCCTCGAAAAACCTGATTTTTTTTTGCAAAATGGGTAAACGGTCGGGTAACCGCTGGCTGGTTACCAAGCCAAAAACTGTGGTTTTTTTAGAGCGGTTACCCTCCAAAAACCGTGCTTTTTTGCCAAGTAACCGGTCAAAAACCAGCAACCTAAATAGTCTAACCGACATGCACTCTTATTTGCTTTAAAACTAAAATAAAATATGTTTATGACTCTTAAGTTATGTGTTCTTTGAAACTCTACAATCATTTCTCTAAATTAATTTCATTTTCTTATGTATTTTAGTGTATTGTATGAATTTATATATTTTTTAAAGTAGCGATAAAAGTGCCGAGTAATTGCCGGGTACTTGCCAAGTCTCGAGTACGGTTCACATTTTTTCATTGTTGAGTAACTGCGGTTCCCGAGTTTTTATACTATGGTTTCTCCGATTTTTCCCTAGCGTACCTGTATCCAACGACGTTTCGTACCCATAGCAGGGGTCTACAGGGGTGAATCTGGTAATGTAGATTTCAAACAGTTGAGTGGGCCCCTTCATTCGAATGCCTTTTATAATTTTAAGCCTTTTATTAAAATAAGATCCAATAGCTTGAGATTACCTTGCTTTCATCAAGATAGCTCATGGATGCAAGTGTCCTTTCCCAGATTTAGCTCATGGCCATCATCTGTCCTTTGACGTTTCCAATTCAAATATGACCTACAAATTTAACAAGTCTTTTAGCTTTTAATAAAGCTCTATCTCTTCATGTTAGAAATTAACGATTAGTTGGGCTTTGTCTAATCCAACAGCGTGAGGGTCTTTCTAGACATGACATCATCTTGACTTTTCACATAGGTTCACATCGATAAATCTGAGGGCGATCAACAGTTGGAGGGAATTTTGAGCTTCTTCATATTTTAGCCTTAGTCCTTTTTTAATTTTCTAAATGTCTTCGAATGCAAACATGTAGACTCCACCATTTATTCTTTAGTCAATGGCATTGTTTCCTTTTGCATACAAATCCAACCGCTGGAGATGCCCTTGCCTTCATCAAATAGTTCAAGGCTACCACCTATCTTGACTTTTTAACGTATGGCCCATGAATTTTTCTAAGGCATTAGGCTCTTTTTAGCCCTATGAGATCAATGGTGTGAGATCACTTCTTTTAAATCTGACAGCATGAGCAGATTTTCCCAAATAACATCAACGTGACTTTTCAAATAGGCTCACACTGTTAGATCTGAGGGAGACAATAGCTAGAGGTAACTCTCAGTTTTTTTGGTTTTTTTTTTAAAGGATCACATTATATTAGAAGGAAATCAAAAGATATAGATTCTACTATGCCAAGCTTGAAAATTGTTGATCCAAGCCTAGGCAGTATACAAAAAAGGAAACACATTAGTACTCATAATCATAAGTCTAAAGAAATTATGTTTGTCATATCTTTTTGTATCTTGGTTGACCACCATAACAGGGGCAAGCCATAACAGAGAATGTTGTGGTTATCTAAAGCCCAATTGGCCAAGCCATCTGCCACTTTATTTGACTCTCTAGGAGTATAAATGAATTGCACTTCCTGAAACCCTTCCTTCAACTTGTTGATATTATCCATCTCTCTAGCAATCCTCCGATTACTGCTTGTACCAATCTCCTTAGTGGAAAGAACATTGACAATCACCTTATAATCCACTTCAATTTGGATCTTTTGCCATCCAACTTTTAAATCCACCTGCATCCTTTTCTTTATTGCCTTGATCTCTGCTAAATTATTAGTGGCATATCCCAGATTTTTAGGCAAACAGAAAAGCGACCTCTCTGTCCGGAGTTCTACCAATACCTCCAATGGATGCTAAACCCGGATTACCTCGAGATGCACCATCTGTATTTATTTTACCATAACCCATTGGACGAGGTTTCCAAAGTCCATCTATTTGAGGTTTGATTTTATGTTGGAAACTCGGCATAGTAGAATTATGAGGTTGTAGAGGAAGTTGTTTACAAAGATTCTCCCATTCAGGAGTGAGAGGAGTGGGAAGAGAAATCTTATGTTTGATAGTTTCAGCAATATTGAGTTTGATTTTCTCCCAAACATAATTGATATCTCTACTAACGTGTAGAAAAATTATGTTATTTCTTTCCTTCCATGTATTCAAGAGGAGAAGGGAAATACCGGACCACAAGGCTGGCATGAAGTTTTGAGCTGTCGCAGTATGGCATTTCCATTCTCTACGTAGCTGCTACAAAGACCAAAAACTTATCCAACCAAGGTTAAACAAATTAGACAGCCGGTGCCATAAAGAGAGCACCCAAGAACATTGAAAAAACAAATGAGAAAGGGATTCCTCATCTTCCAAACATAGTACACATCTAAATGGACCATAAAAGCCATACTTCTTGAGTCCATCACCAGTTAGGATCATCCTGAGTAATAGCAGCCAAACAAAGAAGCTGACTTTAGGCCACATGGCAGGCTGCCAGGTTTTTTCAAAAGGGAAAGGACAGCCATTTTAAACATTTTCTTCATGGAAATGGGCTTCTTCGACCATCAAATTCTCCTTCATTTTTTTGCTCCAAGGCTCCGCAAATTCCCCAAGCTGGTCTTTCATTGAAGCATTACCAGTCTGACCTTTTAATTTTAGCCCCAATGGTCCCTTTTAAAAGTTGTTTACATCTGAAAATTCCCCAAACTTCAAACATCCACCTTTGCATATGAAGCCAATGATCTGCACCTGTTAAATTCTTCCTCATTTCTCTTCCCAATGCTTTGAAATCCAGCCGTTCTCTTGAAGACACAGTAAATTGAATACTGAGATTTAAAAATTTTACTCCTCTAGCATCCTCACAAAGCTGCTCTACTCTAATAACTGCCCCAAAATTTATATACAATAGAAGAAACACATACTATAGAGTAATGCCAGAGGCATATTATTGTACTGGAAAGGGAATTCCTACTCTAATCTCTAAGGTGGAAGCTAGCCTAAACAAATACACTCACAAGAATGGTGAAATAGATCCATTTTCTAACTATGAGCTGCCATGAAACTTAGCTTGAGACTTTTACAGCTACACGGAAGAAGGGCAAGAAAAAATTATACCTTTGGTATTGGATATTAAGTTTTAGTGGGATTTTTACTCGTGTGTATTTTAGTCATTTACCCAAATGACCTCTATGAGTAGTCATTTATCCAAGTGAAATTTTTTAGTCATGTATTTATGGTGATAATTACAAGGCAAGGGGACCCACTTTAGCACACAACCATTGTAAGCATTTGTTAGCCCAAAGTGGTGAATGACATTCATCTTTCCTCCCCCCTACTAACAAATGTTTACAAAGGTTGTGTGCTAAAGTGGGTCCCCTTGCCTTGTAATTATCACCATAAATACATGAGTAAAAATTTTCATTTGGATAAACGACTACTCATGGAGGTTATTTGGGTAAATGACTAAAATACACACAAGTAAAAATCCCATTAAAAACTAATATCCAATTAAAATTACTCTTGAAAGCCTTCAACTTAATACCTTTGGTCTTTCCTTTCTTCTACAAAAAAGAGTTGCTCTTCCTTTTCTAGGATGAATGTTTGTATTGGCTATTGCTCACTGAAGGCTTCATCCCTGTGTTGTTGTGCATACACAGTGATCTCAAAAATGTTTAACTTTAGCTGATCTTGCCCTCTATCTTTCAAAAGAGCTTGAAACCTTATAGGAGACCCATCCTTCACATGAAAGCTTCTACAATTTTCCCCAAGGGGGGTTCCTCTTCATTGTGAACAGCAATGGTACCTACAAGATGATCTTATTCAAAATAAAAGAAAGGATTCATGGCATGGTCAGAAAAATCAGATTCATCATGAGAAGATACAGAAAATTAATTGGGGATAAATCTTCCCTTTCATCTATTCCTGAAATAGAGTATGGTTTTTTAATGGCTGCCTCAAAAAGAGACTCAAGGTCTGGACCAAATAAACCTTCTTCAAGAATGTCCTACTTTCAAATAAAATCAGAATGTGGCCCTTTGACTTAACTTTTACTCTCAAGCTGCATTGATTCCTCAAGTATCTTCAGCCATTTGTGTTCCTCAAGAGGAGAAAGTTCATCTTCCTAACCGCTCTCTATTGCAGCCAAGAATTCCTCAAAATCTTCTTCTTCACTCAGCTCCCTCTTGACATATGCATGGTCCATCCTCTTGGCATCCAAACAGTTATTTTTATTCACTATGCTCTTCCTCTTGATTACAATGGCAAAAAACATAATCATCTTCCCTTATTTCATTAGCCTTAGCCTTAAAGATTACTGGAAATCTTTTCAAACTGAAAGAAGACTCTCTTTATTGGTTTAGGCAAGATTGAGGAAGTTGTTGGACCCTATGGGGCTGGGGATGATACATTGGAGCACTTGGGATAGCTAGTTGTTCTCGGTTTTTTTGAATGGCTAGTTGATGCTTGAAAGCCAAAATCTCATTTGACACTTGTGTGAGAAAGGTTTGAATCTCGGTCATGGACAAAGCTTGGGATGGTTGGGTTAGGCTTGGGATTTGTATGGCAGAGATTTGGGCATAATGAATAACATCATACAAAACAGGAGAAAGAGGGATTATAGGTATTGGAGGAAGAACACCAACCTACACAAGATTTCTCTCAACAGTAACAAGAAGTTGATAAGCCTCTAGTAATGTCCTTCCACCTATAGATTGTAACATGATAACAATATCAAAATGCAAGGCTCTAAGGTAATATAGAACTGATGCACCTGGTAAGGGCCTGAATTCAGCAGGGATCCTTTTCTAGGGCTTCTAAAAACTGAGATTAAAATCTACCATGTGCTCCCTAGCATCCCTCTTGATTGTAGGCAATTACTGAATGAGAGCAATCACATCTACATCCTCTTTAAATTGCTTATACAATGTTTCACCAAGCTCATCCCAAAGAGATATGGACTGAGAAGCTAAAAATCGGAACCAATCTAAAGCTTTTCCCCTAAAAGAAGAGGCAAATAGCCTAAGAGCTACATCCAACTCTATGATATTATGGACTCTGTAGAGGTTTGCCACATCTTTGATGTGGTATATGGGAGTTTTGGAGCCATCACCAATGAATGTTGGAAGGGCTTTTAAAGCTATAGTGGGGATAGGATTCCATTGCCACAAATGTAGTGGGCTCTCAGAATTCCATGACACAAAGGGAAGCGCTCTTGGATTGGCCATAATAGTTTGATTTCATTACAGCAGCAAAGAAATATTGATGAAGAAAATTTATTTGAAGAATCCCTGATATTTCTTGTTGGATTTATGATCCAAGTACATTTTGTTAGTATGTTGTACAGGGCATGCAACTTGTATGAGACTCCGCCTTTCGAATACTTTAAAGTTAGTAACTTTATATTAATGCTAATAATTAATATCAGAGTGTTAATAAATTAGTTGGTAGTTACGGGTGGTTGAGTCCCTAAGTAAATGGGTTGTGTAACTTGCTCTTAGCAAGTTATATAAACATCATTTAACCTGATACAAAAATAATTAATAAAATTATATGGTACACATACCATTTCTGCATATTTTTCCTGTGTACTTGTCCCAACATTTCTCTTGAATATGGAGGAAAGGTTTGCTTCTCTTTTGAATATAGATTCCTTTGACCAGCAGAGTGGACAAGTGATTGTGTTTGCTTAAAAAAGTAAATGAATCTGTAATTCTCACCAAAATTTCAGACAAATGTCTGCAATTAGGGAGATTTTCTTGAAATTTTTAAATTAAAAAAAAAACATCCCGTCCAACTGGACGTGCCAAAACTGCTAATGGTCTTATTTGTCTGACTGATTGCAACCCACAAATCAACCAAACATGGAAAGCTCTGTTAGTGTGGGACCAATCTTGCAGAGCAACCTTCAAAGCCAGCTGGTTCTTTTTCCTAATCTAGTGCTATTCTGCCTAAAATAGTTACATAAAAAGGAAATATAGAGAGGGAAAGAGTTATGAGGATGCAAAAAATGAAAGTGGTGATGCACGAGAAAGCAAGTGGGAAGATCTCCTACTTATATGAACACAATACTATCTAGTATGTAGGAAGGGAAGTGAACGCAAGTTTGAAGAAATGAATGCAAAGGGCAAGATGCAACACCAAGTCACAGCAGCAAGATAAAAATCAAGGGACAGGCAAAAGAGAGTCACAATAACTATTATTACTTTCAGAAAATATGCACAATCACACTATACTTCAAAGAGGGCTCGATATATTCATACATAGGATAATAGCAACGGCTCATATCTGAATTATAGAACCAGTCCCTGTTGCAAGAAACGTGATAGGAGAGGATCGTTTTGCATTAAAACGGGGGGAAATGGAAACGTGACAGCAACCTGTTTTTTAACGGCAATTTTTCATTTCTTTGGGAACCGCAACGCCCAATCCCATTTCAGTGATTATCCGATAGAACAGTCCCGTTTCAATTACCATATGTGCTGATATATTTCAAAGGCTTATTAATATTTTAAAACTTTATTACTTTTAAAATTCTTTATTAAGATTAAAAAAAAAAAATATATATATATAATCAATTTTTTAAAATGATTATATTAAATGAAATATAATTTTTTAGGTAAACAATGAAAAATTATAAAAGATTATAATAATTATATATTGTTTTTAACATATTTTTTTAATAAGTATTTTTTTATAGTTTATATTAATATTTAAAAAGTAATGTTGAACAATTAACCATTATAATTCTTAACACTTAAATTTGATCATTAAATTTAAACCCTAAAATTTGGAATGATATATTTATATATAAATAAAATATTTAACTTTATATTAATATATTATTTTTTTAAATAAAAATATTAAAAATTAATAAAATATTAATTTTTTTAAATTAAAAATTAATTATAAAAATTTATATTTAAATATTAAAATTAAATCTTGTTAAAATCTACTTTAAATAAATAAATACATCTATTTAAATTATGTTAAATATTAAATAATTTATTATATTATATTACATTCTGTTGTAATTGTAGGATGTCTATTTGTGTAATTAAATTATAAATATTTATTTTTATATTAAAAATTATTAAAAAAATGTATATATAAAAAATTCGTTTCTTATGTGCAACCTTTCATAAGGACGTTTCTCGTCACGTCGTTGCGGTCACGTTTCTTCGTTTCTCGTTTCTTACAACATAGGAATCAGTAGACTTGAAAGTCCTAAAAATCATCCTTTTTCTCAAATGAGCTCATTACATATATAGAAGAACGGAAAAAAAAAAAAAAAGAGAAAGAGAACAGCCATTAATTTTCAGCTGCCCATTATCATAAGTGGAGGAGAATTAAATGGGAGATCTCTGATTTTGTCCATACTTTGCTTGTTGTAGCTTCTAACAATCTCTGCAACTTTGCTAGCTCAAGAAATCTTTCAAACACTCAAGCCAGTGCGTTCGTACATACTCAGCCTGCCTTTGCTTTGAATTTCATTTACTTCCAGATATTTAAAAGAAAAGCTTTCCTTTGAATATTTAAATGATAGTGGGCTCCTTTTTCCTTTCACATAGCTTCTTTTTTTTTATTACAAAGCCTTTATGGACTAGCTTCACCTTTTCAATTTATGAGCCTTTTATTTAAATAGTAAGGTGAGCCCGCTATTTAAAATTTGGCAATTTAAATAAAGCCCAATTACATTTATAATATCACAGAAGCTTAAGGTAGACCATTTTCCATGGGTAAAATTAGAAATTGGTAATTAAATGGAACCTGGTGTAGAAATTTAAACACTAACCAAGGTTGATAATATAATCATTAGCCACATAACTTGTTGGCTACTAAAATATGTAATGACGTTGATGCCCATGACAATACTAATGGTATGGTCTATGCCCTGACCTTGAATTATCAACGATTTGCCGTACTCATCATGGCCCATGCCTCCATTACAATTCCCACCTCTCACTACACATGCCAAATCCCTTCCATATCCATGTTACTCTCTACACACCCTCTTCTATTTACAGTACGCTAATCTACTTTCACCAAAGCCATAGGCTCCAGTAATTACTCAACAACTTCGCGCATGATAGGAATCCAAAAAAATGCACGAAAAAGCAGGCCTCTATGAACTCATGCTATCCTAGATATGAAATGTACCATAACTCTGCACACAAGTCTTCTCATAAATAAATATCAATCACATCTTGAACTGCAGAAATCAACGGTTTGGCCAAGGCTCACATTTTGGAATCAACATAAATCAGATTTTCCCAGTTACAATACCACACTTTCTCCTCTACATCTTATTTGTCCCAGCCATGGTAACAAGGATTGTCACAGACGTTTGTCTCAAATATATTTTCCCAACTTGGAAAATCCCTAGAGTGGCCTTTATCTTTGACAAGTCTCCTCTATTGATATAGGCATAATACATGGACAATAATTTGCTTAGTGACTTTAGTAGCAAGGCACAGGTCTCTTAGATTTGTACAAGATGTTCTCCATTTCGAAGCTACTTGCAACAACACTCCTATATTTCTACAAAGGTGTTTAATCAATCCCTTGGCCTCCCTCTCCCACTTGCCTCTGTATTACAACAAGAATATTCTCATTAAAGAGCAAAACTCATTGAAATTTTGAACTCTATATTATCTGAGTACAATCAATATGGATTCACAATCCATTGCAAACTCAACAGTAGTTTGCAATTGAGAAGAGTCTGCCTATCAACTAAGAATAACATTCCGATTTTGCAATCCATTGCAAAGTACAAAACAACACTTTGGGTCCTGTGAGCATTATAGGATAAAACCAGGATGTTGAACAAACACATGCCTCACACAAGTAATCAAGAAGCATCTTTGACACATGGAGGTCAATCGACACATCACAACCTAAATCAAGAATCAGTTTGAGGAATTGAATTGGTTGGAATATGATATGGTTCAAAGAACTTAATTGAACCGTAACTGATATGGATGAGTATATATGTAATGCACTTGATTCTCATCGACTCGACATGGTATTGGCACTCTCTTAATACTCTTCGTAGCATTCCTCCATTCTATTTGTTCATACAATCATCCACAATCATATATTCACACCCTCACGCCACACAGTTCATCTCTAATCTAGGCTCACGCGAATACGCAATATTGCATCCCATTTCAGCATTGTAATAAAATGTATTATACCATGTTCAAAGAGAATAGAGGAGCTATTGTTGCTAATCTTTTAATTCCATTGAATGCATAATGGTGCTTCTGTTTTGTTTACATTTCCATTGCATGTTCAATTATAACTTGTAGGTGAATTAGATAGATCCATCTACTAGTTAGTCTGCAAGTTGCCCTCTATGCCACTCCTCGGCCTGCCATAGAGGATTGGTATAAGAGCACTCTATCCTGATCAAAGTCCAAATTCTACCAGCTAGTTCTTCAGAAACCCTCATTGGTTCTCATCATTGCATGCATCCCCGTTCATAGGATCGAAAAGAAGGCATATAACCCGGCTCCATCTTTGACTATTCAAAAGAATGACTATCAAAGAACAAGATCCTTGAAAGAAACTTGAGTCAGTAGATGCCCAGAAGCTCATTCGAGAAGCATTGGAGGAACAAATAAAAGTACTCTTTTCCCAATTCTGTAACTTAATATTCTAACTAGGTCCCTCAAAAACTTAAACCACCACTATCTCCTCATTCCAACCCCAGAATCTATTCAATATACAAGTCAATCTTGACATCTTGGATTCCAAGGCAAAATTGATGCTGAGGCACCAGATCAAGCTTGAAAAAAAGATTGTCTGTAGCTTGCTTTTAGTGTTTTAAATTGTATATTACGTTAATATTTTCTACAAGAGGTAATAATTTACAGCCAAAAAAATATAGTAAACTATAATTTTTTTTAATGCCCTTCATTTCTTTTAATATATATATATATATATAAAAGAAAAAATTCCATTAGTTTTTTCTGTCTTGAGACTATTTAGTTTTAAATTGTTTTATAGGTTATCCAAAAGACCTAGACATCAACAATTTTTGAATTGACAGGCATGATTAATTTGAAATTACAGACCTGCACTGGATGATTCCCTGAGACAACTGGAGGCATACTACATAATCAACCATATCACAAAGGTGGAAAAAGATCATCTTTGTAGCACTTACGATGCCCAAACCAGTGCTCCATTGGTGGCATATCTTATAATGTGGGCTGTGAAAAAGACTACAATCATGTCGACACATGGGCTAAGTTGTCACTTTTGTACTCAAAAAATCCTATCCTCTCAAGCACTATAATGATGAATAGCACTAAAATAATGAATACATGAAGTTCCCATTGTTGAGGCAAGAGAAATTTCTATGAAATCTACACGTCTTTTGCGAAACAAGCCATCACAAGGTACTAAAGTACGTCATGGGCTTCATTACTACATGTGTCAAGATGGAAGCTTACCTTTCAAGACCAATCCCTCACGAAATGCTTAGAATAGCACTACACAACAACCATCTCGCAATGGGCAACCTTCACCTAAGCCACAGAAGACTATGGCAACCCAAAGCTCTCACCCAAAAACTACAAAGAGAACTCAGAAGGGAAATAAATGGTGCATTCATCACAAGGATGATACCCATGATGATTGTGATTGTTGGGCACAAAAGACTTTGCTCACTTAGACTTTGCAACCCATAAACAAGAACAAGTAGAACACCAATCCATATGTTCCATGAACTTAGTCATACTTGAATGTTTGTGAAATATACGTGTTGAGATAAATTCTTAAATTTGGAGACCTTGGACCAAGCCTATCTACATGCTACCGAGATGGAGGAAAAATCCAAAATGAAACAGAAAGGTCCATATTCTTCTGGTCCCTCGCATAAGAATAATCCCTCAAGAAATGCTCCAAATAGCATTGTGTAGCAGCCATTTTGAAAATGGGAAACCTTCACCACAACCATAAGTGACTGCGCAACCAAAATATCTTGTCCAGAAACATGACAAAACGAAGGGAAAGAAAAGGTGCAGCCATCACAGGGTTGACACCCAAGATGATTGTGAATGTCAGGTGCACAACCTTTTTCACTCACACTTCGCGATCTGCAAACAAAAATGAGAAGAACGTCGGTCTATATGTTACACATTGCTTGAACATTAACACAAAGCCACCATCCATTGATGTTGAAGAGAAAAAGCATATTTTCAATGTTGTGTTAGGTCAAGGGACTTCCCCTCTACATTGTCAGACACTACAAGCCAAAACAATAGAATTTAGAGTGATAGACTGAAATGCACATACCTTTGAAAATCCAAGCACACCCACAACCTTACTCTCTTGGGTTGTCCCAAAAGGAAAGTGTACTCAAAGTATAGTATTGCACCTTTGTGATTCCGTTACTTGCAATGTGGAACCACTTGAAATTTGTGATCTTCTTGGTAAGACATTTGTATGACTAGGATGTGAACTAAGCCTAATAGAGAATTAAAACAATAAAACTGGTCCATCAAGGCGATCTATTTCCTCTATCACATTTTGGAGTCTCCTGCCAAGAAAAACATCACATTGGTATATGTGAAGCAATGCACAAAGCTCACATCTCATGCCTAGAATATTGTGCTACTCATGTTCGCCTTGAGACTTTGCAAAGCACTACAAAGAAGCATATACTTGCAATTCTACCAATTGGGTTTGCAAAGTAGAAGAAGCAACTTGACAATCTTCTACAGTAATCTAGAAATGTCTAGTAAAATCCCAAAGGCATTCCATCACATTGCTCCATCAAGCATCACATCAATCTCCCTTCAAGATCTCCACTTCCAAATAGCCCTTTCTATCACAGATCAATATGAGAGAATGATGAGATTTGCAGACAAATTCAAGAACTCCTCAACCAAGGTAAGTGTAGATACCTAATTTTGGTACAAGGCTTATTATTGAGATGTTTTTAGCATCATTTTGTGCACATGGTCCATGGGTTCGTATTAGGTACTATAGTCATCTAAAATCTCATTTAATGCAATGAGTGTCACTTGAGACCACCCTATCCTTAGCTTAGCCCTAGACCTATCTTAGAGCCTCTTTTGATCATATTTTAGCTTTTATGCACGTCTAGCCTATTCTCAGATATACCAAGATCCGCATTGAGCCATCACCTAGGCATCCCCGATCCTTTTTCACACATTCCAGCCACTTAGACACTAGTGCAGCTCCATTAGTCTATAGCGCAGTGCGCTATTGGCAAAGGGCGTAGTGCTATTGACCCTTTGCTTCCTTTGCCCCTAACGAATATCTTTCCACTCCCCGAAGCATCTTAGAGTCAGCCTAGACTCATTTCATGTCTTGACAAGCATCAAAACACTATATAAAGACCACTCTTATTCATTTATCGGATAGATGACAATTCTCATGAACAACCTCAAAACCTAATGTGCAAATTAAGGTTATTGATCCCTATTTACCCCTATTTTTGCATACATCCATCTACAACAGCTCAGAGCTCAGTTTTACTCAGGTTTCCAGTTTCAATTCACTCTCAAAGCATTCAAATTGGCATTCATATACAAGTATACTAGCATCACTCTCACTTGCACCAACGCTTAGATTGGGAGAACTACATCAGGCTTGATCCCCTTTCGAGGTATTGGTATGTACACATCGCTCAGCTCATGGGGTGTTAAACCCAATCTACCCTACTAACGCCACTCTTCTTCCACTTGTGTTCATCAAAACCCTAGCAAGCATGCAAAGTTAGGGTTTCATAGTGAAATCAGTCAAAGCACAGAACAGACAACGATCTAGGTCTCGCTCATATAGGTACAGGTTTCCCGAAACAGAATGAAGGTCTGCCTAGAATTTCACTGCTTCACTTGCACAAAGTCATTAGCGCAATACAAGTCAATAACGTTGTGCGCTATTGGCAAAGAGGGTCGTGCTATTGTTTGAAGAGGATTCTGACACATGTTCTCTGCTGACGACACTCTGCTCTGCTCCTACACTTCCCTGCTCGTCCACTTGTCTGTCTCAGTCATATTTTCCAGCTAAGTACACCTTTTCTAATTCATTGTTATTTATAGAATATTCAAATAAATCAATTTTAAACAAATTAGTGGCTATTGATACTGTAGTATTTTATTTCCTGATTTATTACTCAACTCTTTATCAACCTTACATAATCCTTAAAAAGATGAATCGGGCACTTATTGTCATTTTTGCATGTGTTTTGCTCTCTTCTTCATGTGGCCCCATTCTCTCTTCTTTTGTTTTCTCTTTGTTGTGTTTTCTAGTCTTTGGGATCCCCTCCTCTTTCTTCTATCCATCTTTTGGTGCTTTTCTGACTGGGACACATTTGGTGGGCCACCGAATGTGTCCCTTCTATTTTTGTGGGTCCTCTACTCCTTCCTTTTCACTTGTGTGGGCCTATTTTGTCAATTTATTTCTCTTTCCTTGTGTCTGCTTGCATGCCAATAAGTTCCCTAATTTAAATTTGATAAGTATATATATACAAAGCCTCATAAAGGCATTTCAATAACAAGTCTCAAGAGGAATCATCTTGCATTCAAATCTAGGCACACTCTACAAAGTGTTATTTGCATTCTTAAGAACTTGCATCACGATTTTAGTTGCATTTTGTACCAAAAGAAGGATAGGAGAATGTTCATGTAGTTACATTTCACTTAGAGAGAGAAGGCAACATCCTTACTAATTCTATTCACATCGCACTAGAACTACGTTGGCTCTAATTCCAGTGTGCAGGATATGTAGCTCTAACTCCTTGAATGTTGCTCGAGCCAGCTCACCCTTTTATTGTTCTCCAACTCCCCTTACAAGCACATGTGGAAAATTAGGTCAAGAAGACAAGAAGCTAAATCAGACATTACTACTTGTCAATTCCATGAAGTAATCACACAATTTTGTTCGGCATCAGCCAATCCACCTACCCTGATTTTTGCGAAATCAGAAAAGGTGCCAAGGACACATTCGGCGCCCAAGTACACATACAGTGTCCAATCCAACCTAGGGAGATGTGACGGTCAAATTTGCAGAACTGCAGTACAATGACCTCCAGAGTTATATTTTTGTTTCAAAGCAACTAGGTGTGTTTGATTCTATAAATTTGTGATCTTTAAATTGTTTTTGCTTCCATATTCTTCTAGTCGAACCATTTGTCCATGTTTTTAGCCATGAGATTGATTTGAATTTCAGTTTTGACTGCCCTCGTTTTAGTTGTTTGTGTATGCAGTATTTACCCCAAAACCACAAATAGGTAAAATATTTTGGTGAATCTAATACTCCTACACTCCACCTAGGGTTTCTTGCCCTCCTACCCCTTAGGGTTTGTTGTTTGTCATTAATTTCAGTTCTGATTTTTAAAGTTTTAATCCTTTAATCCATCTTCCCTTTGCTTGCTCATAGTTTATGCCCTTGCTTAGGTTGCTTCATGATTTATATCAGCAAAATGGATAATTGTGATTTGAATGCTATGTCTTTATTGAAGAAAAACATTGGTACTTTGAGTGATGAAAATGCTGGTTTTGTTGCTAGACAAAAGGTTGATGAATGTATTTTGCAAACTTTTAAAACACATCTTTTGGTAAATCCTTTTTCTATTGCTAATATTGTGCATATGATTAATGAAGTAGCCAATGCACATGCTTCCCATGTGAATACCCCTACATCTTGTGATTGTGTTTCTTCATCTTCTAGGCTTTGTGACCATTGTGTGTCTTCCAAACCCATTTCCAATAGTGTGCCCATGTTTACTATCAATGATAAGATTCAACCCTTGAATGAACTCCTTAAGAGTCCTAGTGCGCCTTCCCAATAAATTATGGCTATGATGCATGCAATAGGTAACTTACAAAAAGAAAAGTACAAATTTTATCTCTAGAGTATATTGTATCTACTTCTTGGGCTGATTCTAATGTGGTACATGGCCAACCCATGGTGCATGAGATTCTTGACTCATCTTTACCGTGTGATTTTAAAATGCCTACATTCTCCTTATTTGACGGGTATGATGATCCTTATTTGCATCTTTAAGTATTTTTGTGCATCTCTTAGGAAATATAGTGCCAATGATAGAGTCTTGCTTAAAATGTTCCCTAGAAGCTTAACAGTTTGTGCTTTGAATTGGTTAATGAACCTCCTC
The DNA here is from genome assembly GCA_037957365.1 of Torreya grandis. Lineage (NCBI taxonomy): Eukaryota > Viridiplantae > Streptophyta > Pinopsida > Cupressales > Taxaceae > Torreya > Torreya grandis. The sequence continues at coordinate 677,874 of JARHVA010005415.1, read as the reverse complement.
GTGGTTCCCTACTTACATTCCATGCATTGGAAGAAGAGGTTTTCCTATCACGATAAAGCAATAGTAAGGGACCACGCACTACATTTGAGCATGTCCCATCTCTTCATCAAGGCAAATCCAATGTTGTTTGTGATTTAAATCTAGTATTCGCCAATGGACTTAAAGAAGCAATATATTTTTAGTACGAGTCTTATCTTTCCTTTCAAAGACAAATTGTTTTACCATACTTGGGAATATTTCAAATCTCTTTGCTATGAGGCTATGACATTAGAAAAGGAGCTTGCATAATCTCAAATGCTTAATCATAGAATTCACTCCCCTATTTCTACTTCCTCAACCAAAAGCCATGTGTCTACAAGAAATGTACATTCACCATTGGCTAGAAAAATGGTAACACTTACATATAGTCCTATGCCTTCCCTTAGTCGATCACAACAACTTCCCAAGCCACAAGATAGTCGAAGTGCAATATTGAGAATGACACATGATTTGAAATTGATTGAACTTCCTACTCGATACCGTTGCACAACTCAAGCATCACATGCATATATATCTAAATATTATTGTGCCTACCATAGAACCCATTGACGATCACCAATAGATGTCGTGCCTTGCAAGAAAACATTGTGATCTTATTGAGAAGGGTGACATTGAGCTCCTTACACATCCACATGATACCGACACACCTCCTAAAGTTGAGCGACCCATTCCATGTGATGTGCCACATACTACGAAAGAGCTACCTAAAATAGAATCTCCTAAGAAAGAGTTACTTAAGCGCAAATCTCCTAAGCAAATCATCCCTAACAAGAACAATGATCTTACCAAGACTCATCTTTCAAATGTGGAACCTTTGTTCATTAATGTTTTTATGTGAGGGACAACAACAAATGATTTTGATAGATGATAAAGCTCAATATGATGTGCAGTATTCCCTTTCTTGAGAAGCTTGGGTTTGATATTAAACACTTTACTAAGACATCTTTGTCCAAACATGTTACAATGGGGTGTATTAAATTGCCTATTTCTCTTGGTCCATAAACATGTCTCACCACATTTTTTCCATGTCAACATTGTTTAAGTACAATGGTGTACTAAATACTCCTTGGCTACAATCAATGAATGCGATATTAGATAGTACTCATGATCATATATCTTTCAATTACCAAGGTGCCAAAATTTCAATTTGACAAGATAGAGCAACTGAAAATAAAGTAGCACATCACAAGGTGGTTATTGTTAAGTCTCAAAAACAATTTAAGTAGGTTCCAAAGCAAAAATCCATCACCATAACCAAAGCAACAAAAGGAAGAAATAATTATCATTCCATATCCCACAGAGTTTGGGTTCAATAGCACATTTCAATGTAATGGAGACATAGATTGAGTAGATGATGATTTATCGTGTGTATCTTCTCCTATTGATAAAAATCAACAATTGTGTATTATATATTTTGATCAATCTTCTTGCACGCATATCAATGGGTAGTACTATTTCCTACTTAATATGAGCCTCAATGCATATATCATTTGTTAGGAATCTTTGTATCACATGTTATTTACAAGCTATATTTTCATAATTACTTTGTTACATTTTACATTCACATTACATGTGTCTTTAGACCTAAGTCACAAAATTCATTGAATTCCAATGAAGCATTTCGAAATTCGGCAATTTTAATGAAAACACAAAAAATCCGTATAAAATCACCCTAAAATTTGTATGGGCAATTTTTTTCACAATTTTAGCCAAAACCCTAAACAATGTTGGAAATACGGTGAATAAAAATAATATTAGGGCTTTAAATTGTTATATAAGGTTTAATCCCACTATTATTCAAAATTTCAATGCACTAGAAATGAGCCGTCATTCATCATCGATTCGTCTGCTTTCTATCTGTGTAGGTCTGAGACTGAAAGAACTAATTCCTAAATATATGCATTTTGTCTGGGCGGGTTTGAGACTGAAGTTTCACATGGGTCTAAGATGTTAGCTAAATGTGGATTTGAAATTGAAGTTTTGCATGGATCTCCTAAATGTGGGTCTACTGATTCATTGAAAGCCTAAACTATGAAGTTGTGAACCGTTCAAGTTTTCTACAACACCATCAATCCCCAATTGTCAAGCCTCACGTATTTCCCAATCCCATTTTTCCTTTTGTATAAACTTTAACACTTAGGTTTAGGCTTTTTGATGCAGGAGCATATGGGTCCACAAGCAATCTTACATAAACCAAAAACATGAGTAGGTTAGTAATATATAGCAGTGAAGTTCTTGAATGTTATGATGGTTTGCAATGTGTTTCCAAGCAACAAGGTAATTTTGTATGTTACTGCAAGTTCTAGTTTGATTCTACGATTGTATAAGGACAAATAAGCTTCTTGGTGAAGTTGTTTTCTTGCCTCTTCTCACCACACTAGCACAACAGTAGTATGCATTGAGCCTATAACTTTGTATTGACTTTAATTAGAGGTACAATATCAGCGAACTTATTTTGGACTTTGGTTCTAAATATTTTTCTTCTGCATTTTATAAAGCTTAACCCGAGCCATTTGAGCACTTAGCAGCAATTTGCAATAAGAGCAATGTCGAATCTGAGGAATGCGGTGAAGTAGAAGATCTACCAAAGGCTCGAGGTTGTCATATGAAACTGCACAACCAGAGGCTAATTGATAGTTTGCAGGGCGATCTATTTCAACTACGTAACAATTTCTTGTTAGTATGTTTGACATTGGGAACAACAAAGTTAGTACTACATCACATGGCAATGTGTTACAGGAACTATATTGTACATTTAATGATTGTAGTGCATTATGATGTGCTACTAGCATTTAATATTTGTGGCATTAGTGGGTAGGTGAGCTTTGATGTAAGAAGGTGGATCTTGTGCCTATATAAATAGATCCCTGCACTTGTAAGAGGCATTCAAAACTCGTGAGAAGAAATCTAGAGAACAATTATTAGTGAGAGAAGCAAATAGAGACCTATGCACAAATCTGGGGAAGGGCTAAAGCGTCGAATCACATCCTTGTATGGACTTGGGGTAACACTACGTTGTTTTGTAAGCTTGTGGGTTGTATGTGTGTTTGTTGTAAGCTAGATTTGGCTAAGCGTGAAATCTCTCATTTTCTAATTAATAAAAAGTAAGTTGTTCTTATGTTGCATTGATTATTTTTGGGCTGCACAGTACAAGGCATCTCTTCGTTGAGACCCTTAATCATGACTACATCACTTTTAGCACTTACGTTATATTTTTTAAAAATTTAAATCTAGTAATAGTTAAGTTTGTAACTTCACAAATTAGTTTATAATTTATTATTTAGTAGTACGTTACTATGTACTTGTAGACTAATATTTACTATGTACCATGTACTTGTTAAAATGAGTAGTCCGAAGAAGGGGTATCTACTCAGGATCTTGGTTGGATTTAAGAAAAACCAATGATGGAGGCTATGGCCAAATGGATACAGCTTCGTTATTACTAAACTTCAAATATTACAGCAAAATTTTACAATATAGAAGATGATTTCTGATCCTCTAGATCGCACAAGGCATAGGCAGAGAGCATATATCAAACTTCTTAAACTTAGAACTTTTCTAAACCTAGAGACTTAAATGCCTAAAGACTCAAATGACTCTAATGCATCTAATTCCTAAATACATTCCCAAATTTCTTATTTATAGGAAGAAATGACGTCCTACCAACAATCTTTGCTTGGCGGTATCTGTCATTTCATACATTTAAAAAACGCACTAACAGTAAAAGCAAACGCACTAATATGATTTATGTACAAGATTCTTCTACACTATCTTAAAGTGAGATGTTGTTCGAGTCAGATAATGATGATGATTGAATTGGTGAATCCAACATTGCTTCCGCCTCACTGAGTAAATTATTCTCATCTATTCCTTGAAAAAGACACATTATTTGGTACATGTGTTGGTATATGAAATTTAGATTCCCACTACAATCTTATTTGGATGATAGTGTGGACCACTGTGTCGTCTGAGTGGTCTTTGACAGGATGTATGATTGGTGGTTTGTATGCCTGTAATAACTTATAGAGATATTCATTGTAAGCATATGTTTGTACCAATGCATTATAGGGAATTGCCAATTTTATATGACAAGTCCATTCTAGCCTTTTCAATAGATCAGAAAATTATCAAACATGAAGATCATTTCCCAGTTGAAGAACGGTAACTTCTCCTTTGTTAAGATGAGAAGTTATATAGGCAAACCCTGATGCTTGTAAATCCATTTAAGCAGATCGAGATGTCCTTGCATCCCTGCTATTTGCACCTTGATGGAGAATTTGACTTTTAATAATTACATTTAACTCATGGAATTTAATATTTTGTATTCTTACAACATTGGAAACAATTGGAAGTGATTGGTTCATCATTGCCATGGCAGGATTGTGACTGAGTCAATCACCAACATTATTCTTATTCACTGCAATATGATCAACTTTATAATTAAACTAATTAAATAAATCTTGCCATATCGCATATTTGCCTCGTCCATCTTTTCATCCATGGCCTTTATCCTTGAATGTGAGAAACAGCTGCAATCAGTTCTTATCAAAAATTATTTCAAATGCATTAGTCTTAGTAAGAATTTTTCCAGACGTTTTTTAATTGCATATATCTCTTTGTCAAATGAAACCCACTTCTTTACATCATCTGCAAAGACTCCACTTGCATATTCACACACAAACTCCTTACCATTTTCTAAGCAACATAAAATTCCTCCCCATGCATATTTACTCGCATCTGTATACAGAATGAAATCTTCAGATTTTACCTTGGCATTGATCTTTTCAACTACTTGAGTCAGTTTATCTGTCCATACATATTTCTTGTTTTTCTTTATAAGATATTGGAGAATAGCCCTATCATTCCCTGAATCTTCATAAAAACAGTTAACATAATTCAGCATAACAAGAAATTCTTGCAGTTGCTTTTTTCAATTATGTCAAGGAATTGGAGTGCCTTTTCTTTTATATGAGACTGGACCTCAAGCTGGCTATTCCTTATTATCATTCCCAGGAAATTACAGTCTTGTTGGCACGACTACAATTTTGTTCTTAACAAGACTATCCTTACATTTTTAGCAGTTTGGAAAAACTTTTGGAGATAATTGAGATGATCCTCAAGTGTTTTACTAAAGATTAGGATATTATCTATATCATAGTAGTAAAAATCGCTTGGGAAAAAAATCATTTTGTCAAAAGTGTAAGTGTTTTTAAAAAAATCGTGATTAATCGGGAAAAATTTAGAAAAACATAAAACCAATGAAAAAATGTGGAAAAGGGAGAAAAAATAGTTTTTTTTTTTTAAATTTAATGGCATATTAGGCATTTCAATTGCATAGAGAATAGATATAGATTATGAGAGGAACTTAAATGAGATTGTACACCATCAAAATCAACCCACTATTTTCTTTCATTAATTTTTAGACTATTTAATTTGCATTTCAAAATGCATACTATTGCCGTTTACAAAGGGATGTAAAATGGGAGGGAGTCAATGGCAATGACGTAGACTAGGGATCAGTAGGTGTAGATGTTGAATCTCTAGGGTTAGAACCTCTCCTAATTTGAGAGACAACCTCAATGTCCTACCCAACCTTCTCCAACAAGTCAAAGTCAGCTTCATCATAAATAGGGTCATCATTATTTTCGAGTCATTCCGATTTTGGATTGATTTTGTCAAGTTCAATCCATTGATCTTCCTCAATGATACCTAACATTATCAAATAAAATGCATATGTTAATGATCGAAGAATAATACTTTAGAAGAATATAAATCAACTTTTCATATGAATCGAGAATTAAAAATATAGTATTTCTTAATCTTGAGCTTTTTTCATCTTCAGGTAAAGACTGTGGTGGACAAACACCAAATCATTCATCCATTCTTGAGTGCCTCGATTGCATTTTTTGGAATATAAATGCTTGAACACACTTCAACTATGCTCACGAGTAGATTGGCTGGCTCAAAATGTGCATTGCCATCCATCAAAAGTGTTTGGTTTCTTTACTAGAGAAATCTCACCTTGTGCTGCAAAAACAGATTTTGTCAACATTGTAACATGCCCAATTCAATCAAAATTTAACATTTTCACCATACATATGTAGAAAAATTGTCTACCTGGTTTGAAGGTATTCCTCCTTGTGGTGGCTACCTTACTAGAGAAGAAACCCCTTGCACATCGAAAACTCTCCCATAGCTACCTCAAAAAATCCCTAGGAAACATTCTCTCCATGCAACTAAATAGGCACTCTGTGACCTCTGCATCATCTCGAAATTAGTTGATAAAGAACGTTGGATTCAAGTAATATCCAGTTGCATGGAGAGGAGAATGTATCTAGCAATCTCATCTTTTATCAACTATCTTTCATAATGGGATGTACTTGGCCCTATTATTCTCCAATCTACTCTTAATAGCATCTTTGGCCCTATCAATTGTCTAATATAGATAACCCATGGGGGTTTATCCCCATTGATGAGTCGCAAAATTTTAACTAGAGGCTCAAAGAACAATTCTTTTTTATCTACCACCATTTTTCTTTCAATATGTTTCACAAAGAAAGATTCCATCCACTCAATTGAAATGAACATTCATATTAAATTCATTTGTTGTTGAAAAAGAGTTTGCAACACAAAGAAGTGCGTTGTAAACCTTGTCACCCCTTGTTGAAGATGTTTCTTGCCATCTATGAATGTGTGAATTATACTAAGCACTCCTGTGTGGGCTTTTTTGCAAAACCTCTTTCACCCATGGAATTTTGCCTATGCCATCCAAGGTCAAATTAAGACAATGTGCCACTTATGGAGTCCAAAACATAGTTTCATATTTGTCCATAAGAAGCCTTCTAACAACCACGCAAATAACAATTTTATTTGTAATGATTTGGACCACATTTTGTGGTCCACCTCAATCACAACCTCATGAAATAGATGAAAGAGTGTCTTTCTCGATTTTATCATCACAGATTCGTCGACACTCTTAATAAAAACTGTCAATGTCACATGACACAAGGAAGTTGATGAGTGTGTGGCTTCATCTGTCCATCCATCTGACATTATAATGCACCATGATTTTTTTCATTCCTTACAATGTTTTGCAAGTACATCGCTCATATCCTGTGCAACTTCTTTCAAAAAATCAATATGCAAAGCCTTGTATGATGGGGCAGTGAATTTGCCATACTTTGTCAGTATGGAGACCTAGCCACATTAAACGATAAGCTAGAGTTGTACCAAAATTTAAAGATTGTCTTCTTTGTCTACTTATGAACAATATTTTTTCAACCTATACTCTCTAGCATGGTTTGTACTCCATGTGTAGTGTGAGAGCTAAAGAAGGCATGAATGTTTCCCCCACCTACATTTGGGCCACGAGGTACTAATCCAAGGGTAGATTGTTATGGAGTTATAATGAGAAATATTTCCACGATATTTCACAGCTAAAAATATTAGATATGTTCAAATGAATGTCAAATATAACATCTACGACAAAGGAGGGTTAAGTTTATTGGTTACGGTTAAGTTTAGTTTTTTTTTAGTTTTGGGTGTATTTAAGTTCTTTTTAACTATAGGCAACATTTCAAATTGCCCCATCATACGAGGCTTTGCAGATTGATTTGCTGAAAAAAAGAACTTAAAATTGAGTTGAAAAAAGCGTTTTGGACCAAGTATAAGAATTAATTGCGTTTAAATCACATGTTTTGCTACTATGATCTATATAAATGCAGATAAATTAAGTTCCTTGAAATATAGAATTCATGTGAGCCAGAAAAAAATCTAAAGCATTCATTAAGCCAAAGGGCATAACATACTATTGTAAACGTCCAAAAGGACAACTGAATGCTATCTTTCCCTTATCACTTTCTTTTACCCTTATTTGATAAAAGCTTGATTTGCAGTCAAACTTTGAAAAGTGTCTGCATTTGGCTAATTTCTATAATAGGTAAGACTTATTTGGCATGGGATAAGGGTATGGCTCCATTATTGCATTTAATGGTCTATAATTGATAACCATTATTTTCTTCCCTAGTTTCTGTTCAGAATGTTTGTTAACCATAAATACATAGCAAAAAAGGGAGATGTAGAAGGCTCTATGAATTTATTGTCAAGCAATTATTTGACTGATTTCTCCATGTCATTATAATCAACTGCATGAATTGGAATTTTCTTTCCAATTTTCATTGTTTTGTCTATCTGCAGTCTGGTTTCCATTCCCAGCATTATTTTCTACCAGAACTTTTGTGGATTGTCTGAACAGATTTCCTCCTTGATGGTTTCTCCTATTTCTTGGATTTTTTCTAGGATAGGATTAGAAGGTGGTAAGCTCATGGTTGCTGGAAACTGTTCAGTGGCGTATGTCAACCTAGGGGTTCGGATTCTTTCTCCATTTAAGTAAATAAAACACTTTTGGGAGTGCTTCCAAAAGATGAATAGAAGCCAATAAAATATTCACCTAGCAGAATGTCTACTGGCATATTATTGTATTGGAAGAAGTCACATGAAACATCTTTTCCTTGGATTCTTACAGGCTCTTGATGTTTTTAATATCTACTTTTAAAAGAGTTGCCTTGAAAATCTAGAGATGAATAAACTTGTTCTTTTCCCAATTCTTTATAATGGCTTTCTTAGCAAAAAAATGTGATGTTCGTGTCTACCAGAGCATCTAAGAATTTTCCATTAACCTCAATGGTTATAAACTGGGCATACCTACGTTGCAAGAGTTGAGTGATATAGACTGTCTTCAGTTCTTCACTAGCTGGGACTGTTGTATAGGCAAGTCTTTGATGTGTAGGATCTTGCAAGGGTATTTCTGTAAATTCTTCAGCAACTTCAATTTGTTCCAAACTTCCAAGGGTTCTTCATAGACTTCTTCCTCTGGATCAGCTGATCTTTTATGCCATGGATTTATCCTGCATCTTTCTTCAAGATCAGAGCATATATCTTCAAATTCGTCATCAAAAGGTTCCTCATTTTCATTTTCAAAGAATAAATCAGTCTCTGCAATGATTTCTCTTATAGTTTTTGAAAATATTTTAGACCACCTAATTTCTGGTTCCCACATAGGGATAGAAATTGTAGGTTGTTGCACTGATTGTTCTTCTGGCAATAAGTATTTGAACTTATTCTGTATCTAATTATCACTAGACCTAAAACAGTGATTGAATTGGATTATTTGTGTTTCTGGGTTTCTGAAAGTCGTAGGCAAATGGTGAAAATTGGGTTGCATACCTCTTCCATAGTTTCTGCCTCTTGGAGAGCATCCTCTTGGGCATCTCCCTCATGAAGGTCTTCTTCCACTACTCTGTCCTTCCTCATATCTGTTATACTGTTGACGATGCTACATAACAGTAGTTGTGGCTTCAAGGTCATCTGGTACGCTTGTTAGTTCTTCTTCATCTTCAAGGTCAGTTTCATCAACAGATATTTCATCTCCATCTGTGTCTTCAAGAATTGGCTCAAAGATAGCATCTTGTTGGTAAAGATTTGTGCCTTTGTCTATAACATCCCACCATGTTGCTGCGGTAGTTGAATAGACAGCCTTGGCTGCTTTGTTCTTGCAGCTATATTGGGGAGCTAAGTGACCAAGTTTATTACAAATATAGCATTTGATGGTTTTGGATGGCAGTCATGTTGTATGGTGGCGACGTAAATAGGTATGCTTTGGAGCAGTGGTGCACTGGGTAGGAAAGTGATGGCATTTAAAGGATAAACGCTTGCTAGACATTTTGGTTTTTGACACATAAGGACGACATCCAAATGGGGTAGTTTCAAGAAACTTATTGGCAGCTCGGGAAGCTCTGTGCTTGGAAATTTTTTGCATGGCCTTGGTCTGGATGACAAATTGCATGACCTGTTGGCAGGCAAAGTCAATAATATTGGTGAGGGTCATGGTGGTAAGATTAAGACCTTTGAGTTCAATATATGTAATGTTTCAGTCAGTTAGATTGTTTGGCAAGGATTCTAAGAAATGCATTTTTATGGCATCTAAATTATGTGATTTGACTTCATAAGCCATTTTCCTGTATTGCACACAATAAGGTTCAAACTGGGAAAGATCACCTAACTTTATTTTAGGTAACTGTTGTCAACCTGGAGCTGCGCCCTAATTCGAAGACGTGCGTGAAATGGCCAGTCCTCTATCCGGCTGAAACAATGGGATCTTCTCACGAGGGTGGGTGCCTCAACGGTGAGAAGAACCTCCAGAGAAGGCTAGTTCCTGTATGATGTATCAATGAAGATCCCTACTCTACGCTGCGGACTACCATGGAAAAGGGAGAAAGAAACTTAAAGGGGAAATCCTACCTAAAAGGGGTGATACACCAGAAGTTTGATCCACTCAACTTGGAACCTTGAACACTGAACAATCAAGGGAAAAGGAAGACCTTAGACTTCAATCAATCACTTATGCATAAATATTTCATGAAGAGGTTTGATCTAATGACTGAAACCTGAGGGAAAACGATGGAGAGACGTCTGATAAAAGACACTTTGTGGCCACCTAGCATCCACTTACAGCTTCAGCAAAAGACAATAAAGAACACTTAACATAACCTGCATAAGGATAATCTAGCATCTAGGTATGAATCAGAATTTGGGAAGGAAGAGAAATCTACCACTTGTGCAAATTGCTGAAGAAATATACACTATCCCAAAACTTGAAATCTGAAAGTACAGTCCTTATCGATTGAAGAGGTTACACAACTCACCAATCGGTAGAGTCTAGTATAACCAAGAGAGATTGGATTATTTTTAATCAAGGCTGAAAGCCATTATATAGAAAATTACAAGAGGCCAAAGATTGGCGCTGAAAATTTGAAGAGAAGGATTCACTTTGGGTTAACTCCAAGCTTTACTTGACCTTTTAATAAAATATATTTTCTTTTTTGTCCTTGCATGAAGCTTCTTCGTTTGATGAAGTGAACTTATCTTTGTTATGAACCGCTCGCCTCTCTTTGCATGGAAATCCAGGCAAATGTCAATTTTAGAACTTCGTGCGCTGCTTGATGCCGAGTTGTAGCGTTTGAAAGCTGAGTTAAACGAAGAGATTATGCTGAGTTGGACGAAGAGATCAAGCTGAGTTGGACTATTTGGTACGCTGAATTGGACGAAGAGATCATTCTCCTCGCATGGAAAGCTTTTAGTGGATGCGGCGTTTAACAATTAGTCAACTCTAAATCTGGAACAGTCAACTCATCGTTCGAATTTGGAACCCCTGTTGAAGCTGAGTTAGACCTTCGGATGCATGCGCTGACTGGAGACGAATAGGACTTTAATTATCAGTCAACTGAAGCTTTGACCGATGTTTGAAAATAGCTCCTGCTTGCATGTATTCTATCCTATTCTGGTCTGCCTGTTCGTGTCTATTTATGGCGGGATTCTATATTCTGATGTATTTGTCTATATTTTTACCCGTTTGGCCTTTTCTTTCGGAATTCTGGCATTACCCCTATTCCAACAGTTACTTCCCGCGGTCAAAATTTGACGGCTAGCGGGACGTCACCTTTGGTCATTTTCTCCTTCGGACTTCTCTATATATATTTCCTGCGGCTTTCTTTCCTTTGGCTTTTGCATTTCTTCGGGTTCTTTCCTGCGGTCTTTTCTCCGAATTCCTTTAGACAAAAGTCCGAAGAAATTATGACTTCCTTTTGCACTTGATTCAGAAGCCTTCAGGTTTTGTCTGCCTTGCTTTTTCTCGGGTTTATTTTCTCGGCCCCTTTCTCCAAATTTCTTCGGACTTTTTGTCCGAAGGTCTTTTTTGCTTTGCCTTCACTTGTTTTTCGAAGCCCCTTAGGATTTTATTGACCGTCGGCTTTTTGCTATTTTCCCGAATTTCTTCGGACTTTTTGTCCGAAGGAATTCCTTCGGACAAAAGTCCAAAAGAATTCATTTTCTTTGTTTTGCCTTTGTTTTTTGTCTTTTGGCCTCCATGTGTCTTCCGAATTCCTTCGGACTTTTGTCCGAAGGAATTCCTTCAAACAAAAAGTCCAAAGGATATCTCCCTTTGTTGATTCTATCTTTGCCTTAGTCTTGTTTTTACTTCGGACTTTGCTTTGTGGCCTTCCGAATTTCTTCAGACTTTTTGTCTGAAGGAATTCCTTCGGACAAAAAGTCCGAAGGATATCTCTTTGCTTTTCTCTCTGAAATGTGCCCTTTGGCTAAGACAAGTGCCCTTCGGCAAAGACAAGTGCCCTTCGGCACCGACCAAGTGCCCTCCGCAAGGGCTAGTCGATCTCCCTCTGTGCCCTTCGGAAAAATTGAAGGGCACCCGGGCTTTTTGTAAAGGTCTCTGAATTTGGTCTTGTGCCTGCTCGAAGGGTATGTGCCCTTCGGGAATATTGAAAGTGACCCTTTCGAAGGGTACCCTGCCTTTCGAAATTCTTGAAAATGCCCCCTTCTGAATTAATCTTTGGCTTTTCCTTGCCTTTTGTGTGGACTTTCTTTGTCTCTATGCTCTTCCGAATTTCTTCGGACTTTTTGTCCGAAGGTTTTCTTTATCTGAAGTAAAAACCTTTTTGATGAACCCTTCTGAAGGAATTCATTCTTTGTAGCAAGGACCCTACCAAAACAATGTACTCTTCTTCCTTGGCTAGAGACGTGAATTTTCCGAATGGCGAGAGACAATCTGACTTGTGAAAGAATTGTCAACATTTCTAGCGACTCAGCTGGCTCAGCGTGCCTGCTATGCTTGAGAACCCAGGCCATGTATAGACGTTATTCGAACCCAAACGGTGAACCTGATTTTTGATTGAAAATCTGCTTTGATCATTGTTGTAGCAACCTCCTTCAAAAATAAGAAGGGAAACACACGAAAGTAGAAACTAACTAAGAAGCAAATGTGCAACAAGCACTTATTGAACAAAACTGAAGCAAACTACTGTGCTTGAACAACACTTGGAGGAAAGCAAAAACAACTAAATAACCTAGCTAACCATGATGAAGCATGATCCGCTTGGATCAAATGGGAAATTATTGAATTTACTCCTTCCAAGAGATGGTACAAGTTGCAAGGCAGGATGTTTATTAGTCATAACCTTTGATGAGACATTTTCCTTGTCTACCAACTGTATTAGCATCTTCTCGAATGAGTCATCAATTACAAACCAGTCACTAACGAAGACAAACTCATCAAGTACTTCCTGATATTTTTCGCACTACTTGTCATCTACCACCTTGTCAAGTGATACCTCATCTATGCATGGTTTTTGAGTGACCACATCTTCCTTATTGACTGCTGCAAGTTCATCCAGCTCTTCAAGGAGCTTTGAGTAGGCAACCCAACCTGTACTGGGACTTTGAATAGGTGATTCTTGATCAAATTTCTCGTAAACATGCTCTTCAACAGCCACCATATCTATACAAAGCTCTTCAATCTTTTGTAGAGGTTCAAGGTACAGCTGCCAATCATATTTTTGTTCCTCATTTTGATCTATTTGAACTGAATCAGCTGTCACGCTATCTGAATTCTTCTCAATAGGAGATACCTGTAACTCATGTATGACTTCAATTTGTACCAGCTCCTCTTGAAGTTCCTCTACATCAAGATCAGTCTTCTCACTCTCAGCGATAACTGGATGCTCAATTACAACCTCAAGTGAAGTATCAATAGGAAATTCTTCCTCAAGCACTCCTGAAGCATCCTCTACACATTCTGCAAGAACCTGTCCTGTAGCTGCAACCTCTTTCTCAATACTCCAAAGAACCGGATCCACCTGAGGAAGGGGGATGGAGGGAGGGTGATGAAATTCATTTGTTTGAGAGGGAAAATGAAGCATGGGAGGTCGATTATGATCAAATTTTGGAATCTTGAGGGAAAAGGAATTATCTAGGGAGTTTTGGAGAGGAGGGAAAGAGAAATTCTTAAAGACATCTATATTTTGCTCCTTCCACTTGGCCATTACCTCATCAAAGTTTAAAACCTGCTTGTCTTCCTGGACAACCTAAGCTTGAGGTATGATTGGTGAGGAAAGGGAACTATAGGAAGGTTTAGTCTCATAAATAGTCACTTGAATAGGATCTTGAATAGGCTCTTGAATATGGTCTTGACTCCAACTAGGAAGCTCCCTTGGCACACACTGGGCATGGTTAAAAACTTCATGAGAATAAGAAGCACAATAGCCCCTTGTCGACAATTGGTTTAACTCGATTGTTTGCCTTTCCCAAGCCTCCATTTTTTCTAATGCAAGAATACATAGTCCATTTATCTCTTATGGATCAATGGACACATTTCGAAATAGACCATTCACTTCCTCATACTGAGAGTTAGAACAAACCTTTCTTGCATATGCTAGTATTCTGAGCTCTATTTCATTCATTTTTTCTTGAAGGCAATACTGCTCATATGCAACATCATAGCCATATGGGGAAGATGAAATCCGGTCCTGAGACTGATATGGCTCACAAGGAAGGTAAGATTCACGCTCTTGATAATAAGGATCATGAGAAACTTGATAAGGCTCAACATAGCTTTGATAGTACTCTTGATAAGGCTGATTAGACTCATAAAGAGGCTCATAGGTATCATGACCAAGTTGGTATGATCCATCATCAGGCTGATAAGGAAACATAGCATAGGAATTCTCTCCATACACAGCCATCAAAATTCATTCACGATAATTCAATAAAAATAGACTTACATGGAAGCTGTCCTTGAACTTGTTAGAAATAATTGCTTGAGCTTGGAATCACCAAATACTTCTTGAAGAACACTGCTACAACTGCAATTTCATCAAGACAAGCTAAAATAGGTCGCACCAGGCGTGCCAAAAACTGTTGTCAACCTGGAGCTGCGCCCTGATTCAAAGACGTGCGTGAAACGGCTAGTACTCTATCCGGCTGAAACAATGGGATCTTCTCATGAGGGTGGGTGCCTCAACGGTGAGAAGAACCTCCAGAGAAGGCTAGTTCCTGTATGATGTATCAATGAAGATCCCTACTCTACGCTGCGGACTACCATGGAAAGGGAGAAAGAAACTTAAAGGGGAAATCCTACCTAAAAGGGGTGATACACCAGAACTCTGATCCACTCAACTTGGAACCTTGAACACCGAACAATCAAGGGAAAAGGAAGACCTTAGACTTCAATCAATCACTTATGCATAAATATTTCATGAAGAGGTTCGATCTAATGACTGAAACCTGAGGGAAAACAATGGAGAGAGGTCTAATAAAAGACACTTTGCAGCCACCTAGCATCCACTTACAGCGTCAGCAAAAGACAATAAAGAACACTTAACATAACCTGCATAAGGATAATCTAGCAACTAGGTATGAATCAGAATTAATGAAGGGAGAGAAATCTACCACTTGTGCAAATTGCTGAAGAAATATACACTATGCTAGAACTCGAAATCTGAAAGTACAGTCCTTATTGATTGAAGAGGTTACACAACTCACCAATCGGTAGAGTCTGGTCTAACCAAGAGAGATTGGATTATTTTTAATCAAGGCTGAAAGCCATTATATAGAAAATTACAAGAGGCCAAAGATTGGCGCTGAAAATTTGAAGAGAAGGATTCACTTTGGGTTAACTCCAGGGTTTACTTGGCCTTTCAATAAAATATATTTTCTTTTTTGTCCTTGCATGAAGCTTCTTCATTTGATGAAGTGAAATTATCTTTGTTATGAACCTCCCGCCTCTCTTTGCATGGAAATCCATGCAAATGTCAATTTTAGAACTTCGTGCGCTGCTTGATGCCGAGTTGTAGCGTTTGAAAGCTGAGTTAAACAAAGAGATTACGCTGAATTGGACGAAGAGATCAAGCTAAGTTGGATTGTTTGGTACGCTGAGTTGGACGAAGAGATCATTCTCCTCGCATGGAAAGCTTCTAGTGGATGCGGCATTTAACAATTAGTCAACTCTAAATCTAGAACAATCAACTCATCGTTCGAATTTGGAACTCATGTTGAAGCTGAGTTAGACCTTCGGATGCATGCGCTGACTCGAGACGAACAGGACTTTAATAATCAGTCAACTGAAGCTTTGACTGATGTTCGAAAATAGCACCTGCTTGCATGTATTCTATCCTATTTTGGTCTGCCTGTTCGTGTCTATATTTGGTGGGATTCTATATTCGGATGTATTTGTCTATATTTTTACCTGTTTGGCCTTTTCTTTCTGAATTCTGGCATTACCCCTGTTCCAACAGTTACTTCTCGCGGTCAAAATTTGACGGCTAGCGGGACGTCACCTTTGGTCATTTTCTCCTTTGGACTTCTCTGTATATATTTCCTGCGGCTTTCTTTCCTTTGGCTTTCGCATTTATTCGGGTTCTTTCCAGTGGTCTTTTGTCCGAAGAAATTATGACTTCCTTTTGCACTTGATTCAGAAGCCTTCAAGTTTACTCTGCCTTGCTTTTTCTCGAGTTTATTTTCTCGACCCCTTTCTCCGAATTTCTTCAGACTTTTTGTCCGAATGAATTCCTTCGGACAAAAGTCTGAAGGTCTTTTTTGCTTTGCCTTCACTTGTTTTCCAAAGCCCCTTTAGGATTTTATTGACCGTCGGCTTTTTGCTATTTTCCCGAATTTCTTCAGACTTTTTGTCTAAAGGAATTCCTTCAGAGAAAAGTCCGAAAGAATTCATTTTCTTTGTTTTGCCTTTGTTTTTTGTCTTTTGGCCTCCATGTGTCTTCCGAATTCCTTCAGACTTTTGTCCGAAGGATATCTCCCTTTGTTGATTATGTCTTTGCCTTAGTCTTGTTTTTACTTCGGACTTTACTTTGTGGCCTTCTGAATTTCTTCGGACTTTTTGTCCGAAGGAATTCCTTCAGACAAAAAGTCCAAAGGATATCTCTTTGTTTTTCTCTCCGAAATGTGCCCTTCGGCACCAACCAAGTGCCCTCCACAAGGGCTAGTCGATCTCCCTCTGTGCCCTTCGAAAAAATTGAAGGGCACTCGGGCTTTTTGTAAAGGTCTCTGAATTTGGTCTTGTGCCTGCCCAAAGGATAGGTGCCCTTTGGGAATATTGAAAGTGACCCTTTCGAAGGGTACCCTCCCTTTCGGAATTCTTGAAAATGCCCCCTTCCGAATTAATCTTTGGCTTTTCCTTGCCTTTTGTGCGGACTTTCTGTCTCTGTGGTCTTCCGAATTTCTTCGGACTTTTTGTCCGAAGGTTTTCTTTATCTAAAGTAAAAACCTTTTTGATGAACCCTTCCGAAGGAATTCATTCTTTGTAGCAAGGACCCTACCAAAACAATGTACTCTTCTTCCTTGGCTAGAGACGTGAATTTTCCGAATGGCGAGAGACAATCTGACTTGTGGAAGAATTGTCAACAATAACCATCTATTGGACTCAAATTCTTTGTTGCCTTGTGATGGAGCAAATTCATTGATAAGCATCTGAAAAAGAGTAGCCATTGGATCAGTTTGGGCAAGGACTCCGACTTCTTGATCACGTTCTGACATTAAATTCCACCAGTGTAGTACGATACCCCAAAAGTATCAAACAGAAAACAAATCATTAGTTTTTCTATCAATGTTGGCATCAGTGCCAAGGGTTTTCATGGTGTTACACCGTGTAGTGATTTCATTGAGGGGATTCAATAAATCATCAATGTTTAAATACCATGGATTAATGGGAATGGAAGATCAAATCATCATGGTAAATGTTGGTTTGGTTTTAATTTTAAATTCCTTTTCAGGGTCATCTGGTTTAAAGGTTGGGCCAAAATCAAGAGACAAAGGTTCAATTGAAGAACTGGTTGATGCTCTTATCTGGGCTTGAAGTCTATCCTGCTCCTCTATACTTGGTTATCTTCCTCAACTATTTCTAACCAAGACAAACTGTTTCTAAGAGTTACAATTTTTCATCAAAATGATCAAGTTTATATTCTATAGAAGATAACTTGTCTCCTACTAAATGAAGCATATTAAGAGAGGAATTAGTGACCTAATGAACAAGACTAACAGAGTCAACAATCTGAGGAATATCCACTACACACTTATTTATAGACTGGGCACGAGTATTTATAATGCCTAGACTATTGTTGTTTTGAGCATAGTTACCAGGTTCGGAAATCCGAATGCGTTCGGGAGGCGGAAAAAATGCGGAATGTGAAATTTTTGAAAAATCCGGAAAAAAATCCGGTAAAATCTGGTTCAAAAAATAAAATAATATATATATATATGCAAAATATTTCAATCTACTAAGGAATGAACATTAATTTAACACTTGCAAAAATGAGAAATGCATAAGAATTTCAAACTTGAATTACATTAAAAGATAGCAAAATATTCATAGTTTAGAGCCTAAGCTCAAAATTGATATAGACCTTAAGTTTCAAACATTTGCAACATCAAACCCAGCTTCAAAATCAAAACTAGCACTAGCACCATCAACGAATCCTCCATCCAGCTTCATCAACACTATCAATATTTTCCTCAACTCCTTCAAAGGATGGTTCTCCAAGATGAAGATTGTCATCTTCTTTTGCAAGATTGTGCTCAGGGAATCTTAAATGGCTATGAACAAACACAAGATCAGACAGTTTTTTGGCTCCTAGTTGATTTCTCTTATTAGTATGGATCAAATCATGCGTACTCCAATTTCTTTCGCATGCAAAAGCATTGGCACATTGACTGTGGACACACACGACAAGCGTTTGTAACTCTGGGGTAGAAGAACCATACGTCTGCCACCATAAATGGGGATCCATGCTAACAATGTCTTCTTGTGCCACTTTAAACCACTCGGCCACTCTCCCGCATTGTTGAGACCACTTGCGGGCAAGCAAAATGGGAGCCACTCTGAAATCTTGAAACCCTAAAATATGGCTAAGTTTGAAACCCTGAAACCTTGGAATCTGACTAACTCTGAAATATGATAGGATCCTCCAAAACCTAGAATTTGCATTATAGCTCCTAGCGGTCCGAAACCCCTCTCAAACACCCTGAAAGTATATAAATAAAATATAACTAGTATAAGAAACTAGATGTCCATATATAAATGCAAACTTATACTTAAATGTTTATTTTATTTCTATACTGTTGGGTTAGGACTAGATTTACATTTTCTAAAGTTTTTTGTTGACTTCCATTGTTTCTCCCTGTCCGTACAGTTTTAATGTCAAAAAACACGGCGAACCGAATTTTTTAATCCGGAAGCCCGCAAAAATGCGGAATGTTCCGGATTTCGGCCAGATGCGGCCGAATCTGGTAACTATGGTTTTGAGCAACAACTTTACTGACTGACTGAACTTGACATGATACAAAAGTTAAATCACTAGCAGTTTGACTAACAATACTATTTACAGATTGCAGAGTGTGAGCAATAGTGCCTATCTGTCCAAAAGATTGCCGGACAATTTGAACATCTCAACATAGTCATCAAAATTTTCTTGATAGTGGGCATTATATCTGGCAACGTAATTGTGATGCTTCTATTCTGTTGATGGTTCACTTTCGGCAGGACTGGATGGTTGGAAAGCAGTTGAAAAATAAAAAATCCGTCCTTCATTAACCTGGTAAATCGATGACAATTAGCATGCATCACGAAAATTGGCTTGTCTTCTATCACAAATTAACACATAAGACACGGGGTTAATGTTCTTAGGGATCTGAGGTTTGATGTGAACACAGATCATGGCAAAATGGACCAATTGTACTTCAGTATAGCTTAAGATATAATAAATCTCAGTAGGCAAGAGTGGTATGAGTTTGGTTTGATAAGCCTTTCCTTGCTTATAGACAAGTCCTAATTCTACTGTTTTAATTTAGGCCTAACAAAGGATTTAAATGTGCATTTATAAAAGACAAATTCTATTACACTATCTTTCAGCTCAGACTTCTTGTACACTCTAAAAGGTTTTAAAGCTAGAGGAACATAGTTTGTAACCGTACCTTCATAAGCTTCTTTTGTTATTTCTATCTAAGGAGTAGACTGAAGATTCTCCCCGTTGAAAGACTCCTTCAAATAGTTCTTGTGTAGGAAGCTCGTGGTAGCCTTCAGGCTCGGCTTCATTTAGAATGTCATAGCCTGGATGACTGTTTAGTTTCACTGTTTGTCAAAACTAGTATTCCTTCTGAGTAGACCAATTACTGTGAACCTTGTTTAGTCCCATCATTGAGCATCTATCATCCAATCATCTTTTTTTTTAAATACTGTCTTTTATCTGCTCTATTTAGGGCTATCCAAACCAGTCTAGTATACAAAGTTACTCATTGACGAACAGCTATGGCAGAATTTCAGCATGTAACTCCTGCATCATCCACTCCTAGATCAACAAAAGGAGGATCTAAATCTCCTCAATCTCATCAAGCCTAGAAGCCCACACCTCTCCCAGTCGTGGTGGGCATACCATCAACCATCCTCCACACGTCATGTTGGAGGCCTATCCTAGCAAATGCCAAACTGTCATGTAACGTAATCCAACTGAAAAATCTCTAGATCACTGTGGCAACCCCGCACCATCTACTCACCTGAATCTGTCTCCTCATGCGAGTGTCCTCTTGTCAGCCTGGATGCAATCTGTGTGGTCTCCACACTATTTGACCTGCCTGTAACCTGTCAAATGTCTGCCTAAACATTGTATTATTGCAACCATCTACCTTGTGGACCCGTGAGTGGAAAAACAAATCCCACCATTATAACAAAGCTATTGTAATGGCCCCTTTAATACAATTTAAAAAGCTATGTGTTGGAGTGGATGGGGTTTGAACCCCTAACCACTTGTTTAAAGAAGGTTTTAGCAAAATATTGAATAGCCAGCACGGCTATCAACAACTTCAATATTGATATGCTTCAAATTGCTATTTAAGCTTTCAACACTCTACTTTTGAAATTTCAAAAATATAAACCGAACTTTTGATGTGGAGCTTGGCAAGGGAGGCCAAGCAGTGGAGAGATTTTGCCAAACACACAGTGACAGCTGGAAGAGTTCAGTGGAAGACTTTAACTCAAGTTTCTTGGTTGTTAATGTCCACGTTAAAAAGGTAACCGTGAACAGTTGGGTGAGGCTAAAAGAGTAGCCGTGGACGGAGATCAAACCAAACAGCAAGATTGACAGCTGTTGAGGACAATCAAAGCAAATTCCAAATGATACCTAAGTGTCATGGCAGTGCAGCTGTCTAAGGACGGAGAGCTTTAAGCCATTGCTTGACAGATATAATGATTGAAACCGACTGTCAGCAAATTGAATGGCTGTATTGTTGGCAGATATGCAGCTGGCTGTGAAAAATGAGTGACAGATTGACTTCGGAATAGTGGAGCCCAATGAATCTGCAAGCTACGTGGAATCCGTCGAAGGTTGTTAGCCCGGATCTTATGTTGGGTCAGCCAAAGCTGTAAATCCGATATACACAGGTGTAAACGGTTATCAAGCTCCAAAAAAAAATCAATAGAACTTTCACATAGTCCGATATTTGATGTGAAGCCCCTTTCCACACTGTGAGATTCACACAAAGCCGTTTGCAAGATGTTCTGTGACCAAGAAGGTGAGTAGGGCAGGCATAAGCTCGAAGGCTCTTTGGAGAACACTTAGCAATAACTCCTCTTGCAAATACAGAACGGCCTGCTCCAAGAAAAATTTTAACACTGCCGGCAAACAAGATCTTCTGCAGAACCTTGTATGACTACCAATCACAGGATGAGTGATGTATGGCCCATTTGAAAGAGTTTTTAAATTGTCAATACTGTATAGCCTTTTAAATACACAGTACAGACTTGCAAGAAACCTGCAAAATCTCTATGATGCAAACAACAATTTTCCAGAAAATGGTTGTTGAATATCAAAACAACACCGAACAAATCCCTGCTGAGAATGTGCACAGAAAACGGGAACCTGCAACCAGAAACTCCTATGGCTCTGATACCATATCAGAATTGCCAAGTATACACAATTGAGCTGCAGGATCAATCTGGAAGGCAAAACCACTGAACAAAAGCCTTGCACAGACAAATAACTCGGCACAAGAGAAAATCAAACTGGAAATAATATTATAGTTTCACAAAATTAATCTCACAACACCAATATTCTCTCATCAGTCTCTACACTATGGGAAAGAAAATATAGAAGACTAATAGTTTGTTTTAACAAACAAACTATAGTTGTGCAATCACTAAATTAGGGACATACCAAACATTCGGTTTCCCTATATTTGTGTGCACACAATCCTATGTGCTAATATTAGTTGTGAAAATCACAACTATACAACTAACAAATAAATAAAATATAAACTCTACATAAATAGAATAAATTCTACCCCATGTGAGCTTATTACTACATTTGGTAACTTGACATAAGTGAATTACCCTACATTAGTTTACACACACTACTACAACAATATCTTAGCATTAGATAAGAGAAGATAAACAGCCACACGTCTCCCTCAAGAATATGCCATGTTTGATAAACAGCCATACATCTCCTTCGAGAACACGTAGATCAATAAAACTTTATGTTTCCAAATTCAGTTTTATTATTTTCTTTATTCTGAATATTATCTTGTATTGCTTCCGCATACGCGTATAACACATCTAAAACTCTCATTAAGAGTGTTGTCTCTATTTTGAATATTAAGAGGATTTTGTGATAGGTGCGCAAAAGGCTTGCAAATGTCTTGGAATTCCCAAAAAAGATAGGAGTTGACCTTAGGAAGGTGTGGATCTATATCCAAGGTACTTTTGCTGCTCGGATCACCTTCCCATTTACTCTTCTGTGAGGGGCATAATCATTCTATTTTCTCCCTACTCTTTGGTTTTTGGTCTAAGATGGTGCATGAGAATTATAGCCTTCAGATCGAAATGTAAGGACATTGCAGATTCCCGAACTGGGGAGCCTTTTTTACCGTCTCTTGGAATATGCTTTTACAATAGCAGGTGCAAAAACCCTCAAACTTCATTAAATTTTTGTTGGGACCCAAGGGATTAGTACAGAAAAAAGGAACCAAATTCACTGTTGAATCACTACATGATGACTTTCTTTAGAAATTTTCAAAGAAGCTGAAAGGAAGTCCTGGCTCTCATTCATATGTTTTTGCCCACAAACCGTAAGAACAACCATCCTCAGTCTTAGTCGACAAACGTGCTTCCGCTAGGTCAAATGGAGCTAAAGACAAGTGGAATATCTCAAGAGGGAATTTACTCATGGAAAAAGACCGTGAAAGGACACTATGAATATATTGGGAAGTTGCGTATTTTGTAAGATGGGTTTTTTCAACACATAATTAGCAATGGACATCACCCTACCTTTCTGATTGAATGCCCAAATCCCCCTCTAATGGTATAGTTGTGATGATGACCTCTTGTCAAAAGGAAAATGGGCCGCCCTACCAAGGTTGAGGCTGAGTTTTGGCATGCACAAGCAAAAGCTAACCTGGTCCATCCTCAGAGCAGCAGTTGGCCAAGGAACAATGTTTGAGAGATATGGAACTTGCTACAGTGGGCCAAGAGCTTAGAGCAACATGGGCTTGTGTTTGAATGCTCCATTGATTATCTTTATATTTGTTGATTTGCTGGTTATTAGTAATAGTGTAGCTGAGACTCTTAGAATATTAGACTATAAAGCTATTAGCTTGTTTAGCCTAAAGCTGTTAGACTACATGAATCTTTTTTTTTTCCCGTTCTTGCCTTTAGTTTAGTTTGAAACTCATAACACTCACTTCACTAATATTATGCTGTTTTGGTTCGTTTCCAAGGATTTACCTCGTTTTTGGTTACCAGCTGTGGGACCCAACAAACTCACATTTACCTAACCCCCAAAAAAACATTTTACATAATGCAAGACATGCGATTCGGTAATAGCTTGCTTTTGGAAAATGCTTCTCCACCTATAATTGAATTCCTTCATTTCGTAATAAGCAAGTGCTTAATGAAAAATCATCCTTTTGACATTTCTAATTTTTATTGGCACAGAAACAATAAATATATTAACATGTGGAAAATGATGCAGAAACTACTCCTAGTAGTACCGTAAAAGAACAGTAAATAACCAACAGTATAGAATAGCTACAAAAAATTACAAAAAGAGCCTAGATCTATAACCAAAGTAACACCCTACAACCATCAACAAGCGCATCTAAATGTTGTACAAAAGGTGATATGTAGCTCAGAACAGAGACAAATGGAACTTTTAAAAAAAACTCAGTGGAAGCATGTAGTAGGCCAGCTAATGCTCCAGTCCATCACTCGATGGCTGTAGAGACCTATAGAAAATCCTTCTCGACAGGAACAACCCTGGCATCCAGCAAGGCAGTGAAATCCAAGCATTTACAGTTGGTTGTGTTGAGGTCAATATTAACAGTGCCAGAGGATGCACTTTAAGTGGTCATTAGTAGCTTTGGTTGCTTAAAGATTGGAGTAGAAGCAACAAGTTCCATGTCCACCATGTGGAAGGATCTCTTTGCCAAAACTTGGGCCCTCTTGTCCTTACTAGCCTCCCAACTTCTTCACAGCCCTAATTTTTTGCAAAAGTGCCTCTTGAAGCACCTTGTGAGGCTGGGCTTGAGAATCCAATTTGTCACAGACACATTTCACTGATTTTGTCATGCTCTGAATAGAGAGTAGAGCTAAATTGAAATTTTCCTAGAAAGGACAAGACTGGTGAGAAAGAGTGTTCAGCTGGTAGTGGTTGCGTGACCTGAAA
The DNA here is from genome assembly GCA_037957365.1 of Torreya grandis. Taxonomy (NCBI): domain Eukaryota; kingdom Viridiplantae; phylum Streptophyta; class Pinopsida; order Cupressales; family Taxaceae; genus Torreya; species Torreya grandis. The sequence goes on along the minus strand of JARHVA010005415.1, from coordinate 653,263 downwards.
ACCTCGGCCGGGTGTGAAAATCTCACAAACAATATGGAGAAGGGCAGGGGCCTGCCCACTTGTTATAAGATTAAATAAGGTAAATTAAGGATCAACTGAGACCCAACATGACCAAGTTTGTGGGTTTCCATATGGCTGCTGAAGAAAAAATGACTACAGAAGGGAAAGCTGAGGGAGAAGGGGGATGGTGGAGTGGGATGGTGCGAGGGGAATATTAGAAACATGAGAACAAGAGGCAGATTAAGGGTTCTAGAGCTTGCAATTTATCAGGCTCGTTATCCATGAAGACATGAGGTGAGACACCCTGGAGAATATGAATGGTTTCTTAGCTAAGATCAGACAAGGAGCACCAATTCATGGTGATGAGAACCTCCAACAATACCCTGCATTATAGACGAGTGTATAGGAGTCTGCAAGTCTTTTTCACTGTCCTATACAAGTTGGGCAAAGTATTAGAGAACTTAACCAATTTGGGCATGCTGTTCTAACTCGTGAAGCATTTGCAAAAGCTAAGAGAGGAATGAAGCTCTTTTATCTTTGCTTTTTGAATACAAAGACTTTGACTTCTTTTAATGGTGGAAAGAGCCAAGATTGTTAACCCGTTGACAAAATATTTAGAGATCGGAACCAACCTCACCCAAAGGCCATTGTAATAAATAAAACCCTCCGCGATTAGACTACCATACACCCAAAGGACTTGAATCCACAAGCATGAGATCAAGCATGTGGAAGAGAATATTTTGACATTTTCCATTAAGAAGATAATAAAGTTGATGGAAATTTACATAATGGTATTTAGAGCCTCCAGTTACACTTACCAGCAGTGTGCTCTATTATTTTGGTGCCATTTACCCATAAGTATCTTTTATATCTTAAAACAAATATAGACACTCTTGCAGATTTTATGGTAGATTTGTTATCTTTTTAGAGGTAATTCTTGCAGTGTTTTGTGGTTGTAAATCCCTTGAGACCAATTTTTCCCCTTTTTGAAGCACCACCATTGCAACCCCAGACTTTTCCCAGTTTATTATGGTTTTACATACACATTATTCTTGATGACTACCATTTCCAAAATCGACATGCTTGACAACCAAAAGTCAATTGCAGAGGAAGAATAATGTTTCATCAGATTAGTTAAGTGCCTCCTTATTAGGTTATAAGTGATTCTGCAATCCATAGCCGTATAAGTGTTGCTTTCCAGTCAATGTTTTTTTCTTGCTTAAGAGCTTTCTCTACACAAATTAAGTTGATTGGAAAGAGGAAAATCTCATCACAGATCTGTGATTCTAAAACTGAAAAATCCTGGTAGTGAACTTGTTACCTAAAACGACATTCCTATAATGATAACAAAGGTGATGTGCTTCAAAACAAAGAAAGTCTAGTGCGTGTGTGTACCAAATTACTCCTAAAACAAGCACAATTTCAGTGGCAAAAAACATTTGAAGAAACGTTCAATTAGAATCTGCTATCCAATAGGAATACCTCACAACACTTTGATACCATGGCTGACTAGTTGGTATAAATGAAAATATCAACAGTACATCTGATAGCTAGAATAGGAGGAATCTACTACCAAACCTAATACAAATTTTATGCACATTAAGAATTATTCATGAAAATATCCATCCTTTCAAACAACAGTACACGTGTATTCTACAGTGATTTCTTTATAAAAAACTGGAAAGGAAGATGAGCACTAACCACTGGCCGTGTTTTCTTATAGAGACTGTACGTTAAAAACTTTGGAAATTTAACCAGAACTCCCCCAATAGCTTCATCATGAACTCCAATTGCACGCAAAAATCGCACCTTCACAAATGCCAAGATAACCAAAACTAGTTAAATTCCATCCATCAATTTATATTCATATGTGGATGTGTCCTAACATCTGAAACTCAATAGGAAAATTGGGATAGCGTATATGAAGAAATGATTCTCTTTGCTATAATTTACAACTTCTGTCTGTTCTCAAAGAGCATCAATTATATCTGTGACAGACACTAGCACTTCTTTATGTGACTATTTGTGCAGATTTCCATTCAACAAATATGACTTTCATTTCATCCCCAAAATATGCAACCCAAACTATTTATCTGGAATGCATCAATACCGATAACCAGAAATCTGAAATCAATGGCTAAACTCAAATCAACTCAAACCTAATACCTTGGGAGCAATATTTTCTTTGAGATTAAGACAGAAAATGGACGGTTCTTTTGTAAGTAATCTCCTCATTCCAGACCGCTGAACTCCTAGATAGTATAAATACTTGACAAGAGGTTTCCATCCCTCCTCAATATTACAGGCAAGCAAACGAGGCCTTGCTGCTATTATTCTTCCCAGATCTGTATTGCTAAGGCCAAATTCTTTCAAGTAGTTTGCCTGTCAAAGAAAGGAAGAAAACTTAATCATGTCATTTATAATCACTTTTATCAGCTGCAAAGATGATCTCAATTTGTTAACTAGGAAAAGCGATTTGCATTATTTCCTAAGATCATTCCTTAAATGGAAGTAAATTTCTCAAGAACATCGAAGACTATGTCAAAACAAACAAATAACAAAATTACGTATAAAATAAACCTTTTTTCTTTCTTAAAAGCCACACTAACTGAAGTTTCCATACTGAATCAAGATGGCACTATTTACATATAGTCAGGGTCTGGTTTATATAAGAAGCAAATCTATTTCCAAATTCCACACAATCGACAAAATTTTAGTAAAAGTCTATCATTTGTATAGAGGATTGAATTCCACAAACAACCCAGAATATATTCTGCATAAACAAGCACCAACAGACTGCTAGAACCTTATTTCTACCACTAGTTTTCAATGAATCCTCAAGCTTTAGTAGCCACATCAACTTCTTTGTTTTAATTCTGGATATATACATCATTGAGACTTAATCAAAATCTCCACACACCTCCACAATGAGTTCCATCAAATTCAAAATTTCGGTATGCTCTACAAGTTCATTACTATTCATAGCTTCCATGATCAGCTTCAAATCCCCCTGTATTCTTATCCATTTTGTTAGAATTTCCATCTTTAGTAGCCACATCAACTTCTTTATTTTAATTCTGAATATATACATCATTGAGACTTAATCGAAATCTCCACAACTCTCCACAATGAGTTCCATCAAATACAAAATTTTGGTATGCTCTACAAGTCCATTACTATTCATAGCTTCCATGATCAGCCTCAAATCCCCATCTACTATAGGCAGATTCTTATCCATTATGTTAGAATTTTCATTATTAAATAAGCAAGCCAGCATCTTTCATGAGAATAAGTGCAAAGGGATGTACATATGCTATTAAAGTTTGAGTTGTTATCATTGAATATTTATGGGTGGTTGCCTCCAATAAACATACCCATTAATATTATACCCAACACTATAGGAACATTTAGTTTTGATGATTGAGAGAGCTCTCTCACCTCTCTTGGGTAGTCTCACCTATGTTTATTGGAGATCATGTACCTTATGTGCATAATGAAGATATTTCCACTTCCAAAAAAATTATCTCGTCGATAACTCTCATGATGGGACTCTAGCATGAAAACAGTCCACAATATACTATCAAAGAATAAGGATCTCGCAGTCCGAAGGTCACCAAATGTTAAGGCAGGAGTACTGGAATCAGCAGAGTACACGTGATTCAGTAAAATACATTCAAAATGGCGAACCCACCAACCTTTGGTAGACAAAACAACTACCCAACTTTAACGGGGATGGAAATCAAGATCCTTTAACACCTGTGTGGCATTGCAACACATGTGAGACCATCTGGACAACAAATGACTAGAAAGACAAGGTGCACTGGTTAAATTTACTTCCAGCCACCTGTAGAGGGCATAACACTAGACTGGTACATGCAATCCAATAAACATCATTTCGAAAAATTTGCAAGGAATTAATGCATTTAAGACAAAATTTATACTACAAAGAGATGATAATGACAATGTGGCATAAATCTACAATACTGAACATGAAAAAATCAGATATACTCTGTAGACATCATGGGAGTTGAAACAACAGAAAAGTTGGAGATCCCAATAGATGGGCTCAAAAAGAGATGGTTTATAGAGGAGTTGCTTTAAAGTAGAGAACCAATATGAAGGTGGTATCATCAGCATCTTATTAGGAGGCTTAAAAAAGAGCCATGAATCTAAAGAGCAAGAACAAGTGAGTGCAAGATCCTGGATTCTTAGTGAATACAACAAAGAAGAACGAGAAGAATTCACATCCTATGAAGCATTAAAAAAACACTGATGTAGATGTTCAAAGAGTAGAAAGAAGACAAGAAGAGGGTCTGGTATACCAGATGTAGAACAGAGGGTCACACCTGAGAGAACTGTTCAAATAATCTTTTTTGTAAAAGTTTTCAAGCTCCAGGGCAGGGCACACTTCAAAGGATTGCCCATTTAATTTGAAGACAAGAAAAGATGCTCATGTCTTCCTGAAATAAGGCAATATCTCCAAGGATGCTATAAGTTGCAGCTATAAAAATCCAAAGTAGGGTGACAATAAATGCCAAAACTAACAATAGTAGGAGCAGAAATCAATACGATGCAACTAGAAGATCCATAATACAATAAGCAAAATTTAGCAAATGGGAACACTTTGCACGAGTTTCCTGACCAGAAAACAATAATTCCAACTTAAAGTGCCAATGGGATGACTAAGTGGCCATAATGATAAGAATTATCTATAATGTAGAGAGGTCTCAATGTGACCTTGGTCAAATCAGAAGAAACCAACATGGTTGTCTCTCTAAAATAAGCCAAGGGGGCAACATATCCTGGCCCAGCTATAGAGAAACAAAGAACAATTGACATGTGTGAAGAAATTCAAAAGGCCATGACGAGAGGAAGCCAAACAAGACATGTTGCAGCAGCCACCAAAGATCCACTTCCTTCAGAAATTTGCCACTCAGACCTGCAAATTTTGGAGTGTCAACTGCAGACATCAATACCAGTTAGAGTGAAAAACCTCCCACAAAGTATCCGCACATCACATGAAGATATGCTGCACATGTATAAGGAAGAGATTCAACTTGCTATGTTTGGCCTAGACTCTGTATTAAAAATTGCAGGTACCCGGAGGGTACCCACGAAAAAACTTTTTTTTTGTTGAAACGGATAGATTGCTGGTAAACCACCAACCAGTTACCAGACCAAAAACCGCAGTTTTCGATGAGTGGTTACCTGCCGAAAACCGCAGTTTTTGGCCTGGTAACTGGCTAAAACCCAGCAACCTAAAAAACATAAGGAAAGTGCAAAAAAAATCATGATATTTCATTCTGCTATCGTTTTTTTTCCTCTTTTGTGCATCACCGATAGGAGGTCAAGGTCAAAAGAAATTGCTATTTTCAACTGCTGTAATCGTCGTTTGCCTTTGCCATTTGGTATAGAAGTTGGGATTGCTACTATTAGGCTATTAACATTGAGCAAAATCTACGAGCCCATGTGCCCCAGGAGCCCATGTTCTCTGAGGAGAAGGTAGCAGATTTAGAGAGGGAAGCAGAAGAAGCTACAACAGCAAGGGAAGCAGAGGCATTGGGAGGGGTAGGGGAGGATTTGGAGTTGGATGATGTGTTTGTGGATGATGTTCCAGTGAAGTAGTCTTTACCTTCCACTTCTAGGGGGCAACAGAGAATTTGGAGAGAACTTCCATGAGCCATTTTAGTCTTCTTTTTGTTTAAAATAGGGCATTCGGCATTCACATTGTACTCTTATGTGCTTAAAATCTAGTATAAAACATGTTTATAACGTTGAGTTATGTGTTCTCTGAATCTCTACATTCATTTCATTTTCATATGTATTTCAGTGTATTTTATAAATTTATATATTTTTTTAAAGTAGCGATAAATGTGTCAAGTAATTGCGAGTAATTGCCTAGTCCTAAGTACGTGTCACAATTTTTGGCTGCTGAGAAACTGCGGTTCCCGAGTTTTTCTACTATGGGCCTAGACATTGATAGTAGTGCAGTTAAACTCATTCCCAATGAGGGGGACAAAAATCAAATTAGGAATTGGAGGCCTACAACGTTGTTCGATGTGTCATATAAGAAGTTAGTTAATGTTTTGGCCAACAAACTTAATTCCATCTTAGATAAGATTGTTACAAAAAATCAGGCAGGATTTGTAGTAGGAAGATACATTCTAGATAGCTTGATGCTAGTTGGGAGAGGATGGCTTGGGGTAACTCTTCTTGTCAAAAAATATGCATGTCATTGATAGACTCTGAGAAAGCATATGTAAGGATAGAATGGCCTTTTATTGAGTTTATGATGTGAATGGCTAGGTTAGGAGAAAGATTTCTTAGGATGATACATGGTGTTATTCCAGGATGGTTCCACAAAAGTAGAAATCAATGGCAGCTTGACAAACTCTTTGAGCTGCAAATGTCAACTAGACAAAGTTGTCCCTTAGCTCTTGCCCTTTTTGTTCTAGCAGTTGAAACTATACAAAACCTGTTGAGGGATTTAAAATTTAATGATCCAGTGAAAAATATTTAATCACCTAATGTTGATCAATTGTTAGAACTCCAATTTGTCAATGAACCACCATGTTTCATATCATTGAGCTAGATACTATTGATAATTTGATGGGCAAGTTGGATATCTACTACTCTGCTTTAAACTCCAGAAGTGGAATTCAGAAAGGCCAATATGTTGGCATGTGATGAGAACATTGGTAAGTGGAAACGACATACTCTATCCTTGGATGGTAGAATCCAATTTTGTCAGAAGTACCGCTTCATATGGTATATATTATGCCTCCTACTGGTCTTTTGCTAATACCCACTTTAATCAATTGCACAACATTGTGGCCAACTTATTGTGTCATGGAGGAGATTAAAAAGGGGCATGTGTATCTGAAAACATGTGTTAAACCTAGGTGGTTGGGGAGTTCGTGTTTGAAATATTTGAGGCTCCAATGAATTATGCACAAACATTATTTTTACTTTACAGACACTTTTCTTGTCTAGAGCTTTTCATCGCATTAATCTCCGTAAGTGTATGTTTATGCATATACTAGGATTGCAATGGGCTAGTTTGTAACACTTCATGAGAGATGTGTCATGGACTATCCTTCCTACCACCGCGTTCATATCACCATCATATCAGCGTGTTTTTCCTCCTTCGTTCTTATACCCTTCCTCTAACTTCTTTTTACCATTTCTGGCAAATAGCCAATGACATCTAATAGCACCTATGTTTCGGCCAATGATGTACTGCTTTATTTGGAATTATTTGTATGTCATTGGTAGGGCTGATGACAACGACTCAAAATGAGATTTGACTTGGGAATTGACCCATATTTATAAAGTTCTCTTTTGTCATTTCTCAAGATAAACATGAACAATCCGCTCTGCTTGCGCATGCAAATCTACCATCAAAAGAAGAGGATTTGGGGTTAAGAGGAGCTCACACTAAAGAAGACACGATAGCATAAAGGTCTTGAATATATCAAGCATAGGAGCTGCAACTATGAGGTTTACCAAGTCTTTGAAGTTCTCAATTTTGGTCTACTTAGGGTTTCACCTATCCATCTTGACTTTACCTGCAACCATCTCCCACAAAGTGCCACAGGCCAAGGGGGAGATTAGTACGCTAACAACTCAACCAAAGGTAAATATCCCTAACCCTATTCTCTCTTTCTTTTGTACTTTAGTTGATATTGTGAATGTTGTTTGTCTCATGTATTTGATAGTATAGTTTATAATATGCTTGTTACTTTATGGCTATCTTTCACATTACTCTCCTCATAGTTCTTTTATCGCCTAGTGTCATTTTACCTTTTCATAGGTCTTGTTTACCGCTTACACAGCGAATATATAAAGCTAGACATAAATTATGGCCCCTCATGACCAACAATTTTCATATGGAGATGTGGGTATCCCCTTGCCCAAGTCAATAGGTACATAAGAGATAGAAAAGCAAATAAGTTTGGGCACAAAAAGAAGAAAGCAATTGTGGAGGATGAAGTGATGGATGCAAAAAAAGAATGAATGAAATGGATGAAGAAGGGAATGACGATTATGGAAATGATGGTGAGGAGGACAGTGTAACAGCCAGGCATCATCTTTTATTGTCCCAAGCACAAACAACCCAAAGTATAACCTAAGGAATCTCTCCTCTTGAGTACAAGACCCTCCTGCTAGTCATTCTCTTACGCATGCCCAGTTCTATTGCAAATATCATAGGTGTCCCCCATTTCATTACTTGTGCCCACGCTTGTTCTCTCGGAATCAATAGTAGTCACCCTTGATGCAAGAAACAAGGGCCTCGATATGGATGCATGGTTGAGTAGTTTTGGAGACCTTGCAGATGAATACCTCCTTGATAAGTTTTGAGTCTCTCCTTGAGATGGAGCCATTAGATCCTCACATTACCAAAGGATTGAGTGCCGACTCAACAATCGTAAGTACCTACACAACAGCCCAAGGAGAATGGCAGGGTGCTAACACATGAGACATTTTTTGTGACAGAGGAAACATAAGTGGATTATCAAGGGGGCATTGCTCAAAATTTGAGCATACAAGTGCAGGAGGGTGAGGGGATCTAGGTTGGGGATGATGATACACAAGATGACTCATCATGTGCTTTTACTTCACAAGAGGGTCCAAGTGAGTCACAAGTCCCTTATCCAAAGTTTGCAAAGATATTTTTACCTTGACTGGAAGGAACCTTGTGACAACTTGCACTATTTTTTGAAAAACCTACAGCCTATGTCTGATCTGATGTTAGAAATTTCCAAATCTATACAAGATCTCAGACTTGGCAGTTTGGCAAAAGCAGGAACCTATGATTATGTATGAGGTGAAACAGATACACGGGTGCATGGAGGAGGATTGCCACTCACAATTCACCTAAATTTATGAGTCAGTGGTGGCTGAATAAGCATACTCCGGAAATGATGCAACAGTGGTTTCCAGATATGTGCTATCCAGCTGTTTACCCCCAATTGTGCCCTGTGTTTAAGGAGATCCATGTGATTGAGCATTATTTCAGGTTCCGGTACTTTATAGCAAAGAAGGAAAAGTGGAAGCATGGAAGACTAGCAGAGGATCAGAGTAGAGTTGAGAGGGTGAAAGAGGAGCTGCAACCTAGATCAGAATAGTGCCGGAGGTTTCAAAAGCAGCTCCAGCAGCACATAAAGCTCACACATGATAAGGAGGCACACTTTTCAGAGTCGCAAAGGGAGATGGCTGACCTGTTTACACATAATTGCCGGTTGGACCAGGAACTTACAGAAATGTGAGCTCAGTTTTGGAGATAGAGGCAAAACAAGATCAACTTGTAGTTGCCAACAGGAAGCTCGTATGGAAGATGCAGGAAGTGTTACAAATGATGAAGCGCAACAGACAATGGGAATTAAAAGCTGGCCGCACCGTCTCAAGAAATGAACAAAGGAGGTACAAGCACTTTAAGTGGAGATGAAGTGCCTCAAGATTGGTGCAGCAGGATCTTCAAAGCATTGGCTAGAGTTTCAACAGGACCAGCAGAGCCTTCTATTGCAGAGCACCTGTGCCCTCTACTTCAGCTCCTCCACAATCACGGACATATTACTCATCCCACCTTTCCTCTCATAGTTCATGAGTTATTGTGCTACAGTTGTCAGCAGGGACACCAACTTGTTTAGATAGCAGGATAGATGTAGTCAGTTATTTTATAATCAGTTCCTATGTGTTATGCTCACATAGTTGAACATGATTTTGTATGTTACATGAGTCGGCACTTGCAGCATACTTAATTAATTTTTGGTTAGTGTGTTTGGTATCTTGATGGTTGTGGTCAAGCCGACACATCTCTTGGTCGACCAACCCATATGTAGAATGATGAAGGTTAGGGAAGGGCATTCTCATGTTGTCAAGTTCTCCCTGTACCACAGCTAGTTGGTGTATACTATTTTAAATCAAAAAAGCTGCAGTTAACTCTGTATGTGCAATTTTGGTATGTTCTTTAATCTGTAATTACTGTTGGGTTCTTTATTGTTATAACAGTTAGCTGCATGGTTGCATCATGATACATATTTGATACGGAAAAATCTAGACATAAGGCATGTGACTTTATCGCTCAATGGAGGTTATCTATTGGTTACTGGCCTATGTTCTTGAGTTTTAAGATTCAGGTGAATTTGATCTGACTTATATATAACTCACAGGCAGAGATTATGGTGTTTGTGTATTTTTTATGTCGTTGGATGGTAGTTATGCTGCAAGACTAGATTTAATTGCTTGAGGTGTCTCCTAGAGTCTTTTTAACTTATCCTTAAATGTTGATAGTTTCTAGTTTGAAGGTAGCTGGAATTGTTCATGATTTGGTTGCTCAATTTTCCTTTTGTTGAAGGTGCATACTTGTGTTCTAAAGACTTTTATATTGTTATGTAGATCACATCAATAAATTTCTTGAAAGGTTTTGATGGTCTTCATTTTTATATAAGAATGTCCAGATAAAGTTGGTTCTACTGGTGGTACTAAGTTGTTGAGTAATCATAATGTGGTTCTTGATAGAATATTTTAGGTAATTGCATAGTAGAAAAACTCAGGAACCATGGTTACTTGGCAATCAAAAATTGTAACCCATACTTGGGACTCGTTAATTACTCGGCACTTTTATCGCTACTTTACAAAAATATATAAATTCATAAAATACACTGAAATACATAAGAAAATGAAATGAATGTAGAGAAATGATTGTAGAGATTCAGAGAACACATAACTCAAAGTCATAAACATGTTTTATATTAGTTTTTAAGCAAATAAGAGTACAATGTGAATGCCGAATGCTCTATTTTAAACAAAAAGGAGACTAAAATGGCTCATGGAAGTTCTTCTGTCCAGCTCCTCCTCTACTGCCCCCTAGAAGTGGAAGGTAAAAACTACTCCATTGAAACATCATCCACAAACACATCATCCAACTCCAAATCCTCACGAACTCCTCCCAATGCCTTTGCTTCCCCTGCCGCTATAGCTTCTACTGCTTCCCTCTCTAAATTTGCGACCTCCTCGGTAAACATGGGTTCCTAGGGCACATGGGCTCCTAGATGTTGCTCAATGCAAATAGTCTAATAGACTAATAGCCTAATAGTAATGAGTTTCAGCTTCTATACCAAATGGCAAAGGCAAACGGCGACTATAGCAGTATAAAACAGCAATTTCCTTCAACCCTGGCCTCCTATCGGTGATGCACAGCAGAGGGAAAAAAATGACGACAGAATGAAATATTCGTGATTTTTTTTCAATTTTCTTATGTTTTTTAGGTTGGCGGGTTTTGGCTGGTTACCAAGCCAAAAAACACGGTTTTCGGTGGGTAACCGCTCGCTGAAAAATGTGGTTTTTGGCCTGGTAACTGGCCAGCGGTTTTCCAGCAGTCTACCCATTTCAACAAAAAAAAAAGGTTTTTCACGGGTACCCTCCAGGTACCCACATTTTTAATACAGAGGGTAATTGTATAATTGATGGTTCTTTTCTTTTTTTTTTCTCCAGCAGTAGAATGCCTGCTTCCTGGATCCCTTAACATGCAGACATGGATCCAGTGAGACTTAAATACAACACATAATGCCAATGCCAATGCACCTACAAGAAAACCGAGACTCCAACCATTTCTAATTCATTCTATCCCACCAACAATTCATGAAGACAGTCACTCATCTCAGCTATCATAATGGAAATTTTCAGTTTCTAAACGCTATAAAGAGAAATTATATATGATCAGAAGCATAAAAATGACCAACACAAGCTTCATGAACTTTCTGTTCAATGTTCAGTTAAAAAATGAAGTTGAAGATATTAAGGAATCGGGAAAATATCAATTTGTAAGCAATTTCATCATTACATAAAATACTCCACGACTTAAGGTGAATATAATGGGTCAACAAAATGTTCATGGAGATGAAGTTAATAGGTAGATCCTGTGCTAGAAAAATGTTGGGTACTACAAAAAATATTGGGTACTACAAAAAAGAAACTAGCTGCATTTAAGATGTTAGCTCTGGGTAATCTTACAGATGCAAAGAGAAAACCTTGTTATTCATGTCTTCCATAGTGAAAAATCCAATCGCTTTAGGATACTCAAAAAGCATGGTTCCAAAGTCATTATCACTCATGCCAAGCTCCAGAAAAAAATTCATTCGGCATTTAAGCTCCTCAATGCTGAAAGACAAGATTTCCGGACAACGGCTTACAATGAAACCCATCCAGTCCATTGCAACTCCATTATTTTCTAAAAGTTGGACATTGCAATCCATATCTTCTATTGGACGTCTCAAAATACTTTCATTCTTTGTAAGCACCACCCCAAGATATCTCCCTTTGACATGGATTGATTTCAGCCACCGAACTCGCAGTTTTAAACCTTCTAGATCATCAGCAGCAGCACTCACTAGCTCACCAATGCGTGGATATGACATTTGATTGTGCTTTAACCATCTGTATACAAAGAAGGTATCAGTACAAGAGTTTCCACGGTTCCAATTAAGATCCATATGTGCATGAAGGCGGCCATACTACATTTTCTTAATCAGCTGTATTACAGACTTTTGCAATCACTCAACCTAGAAGTCTTAGTTTGACATATAAAATTTAATCAGATCAAAAGACATTGAATGTGTACATATGATATAAGACACAAGTGAGAACTCAATATCTAGAATAACTTCTCAGCTAAGCTAAATAGATTCAAACCAATGAATTGACACAGTTAAGCAGATAAGTGATTTTTATCATGACAGATTTAAAATAAGAACTGAATGTGGGAGAACAATATTCTGAATTCTACCTATATTCAGGCCCATCTATATTCCAATCTGGACAGTTTAAAGGATGCCCTGTAAAACATATAACTAGAAAAAATAACAGACTCAAGTCATTTGTGGATATCATCGCAATGTATAAAAGTATAGAAGATGAAAATTATTGCCGATTTTGGGTCTCAGGTTTATGTAATTTCAATCTGATGTGACAGGAATGAGTTTTCCAGTTGAAGCATTCCTCCATGTAGTTAATTTCCAAGCAAGTCATCGCAAGGCAATCCAGTTCGGAATATGACTCTGAGGTTGCCATATATATTTCTCCTGGCAGATGGAAAAGGTGCAAGATTTAATAATGAAACCAGATGGAATGAGGAGTGCTCAGCCATGAAATCACCACATCTGTGAAATGCTTGGGCAACATGTGCCATCCATGAATTCATGGTATTCAACATTTTCAGATGGTATACTGCTTGGGTACTAATTGGGGTTGTTGTTACCAATACACCCAAACTCCCAGTGAATTTGGGGCCACTGTTCCAAAATTCCAGAGTCTAAAATAGCATATAGTTATTTATGAGCTTGTGGTTCTTCACTGAGGCATTCTACATTTCAAGTTTTTCCCCCTTGGATTATTTTCAGGAGTCTTGGTGTCTGAGTTGTTTTAAATCATGGATTCCCGTGGTTTGTTATAATCCTGTTCTACTCAGTTTTCATTGATCTCTTTTTAGGTTTGCAAGGATATGACACTTGTTATCATCTCATAAGGTTTTACTTGGGCTATTCGTAGTTTTGAATTTTTGTTGACTTGAATTTTGTCACCCTCATGTAAACGAATGCTTACCATGCATTGTTGTCTTCGTGCACAAGGTATGTTGAGGTCGATATTATTTAAACTCAAATTTATATTATTGTTAACAAAGGGTGACACTTGTCACCTCTTCGTTAATGATCTCTTTTCATTTTACTTTGTTCTCTAGGCTTGCTCTTGGTGCTCACAGTCCTCCTTGAAACAATGTCACACCACATATTTTGTTTTCAATAATTCACTTTCGTGGTTTTGGCCTTGGCAACAACTTTTATCTCTTGCATTTATGAGTTCACGATCACGTGACAAGTGTTGCTTTCTTGGTTCATTATAATCGGCATTTTTCCAGTGATCTCATGTCTTGTGTAAGTTCCGAGCTCATGTGATTCCCACAAATGTCCACAACGCATGACCTTGTCACTCCGACTACTCTACGGTTTGCTTTGATCTTAGTTTGTTCCTCCCTGCCCTGTGAACGCAGATTGCACCACGTGTCACTATCTCGTGACCTCAGCTCACGAAGTGTCTTGCTGATTGCCTGCCTTTGGTTTTTCTCTCCTCATGCTTCGTGAAACAAGATTAGGCAACATCATTCTTCATCATAAGATCTTAATGCTGTTGTTTCAAGGTATTAAGTCTTTTCAATTGATTGTTTTAAAAGAAAAGCCATGATAAAGGATCTCGGGTACAGGGTATTAAGTATCGAATGCTGATTTGATGGGTTTTATGAGAGAAAATCGGTGGATGGATTATAAATATGAAGGCCATAATTATATTTCTCAGTGTGTTCATTGAGATTGAGAAGAGATTACTCTGCATTTTATTGACATCCTGCTGTCTGGTGTTGAAGGGAGTGATGTGAGAAGTTGTGGTATCAATTTTCACCTGAGAATGGCTCTAGCATAGATTCAACACCAAGAGGGAAGAGAGCTCAAAAATATTGCATTTACCCCTCAAACATGCAGTCATAGTAATTAAAATGATTTTTTTTTTTTTTTTTACTTTAAAGATGCAAAGGAACCTATTAAGGACATGGAGTATTTTGATAAGAAGGTGGAGGAAGCGTGGAAAATTCAAGCAGCGTATTTGCATAGGGCGCTGGCTAAGCCAGAAGTTGTTCTGTGTCCTGAGCTCATTCTCTACATATGTCAACATTGGGAAGAGAGAAATGGTAAGCTCTATGCACCCAGTGGGAAAATTGTGGTGGATTTAACAAGTTTTGCCATCAATTAGATGTTAAGTTAACGAAGCCATTATTTAACTATAATAGTGAATGTGTTAGTTAATAGCACACACAATACAAGGTGTATGACGAATTGAACGAATGGTCTAGAATCTAGAGGAATGGAAGAACAAGACAAACATGTATTATACTGTCCATTTATTTAGGGTTCCAATCAAAGGGGCCATGGTGTTACCAAACCAGTTATATGGAAAGGGCAAGATTGAACTCCTAGATGTACTTTGGGTCCCTCTGCTATATGACATTCTGGAAAAAGGGAAGACGCCTAATAGGGGTGAGTTGATCTCCTTTAATTTGGTCAAACATTTTCATGAAAGTAAGTCAAAAGCAAATTTCTTCATGGCATCTTATCTCATTGATTGTACCTGTTTTTCCTTGACTTTTAACGCTTCTTTGTTTCCACAATGGACACCACAACACAAGCATCCAATTCATGTAGTACATAATGTCTTGTACAGGCACAAGCATTTTGATTCATATTCCCTAATTTGTAAATTCTTTATCCCCAAGGTCTATACTACAATTCATGGTGTTGAATGCCCTAGGATTTATGGGTCTTTAATGGAATCCTTAAATTTCATAGGGAGTTGTTTAGGCACCCTCATTAGGGTCGAGGGAGCTCTAACCCCGCTCCATCAACATCCATTTTATGTGTCTGGCCACTTGGTTATTATGGAGTTGTGCTATCAATTGTCATAGTATACAGAAGGATACAACACAGGGGCCAAAAATGTCCACTTCGGGATACCAAGATGATGATAAAGATACACCACTTCAGCAACCAAATAAGCTTGTAATTCCTCCCTCCTATTCTCCGCCATCACACACTATTGTTGGACAACCACCTATAATTGTGTTAGATGAAGAGGATATTGTTTTCTTTGAAACGATACCAATGGTTGCATCCATAGAGGAGAGTGTCTCAAACCAAGGAACTGTCACAATCGGTCATGACAGGGATGTTTTAGCTGAAAGCAGTGGGAGTTCTGATAAACTACAAAAGAGTGGTGCATTGTTGCCTCCTCAAATCCCGGATTCTTTTGATGTAATGGATATGTGTTGATCTATCTTGTCTATTCCTTTTTTTAAGGTTGAAATTTCTTCGTGCATATTAATTCAAGGCATACACAATGAAGAAGGTAGACTCTGTCAATAATCAAAACCCTCAGCAACTATGCACAAGAAGTGCAAGATGAAAAGGCCAAACTTATCAAGGAGATCCATAATCCAGATCAAACAGTTGAAGAATTGAAGCAGCAGTCTGTAGGCATGGTCTCAGCTAAAGTCCCTATTTGGCAAGTGCCTTTTGAAGTAGAGGAGGTGCTGAATTCTCTGTTTGTCATTTTCTTACAGTTGCACAAGAATTTGCTTCAAGTGGAGCAAGCACAGAAACAGATTGATATAAAATGTGGGAAATTATTAAGGTCAAGAATATGATAATTTTATTGAAGAAACTAAGAAGCAATTGGGCCCCAGTGCATATGATTTCATTACTTTCTTGGGATTTGAATCAGGAATGGTAAAAGATTCTATTGGCAATCACCTTGACGAGATATCTGCTGTAAATAAACATTGGAAATTACTTAAGTTTTATTTAATGCTTTTGTTGAGAAAGCTAATTTTCTGTTTTCTATATTCTTGATAACAAAGTTCAAGAAGACTAATGGGCAATGGTTATCTGTTGAAGAATTCAAGGAAGTTGTTTCAACTTTCCACTGCGGTCAAAGCTCCTAAAGAAGAGTTGATTGATCTGAAGACTTTGACAAATAATTTCTTGAATAAATGTGCTATTGGACTGGCAAAGAAAGTGGAACAGACTCGGGTGTTGATAGAGAAAGTAAACCAAACAGATCCGGAAATTCAGAAGGAATTGATAGGTACAGAAAAGAAACTGGCAAAACTAATCTTGATTGATTTGTCTTATGCAACATCAGCGTTTGACCATTTCAAGGTCTTAGCAAAGGGGAAATCTAAGTGGTAAGA
Source organism: Torreya grandis (assembly GCA_037957365.1). Taxonomy (NCBI): domain Eukaryota; kingdom Viridiplantae; phylum Streptophyta; class Pinopsida; order Cupressales; family Taxaceae; genus Torreya; species Torreya grandis. Next base: position 636,471 of record JARHVA010005415.1, on the reverse strand, counting down.
AAAACCAATCTTTAATTGGTTTTGCTAAGAGCACTTGTTCATGCATCTTATTTTTCAGTTATCTAGGAAGTTGGAGAGGTTTATTTTCTGTATTGAAATTTTTAATTTCATATTGAACTCGGAACAAACGGTTGAAAAAACTTTGTAAGAAAGTGATGTTAATATTCTGATCTAGATGAGACTCAAGAAGTTTGATGGTATTTTAATTATCTAAGTACAGTTTTTAATTTTTTGTCTCTTTGAATATGATATTGGATGTCAATGTTTATATATATCTAATTTGGGCATATATTGCTTTAGATATATGTGCTTGCTGCTGAATATTATAATCGAAAAGACTTTTACTATTGAATCTAAATTGAGTTTACACTGTTTTGCAGTAATAAGGTTATAGTTCCAAGTGTTATTTGAGCTTATGTTGTTTAACTTTGATGAATGAACTATTTATGACTTGGCACCCTTCTTGATAGACTTAGGCTCATGTTATTTTATATTAAATGAGTTTAACTTTATTATGAAAACTGTGCTTCTAGGTGAAATTACCCCTGTTGATTATGAGTCTCTATGGTGGATGATCATATCTTGTAGATTTCCTTAATTTTTCTAAGTTCGATTGCCAATTATTTCATTAAGACTCTCGAAGACATTTTAAAGTAGGATTTTGGTGTGTTATAGTAAGCTTATTTCAGTTTTTTTCGTTTCATGTATCAGTTTTCCACACTTTAGAAGGTCTTGGTAACGAGTACTAGAGATTAGTTTTCTTAGGCCCAAAATGGGAGGGTTTTCACCCCTCACTGTATCTGTGTCAAAATATTGGACAACAAGGATGAACTCAGATACTTTACTGCAGGAATAGGAGCAAAATATGCATAAGCAACACCCATCTAGTACCTAAGCATTATAACACTCGAATGTTTTGAATGTCGATGAAGTTGTAGATAAAGAAAAGTTGTTGTTCAAACAGCAGTAAAAGAGGAAATATTAAAGTATGCTTCAATCTATCAAATCAAACGGCTTTGCTGAGAAACTTACCCAAGGAGTAAGGCAGAAAAAAATTTAGTTATCTATAAACATTTATTGAAGCAGCATAATTGGTGAACAGCCCAATTTCTTGAAAAGAAAGTGAGTTTGACAAAGATGAAGATTTGCATTCTTGTGCAGATTCCAGGTTTCTCTGCAAGTGAAGTGTTCGGGGAAGTTTAGCCCAGCCCAGCTCTCAGTTTTAAAGCTGATGATTGATTTTAAATCTCCTGTGTTTAACGAGGTTATCCCAAAGAATGAAGCTAGCAACTTGTACCCATATTTTGTGCTATGTAGTTGAAGATTATGCTTAGTATACTTCATAGGAGAGGCTAAAACAAACTTCATAACGGGAAAGTTATTAGCTAATTTTATTGAGAAGTTGGACCCAGGTGGTTGCAAACAGAGCTACAAGTACAAATATTTATTGCTCGCGTATTTATCGTCATTCATGTCACCCCCAACCAAAATTTCTAGGTATGGTCAGTCAATCGGTTGCTCTTACTTAATTCCCGTGTCTGAGAATATATCAGAAAGGACTGGGGGTCATCATAGAAGTAAAATCTTGATTTCATGAGGTCATGTTAAAATGGACTGGGGGTCTTCAAAGAAGTAAATCTTGATTTCATGGTCTTGCATTAAAATGAGGGGTCTGCAAACGGTCTCATGAGATGTCCATCCAGAAAACAAAGCCTATAATTCAAAGAGAATAGTCTTACCCGTTTATCCAAAATGCTTCACCCATATGCAATTTATATACAAGCTACTCATGTTATTGTCAAGATATTGCAGGATCTACAGGAACATACATATGACTATGGATTCATAGTTGGCTGGGGGCAACTTTCATGCTCACTTTGGGGGCATCTTCTGGCAGCACTTCAGGTTCTATATTCTGTGAATTCCTTTATCATATTGAGCTCTCATGTGATCTCGTGTACTCTGATCTATCTTGCCTATTGCATGTACCTTTATGTGCTTTGTGCTTTCATGTATACTCATATTCATGTTGTACTTTCTATAACTTCAGTGTTACTTTTGTGTGTGGTCATATAGTTGTTTTGTTTGCTTTTGTAGTTTCGTTCCAGTATGCCTGATGTGTTTGCTTTATATGCTTACTGTTTGGCGTGCTTCTCCTGTTTGCTTTGTCATTGATGCATGTCCCTTGTTTCCATTAGAGACTTTGTCACATGCTTTTGATTGTTTACTCTACGTGACTTCCTTGCTGCATATGCTTAATTTGCGTGACAGATTGCTTTGTTTTCTCTGGACCCTCTGTGTGTGATATTTCTTGTTCTATGCTACTCTGTGCAGGACATTGCATGCTCTATGTGTGGCATCGCTTGCCCTGTATACTTTTTATGTGCCATTGTTTGCTCCGCTTTATCTATTTTCTCCATGTGCAGTGTGATTCCTTTGTGTTTAGTGTGTCTTCCTTATTTGTTCTATTTATTTTGTGTTACTATATCATTGGTGCCATGATTTGTATGATGCACGCTTCTCTCTTCATTTTCCATGATCCATATCATGCAGATGTCTCTTGTTTACTTCCCTACTTTGCCACGATTCCTATCATGCATCTATATCAGGGAAGGCTCCATGTGTGTGCTTAATTTGATATGTTAGTTGTTACATTGCTTGCATTGGAACATATTATCTTAGTGCTTCATTGATTATATGTTTCCCATAAGGGGCATATCACTATTGTGCTTAGATTGATTATACTTTTCCCATGAGAGACATCTTACTGTTAATGTACTTACATTTTTATATCTTGTTCTCTTGGGGAATATTACACTTGTGCTTATATACATTATACTTCAAGCTCGTGTGGGGCCCATTTATCTATAACATATAGGCTTTCATGATGATATATCTTACAATTTCAGACATCAATGCTCTTATTTCCTATGTTACATATGATCTGCATAATCATTTTCATTTGAGATGTGTTTCACAAGGTTTTCCCACATCTCTAAACGAGAGTTTAACCATTCCTATTCTCTACACCCGGGACCCATGACACTTCTTAGTTGTTTGCTCATACATGAGAGGGCAGTGACAGATTGATGTTCAAGATGTACACAACATATGATACTTGTTCCCACCATAGGAGGTCTCCAGATTCAGCATAAGTTCCGAGACTTGGATTTCTACAGGGTCATCTTCACATGCTCCAAACACACCAAGAGCATTATTTCCAATATTTTTCTTTTTTAGATTTCAGCAGGTTATATTCTTAAACACTTACCTGTGCATATGTTGTTCTCTTATGACTCACAAGACAGCCACACCAGACTTTGAGATGTTAAAGACTTACATCGAGATTGTTACCAAAACTAGGTGTATTAGTTTCAGTTATCCTTTTATTGATTTTAGAAGTTCATTGATTATTTAGAAACTTATCAATATGCACGTGTTTCACAAGCTTGCAAGAGCACGGGTTTTATTTTAGGACACATGAGCATGTATGTTTGTTCCAGGGTATTCATAGACCTTCATGATGGCAATCAAGTGATCTAGCTTTCCTTTTGACTTTCAGTTCATTATCATTCCTATATTTACTTCAAGAACTCTTACATATTTCGACAATCGAGGCATTTTTTACAAACCATGTGAGTAAGCTTGTTTGTTTTATTTTGATATGTATGCACACGCACATATTAAAGTGAAGCATTTTGTAAACACCTAATTTTGGTTTGAGGGTTTTAGTTGCCAAAATGCATGGTTCTAGGGTACTTGTGTCTTTGTCGATTATCAAATCATATTAGGCTCTTATAGGCATGCATTTTTTCCCGTAAATTGGCCTTGTTCTACTTTGTTTTTCATGTTCCCCTTTCTCTCTCCTATTTCTCTATCCTCCCTACCTCGTTTTTCATTGTTTTGAGCCTGCTACCTAGAACCATACACTGTACGATTCTAGGTCGCCAAAGTGTGGACTACATGGTTCTAGTGTGGGCCCTTGTGACCCTTGTTTTGGGTCCCACATGCCTTTTGCTCCCCGTTTGTCGACTTTTACCACCCGTTGTGCCAACTCACATACCTATTTGGTCTTAATTTGAATTTGAAAAGTCTATAAATACACGTGTATTAGTGCATATAGGACAAGTGAATAGGAATGCAAGAGAGCGATAAGTGAATGTGAAAAGCAAGAGTCAAGCATTTATTTCAGCGATCTATTGTGTCAAAGAAGAATTCCTTCAATAAGAGCAAATTTGAATCAAAATTTCAAACATTTTATCTTTTTATGCCACTTTTTCATGCTAGCACAAAAAAGTCATATAGGATTCGGGCTTGCATCCATGAATTAAGTGCATCGAGTGTTGTTTTCCAATTTTTCCCCAGACTAGGTGCTTGATAATGATGGAGGGATAATATAGGTCCCTAATTGATTCTTTTTTGGTATATGATGAGTTGTTAGGGTTGTAGAGAAGATCAGTTTCCCGGAGATCTGTGTAGAATTCTGAAAAAGCAAGTGAGGTTTTCAGAGCCCTAAAGCAAGTGAACAAGATTGCAAAATCAGTTTTCAGATATCTACAATATTACCATAACCGTCAAGTGCACAATTCTAACTTACCAAAGCGTCAAGTGCATGATTCTGGCGAAGTTTCTATGTTCGTCCTGAGTTTTCTAAGTTTTGCTCACCTCATCATCTAGACCCATTTTCCACTATTTGTTTCTGATCACTGTCTCTAAATTCATGATGAATTAAATATTATTCTAAAACCCCCTCTTTTCATTTATTGTTGATTCTAGGATATTCTTTATTGCAATTAGGTTTTATTTTATTGTTTTATTTGATTAAATTGGATTAGGCCTAGTTTGCATGTGTATGGGTAGATGTATTGCATTTTGATGTAAATCCACTTTTTCCATAAAACATTTTGGTGAATCCATGCTCTCTTACACACCTTAGGATTAGATCTCGCTTTTATTGTGATAGATCTGATTGTTCTAGGGGCTTGTTTCATTTTTGTTCGTTCAAATATATTAGCTCTCATTGTGCTTGACTCCAAACCCTAGGTCATTTCAACTTATAAAAAATTGCTAAAAACCTTGGTGTCTTTGTGATGGATCACCCTTTAGATGTATTTGTTCAAGATATTGCAAATGCTTTTATGAATGTCATGTCTTTTCATAATCATGTAGAAGATGGTGATCATGATCATAGTTCGCATACTCGGACTCGACAGACCAAAAAAGTTTCAACTCAGCAAAAACTAAGAAACTTTTTATAATACTTAAATTTTTTTAAAATACATAAGTTTTATACGAAATACAATTACAAATTTATCAAATGAGTCTGTAAAATGTTGGGGAAGTGTTTTATATTAGATTTGAATACACATAAGAGTATAAAATCACATCATGCGAATACAATAGCTATTTGATAATTGTTATAACTTATGAATTTATGACGGTTGTCATTGAAAATCATCATCAATAATTATATATCCATGCAAGTTACAAATTACAAGAATTTACAAGTTCTTTTTCACTATTTTAGTGAATGATTAGAGAGACTATGAGGGTCTAGTCCTCACACTCTACTACAGCGCCTCGCTCCACCTAGAAGGCCATGCCTACGGCTCCACCCTGGTATTATATGGCAATGACTCCTCTACCTCATGTTCAACATCATCTACAAGGATGTCAACCAATCCAATCTCTCATCCTTCTATTGTACCACTACCTACACCGTCCAAAGTTTTGCCTCTCGAAATCAACAATCTCTTCCTCTGTAAACAAGGGGTCTCCTCATCCTGTGCAATCTAGTCACTGTATGGATTGATCTCATCCAAATCAATAGGCTCCTATGATGTGTCCACCTTTATTGTACAATGTTGTGTATTGCACAAAAACTAGGTCATTGAAGTGGCGTTGAGTCAACTTATTGCGCCTCTTCATGTGAATGGCTTCAAACAAACTCCAATTTCACTCACATCTAAAAATTCTACAAGGTTGAGATAAAATTTAGAGGGCTAGCTTTTGAATATTTGGGGTATTTCCACCCCAATCTCCCCACCAAGAACCTGCAAACAAGATATTCAAAAGTTTGTAAATAATTAATAATTGTAAATTTGTAACTTGTAAAATATAAGACCCTGGGTCTGCGTGGATCTCCCTCAAATAGTTAGTGGTGAAGAAAAGAGCCTACCCCTAGCCTACTTGTAATTTTCCAACTCTAAAATAATGACATCACTCACTTCAACCTCTGATGTCATCCTCTCAATGCATGTTGAAAGGCCCTCCATAACCTCTATTATAGGGGGGATAGAGATAAATTTGATCCCATTTGGGATATAATTGATCAGAGGTGGAATAATCAACCTCCCCATTAACATCTCTGAAGCCATCGAAAAAGAAAAACCTATGGTTGAGATAGTACCCCAGTGCATGAATGGGTTGGTGGAGTTGATTATTCCACCTCTGATCAATTATATCTCAAATGGGATCAAATCTCTATCCCCCCTATAATAGTTTTGGATGGCCTCTTTGGTTTTATCCATGGCCTTATAAATGTATCCCATTGGATTTTGCTCCCCTTCTACCAAGCGCAAACCCCTCACCAAAGGCTCCAACACTTACAAACAAATAAAAGTTACAAACTCACAATTAAAGTAAATGCTTTTAAAATTTGAAAATAAAAATATCAACTTGAAAGTTAAATTGACGTTTGAAGTTACCTTGATGATCTATATAGCTCTCTTCGCAAATGCATCATCAAAAGCTATCTTTGCAGTCCTCTCTCAATCAGCGGTCTTTGAATATGTTGAGCTAGCAATGCTTGACTCACAAATATCTGCTACAATGGTGTCAACAAACTACAAATACTTTGCAACGTTAAAAGTTAGTTGCAAACCTTGTAACACCCACTCACACAAACTCTTTCCTCTTGGTGTGATCTCTCAGCGAGATGAGATCCCAAGGGTGATATAAATGTCTTTTGTGATGTTTCTGGCATTTTCTACAAGTAGTTTCACCCAATCAAATTTGTCTGTCCTCCAAAATAAGGTCAAGGCAATGGGTCACGCAAATGGTCCAAAAGAGTGATAGATGCCTCTTCATAAGCAATTTCTAGCTGCCACATATGCTACTACATTGTCAATGAGAATTCGCACAACATTATCGATGCCCACCTCTAAGACAATCTCCTCCAATATCATGCTCAAAGTTTTTGCATTCTTTACTTTGTTGAAGGCATTGACTTCAAGAAAACCATTTCACCATTTAGAGCCACTAAAAATTCGATTAGAATGTGGTTCCTTCCATCCGTCCACCCATCTAAAAATATGGTGCATCTGAACTTTTACCATTGTTTTTTCTTTCAAAATTAACTTTGCATCTGCAATAGCATTCTAGGGCAACCACCTACTTAAGTCTTTTGAAGAGGGTGCCTTGTACACTTTCACTGCAATTGTCAATGGCGTCACAAAATACTCTCCCAGTGCAAGCTCTTTGCTACGTTGTAGGGAAGGTGATCATAATACCATAAATTTGCAGACACTTTATCTGCTTCCTAGTGCACCTACTTTCCACCATGTACCTTGTAGGGAAGGTTGTGCCCCAAAGATATTCCTAGGTACAAAAAGGTGAAGTGATTGGGCTTTGCTCAAACTGAATGAAGTGGATGTGCCTTGTATGTGTGGACCATGACTAGAGCACAAAATCTCTACCACATCTACCTTTATTTCCACTGTCGATTCGAAACTAATGTCTATTGATATGGTTGCTTGGACCCTTGCCCTCTCTAGTTTCTTCTCATCCAACAATGCAATCACTATCTGCATCTCATGTTTTGCCTCTTTCATGGCATTGAGATACGGCATGACATCGTGGCAAGGAATGTATGCAATATGGTACATGAGGAAATTGATGCCTCCAAAAACCTTCTTCAAGCAGAACATGCAAATCACACTCTCCTAGGATGGTCCAACTACGACATACTCCAAGCGGCAAAACAACTTCCACTCGTTGATGTGAACCTAATTCAGAGTTGGATGCCATTGTATGCTAACCTGCATCATGTTCAAATACCAGAAAAGTAATTTTGTTTTCAAACCTATACCGTAAACTCCGTGTACACGAAAAAAAACAACAATTTCATTCAAAAATTATGAAAAATTAGCATAAATTACGAATAAAAATTATGAGAATTGAATGGAATGCATGTAAATTGGTAAATCATGTTTAGAAAACTAATATCAATATTTTAGAAATAATTTACATGCTTGGGAAAAAAGAAAAAAACGAACCTAGAAATCAAAATTCCTCAAATTTGTTCTACAAATCCACTATAAACTCCCTCTAATTCGCTCAAAGTATGCTTGAATGTTATGTGATGAAAATGTGTGGGCATGTGGGCTTAAAAAGAAGAAAATGCCATGTTTTTAATGTGTCAAAATGCGTACAGTGAGTTTTGCACTCAGACTCACCAAATACCCACCACTAGTTATGTGCTACAACTCACCCCAGGCAAACTTGCGAGTTCGAGTGTCGAAAACTCCACTAGTCGAAAAAATGGCAAGTACTCGGCAAGTAGTTGAACTATAAATATGATTATTATGATAGTGCGGATAACATTAATGAAATATTAGGGCAAATAAATTTTACCCCAATAGGACCAAATGAATATACAAATGATATGAATGTTTTCAGTGTTGGTCCCCTTTTTATAAGCCCTCGTGATTATGGAAAACCAAATTTCACTATGAAGGAACCAATTAGTAAGGGAAAACATGTTAGCCTCAAACAAAGCAAGCTAGAAAAATATGAATTTGGACCCATATATGCACAAAAACCAATTGATTCCTTTGTGGAACATAAAAAAATCCCAACACAAACTATAGGGGATAATGTAGATGTAAATGCCTACATTCATATAGAGATCAATGTTTCTTCTTTGAATGCAAACAATGATAATAATGTGCATGTTAGAACCCCTCAAGATGATTATTGGAATGAACATGACAACGATTGTGACTATGAGACCGAGTTAGAAGACCAAAATAGAGATGAATCCATTGATTATTTTAAGAAATATGCTATGACAAATCTTGTTGATATCTCTAGAATTATGAATGTATTGAAAGAAGTTGCTTGTCAAAATCTCCCTTCTCATGGGAATCGTGTTAACCTCAAACAAAGCAAGCTAGAAAAATATGAATTTGGACCTAGATGTGCACAAAAACCAATTGATTCCTTTGTAGAACATTAAAAAATCCTAACACAAACTATACAGGATAATGTTGATGTAGATGCCTACTTCCATATAAAGATCAAAGTTTCTTCTTTGAATGCTAACAACGATAATAATGTGTATGCTAAGGCCCCTCAAGATGATTATTGGAATGAACATGACAAAGATTGCGACTATGAGACCGAGTTAGAAAACCAAAATAGAGATGAATCCATTGATTGTTTAAGAAATATGCTATCACTAATCTTGCTAATATCTCTAGAATTATGAATGTCTTGAAAGAAGTTGTTTGTCAAAATCTCCCTTTCCGTGGTGTTACTTCAGAAGCTCCTCCTAACCCCATTCATGTTTCTATTTCTTCTACTATCCCTTCTCAAAATTCTACATGGTCAAATGCTCGATATGCTTCTATTGATTGTACTCCTCAAACTTTTATTCCTCCAAATGGTCAAAATGTTTTAGTGCCTTCTCGAGTTTTCTCAACTTCTTGATGTGTTTCTACCATTCCTCCAATCCAACCATCTATGGCTTCTCAAATTCCTCTTAATGTTGATAATCCTTCTTTGACGACTTCTATTCCAATTTCTTCTACCACTTCTATTCCACCCCAGACTTCTAAATTATCTACTATGATGCAAGCCTTACATGATGTACAACAAGAAGTTAAATTGCTTTCTCAAGGATTTCATAAGCCAAGTGATAGGGTCTCTTCTCAAAACATACTTTTAAACCCTTTCACTCACGATGTTATTGCTTATCCTTTTCCAATTGTTTTTATTGCTCATTAATTTGCAATGTTTGATGGAAAAGGAGACCCTTCTCATCATATTAGATCATTATGTGCCTCTTTCTTAGACATTGCTCATAATGATAAATTATTAATTAAGATATTACCAAGGAGCTTGAGGGACTATGCACTTGATTGGTTCTATAATTTACCATGTGCTTCTATGCATTCCTTTGCACCTCTAGTTGATGATTTCTTGGCTCATTTTCAAATCAATATTGCTCATAAGCTTACATTTGTGGAATTACTTCAACTTAGACAAGCGTCAAATAAATAAATTAGAGATTGTGTGCTTCAGTCCAAGACCATGGTAGATAAGATGACTTATCAACTGCCAGATGATGAGATTCAAAGCATTTTTATCAATAGTCTAATATCAATTATCAAAGACAAAGTAGCCTCCCACACTTAACAATCTTTTATTGAACTTTGTCATGCAGTTAAACACTTTGAAATCAAGCTTTTACAAGTAAATATGCTTAAATATGAGGCCAACACTCCAACTAATTCAAATTTTCAAAATAAACCAAGTTACAAGGCTAAAAGTAATGACTATGAGAATGATGCTAAGAAGACAGTCAATCATATAGAGCAACCATGTAAGAAGCTTGTGTTACCTAAACAAAAGGAGTGTCGACAATTTACAAGGTTAAGTGAGAGTCCACGAAATGTCTTGAAGAAGTTACTTGAATGTAACATATTAACGTTATATCTAACAAAGGAATTTGATACTTCAAAACCATTACCTAGATATTTTGATGTCAATGCATATTATAATTTTAATAAACTTCAGGGGCACTCTACAAATAGATGTATCACTTTGAAACATAAAACTTGAGATTTGATTGATAGCGATCAAATACAACTAGATGGTACACATACAAGTTCAAGTGCAACATCATAAATATCTAGTCACAAGGAGCAATCAACAAATAATGGTAAGGTCCATATGGTAGAAAAAACAAAGCACAACAATTTGCTCACGGAATACAAACAACATTCACTTGAGGGTTTTATTGGAGCAATTAATTCAATCAACAAGAAAGTAACATCTATTCAAATTGTGTTTAGTAAAGAGGATATGCCACATGATATTTCATATGATGGGCCACTATTTGTATGAGTATTTATAGATGGCATAATGGTTGACAATGGTTCAAATTTGAATATAGGAACTAAACAGTTCATTTATAGCCTTGGACTCAACTTGGATTATTTAACCTATACTTGTACAATTATCGCAGGATATGATTGTATTATAAGGGAACCCCTTGGTTGTTTTATTCTACCTAATAGCGTGGGACCAAAAACCAATTCAAACTCTATTTCATGTACTGCCCACTATTGGATCATACAGTTCTTTGCTTGGTCAAACATGGACACATCAAACGCAAGCAATACCTTTTATTGTGCATCAATGCTTAAAATTTGGACATCAAGGTCATTTAGTTAAAAGAGATACTAATTTTACAAAGAAACAAACCAAGGATGAAGTGGTATACATAGAAGCACTGAAAGAGTCTTCACAACACTTACCTAAAGAAAGGGCACATAACATACAAAGGCAGAGGTCAATTCCAACCAAGGCATGATCATCACAAACTATATCTCCAAGACAAATGGAGAACAATAAAGAACATCGTTGCGTGCAAGACATCCATTGAATAATATGACAAATAAATATAATAATTTGTTATCCTTTGACTTATGGATTTCACCACACTCTACACATGTTGCTAGTAGTCTTAGTGCTTCAAGTGTTGTATCTTATGATGATTCTATATCTTATGATGATTCTTCTAGACCTTTTAGCATTACTTGTTAGCTTCTCTAATAAGCCTCTCATTTGGAAATTGAACACTCTGTATTTTGCATGATTACTTTGTATTTTTTTTTATATTTACATGCTTGTTTATTTTCCTTGGGTGTCGCTAATGAGTAGTATGTGTCTATGATTATCCACCTATTGATAGAGGTTATTGTTGACAATTCTTCCACAAGTCAGATTGTCTCTCGCCATTCGGAAAATGCATGTCTCTAGCCAAGAAGGAAAGAATACATTGTTTTTCTTTGTTAAGGGCCTTTGCTGCAAAAGGATGAATTCCTTCGGAGGAGGAATGGTTCATTAAACAAGGGAATAACAAATCAACAAAACGCATAAGGCAAAAGGAAGTAATTCCTTCGGACTTTTTTCCAAAGGAATACTTCGGAAAAATCCAAAAGTCCACCCAAGACCCTTCGGAAGGGTCATTTTCATTTTTTCCGAAGGGCACCTACCCTTCGAGAAGGCACAAGAGCAGATTCAGAACCTTGGCAAATAACCCGGGTGTCCTCCAATTTTTCCGAAGGGCAAAAAGGGAGATCTACTAGCCCTTGCGGAAGGCACTTGGTCGGCGACAGGACCACAGTGAAAAGGCCGAAGGGCACATTTTGACGAGCAAAGGAAGGTTCGAAGGAATTCGGAATACACAGGAAGAGGCCCATAGGAAAAGCCGACGGCAAAAAATCCGAAGGCTTCGGAAAAGTTAAAAGGCAAAGGCAAGAAATGAATTTTTTCGGACTTTCGTCCGAAGGAATTCCTTCAAACAAAAAGTCCGAAGAAATTCGGCGAAAGGTCCGCGGAAAAAAAGCCGGAGGAAATAACAGTCGAAGAAAAATTCCGAAGGTAAAGGAAGATAATTCTTGCGGACATTTTGTCCGCGGGAAAATGACTTGGCAAAATGAGCAAATAGCAAAGGCAAAGGAAACCTTCGGGCTTTTTGTCCGAAGGAATTCCTTCGGACAAAAAGTCCGAAGAAATTCAGACAAGGCCCCTTCAATAAAATCCGAAGGAATTACGCCGAGACACCCAAAAGTAGTGGTTTTTAGACTTTGCAGAAGAGGAAATAAGAAAATCTCGAAGGAATAAAAGCCAAAAGGTGACGTCCCACTAGCCGTCAAATTCTGACCGCGGGAAGTAACCGTTGAAACAAGGGAAAAGCCGGAATTCCGAAAGCAAAGCCCAATGGAGAAAATATAAACCGAATATAGATTAATACATCCGAATATAGAACCTTGCCAGAAACAGACAGGAACAGGCAGACCAGAACAGGGTAAAATACATGCAAGGGGGGGCTATTTTCGAACACTGGTCAAAGCTTCAGTTGACTGGTTATTGAAGTCCCACTCATCTCTGAGTCAATTCCACACATCCGAGAGTCAACCGAAGTTCCAAATTCAAATGTCGAGTTGAGTATTCCAGATTTAGAGTTGACTAATTGTTAAACGCCGCATTCACTAGGAGATTTCCATGCGAAGGAGAATGATCTCTTCGTCCAACTCAGCTGCCAAACAGTCAACTCAGCTGATCTCTTCGTCCAACTCAGCGTTTCAAACGTTCCAATTCGGCATCAAGCAACTCACGTAGAGTTCTAAAATTAACATTGGCGTGGATTTCCATGCAAAGAGAGGTGGGCAGTTCATAACAAAGATAAGTTCACTTCCTCAAACGAAAAAGCTTCATGCAAAGATAAAAGAAAACATATTTTTATTGAAAGGCCAAGTCAGCCTTGAGCTAACTTAAGTAAATCCTTCTCTTCAATTTTCAACGCCAATCTTTGACCTTTTGTAATTCTCTCTATAAAATGGCTTTGAGCCTTGATTAAAAGATGATCCAATCTCTCTTGGTTAGACCATACTTTGCCATTGGTGAGTTGTGTAACTTCTTCGATCAATAGAAGGACTATACTTTCAGATTTCAAGTGTTGGCATAGTGTATATTTCATTCAGCAATTTGCATAAGTGGTAGATTTCTCTCCCTTCCCAAATTTTGTTTCATACCTAGTTGCTAGATTATCCTTATTCAAGTCATGTTAAAGTGTTCTTTATGTCTTTTGCTGAAGCTGTAAGTGGATGTTAGGTGGCTGCAAAGTGTCTTGTATCGAACCTTTCTCCATCGTTTTCCCTCAGGTTTTGGTCATTGGATCGAACCTCTCCATGAAATATTTATGCATAAGTGATTGATTAAAATCATAGGTCTTCATTTTCCTTTGTTCGTTCAGTGTTCAAGGTTCCAAGTTGAGTGGATCAAACTTCTGGTGTATCACCCCCTTTTAGGTAGGATTTCCCCTTTAAGTTTCCTTCTCCCTTTTCCACGGTAGTCCGTAGCATAGAGTAGAGATCCTCATTGATACATCATACAGGAACCAGCCTTCTCTCGAGGTTCTTCTCACTGTTGAGGCACCCACCCTCGTGAGAAGATCCCATTGTTTCGGCCGGATAGAGGACTGGCCATTCCGTGCACGTCTTCGAATCAAGGCGCAGCTCTAGGTTGACAATAGTTATATTGCTTATATGCATGCTACTAATGGTATTATCAAGATAAATGTAGGATCTATAGGTACATACACATAATTATGGATCCATAGTTCGTTGGGGCACCTTTCATGCTCGCTCTAGGTGCATTTTGGGGGCATCTCCTTGCAGTGCTTCAAGTTTTGTACTTTGTGATTTCCTTTATCAAATTGAGCTCTCATGTGATCTCATTCTATCTTGCCTATCATATGTAACTTTATGTGCTTAATTCTTGTATTTGATATGACTTCAATGTTGCTTTGTGTGTGGTTATATATATTTTTTGTCTACTTGTGTAATTTCATTCTGGTATGCCTAACATGTTTGTTTACTGATTATTTTGCATTGTTATATATTTACATGCTTGTTTATTTTCCTTGGGTGTCACTTATGAGTAATACGTGTCCATGATTATCCACCTATTAATAGAGGTTATATTTGCTTATATACATGCTACTAATGATATTGTCGAGATGAATGTAGGATCTATAGGTACATACATATGATTATGGATTCATAGTACGTTGGGGCAACTTTCATGCTCACTCTAGGTGCATTTTGGGGGCATCTCCTTGCAGCACTTTAAGTTTTATATTTTGTCATTTCCTTTATCAAATTCAGCTCTCATGTACTATGATCTATCTTGCCTATTATATGTACCTTTATGTGCTTGTTGCTTTCATGCATGCTCCAATTCTTGGTACTTGCTATGACTTCAGTGTTGCTTTTGTGTGTGGTTATATATATTTTTTGCTTACTTGTGTAATTTCATTCTAGTATGCCTAACGTGTTTGGTTTACATGCTTACCGTTTAGCATGCTTCTCCAGTTTTCTCTATCATTGATGTGTGTTCCTTGCTTCTCGTATATACTATGTCACATGCTTGTGATTGTTTGCTCTATGTGACTTCCTTTCTACACATGCTTAATCTATGTGACATGCTTGCTTTGTTTTCTCTAAGTACTTTGTGCATGATATTGCTTGTTCGATGCTACTTTGTGTGTGACACTAATTGCCCCATATACTTTGTGTGACATTACTTGCTTTGTATACTTTGTGCGTGGCATTGTTTGATATGCTTTATTTTTTAACTTTGTGTGGTGTGATGCTTGTGTGTTTAGTGTGCCTTCCTTGATGGCTCCGTTTATTCTGCATTACCATACAATTGATGCCATGATTTAGATCATACACGCTTCTCTCTTCATTTGCCATGATTCCTATCATGCATCTATTGGGGGCAAGGCTCCATGTCTATGCTTTACTTTGATATATCAACTGATACATTGCATACATTGGGACATGTTACCTTAGTGTTTCATTGGTTATATGTTGCCCATGAGAGGCATACTACTATTGTGCTTAGGTTGCTTATATTTTACCCATGAGAAGCTTCTTCTTGTTACTGTACTTACATTGTTTATATCTTGCTCACTTGGGGCATATTACACTTGTGCTTGTATAGATTATACTTTGGCACTGCATTGGGCCATTCATCTATGCATATAGGCTTTCATGATGATATCTTACTATGTTAGACAACAATGCTCTTATTTCCTATATTACATATGATGCATGTAATCATTTTCTTTTGAAATATATGCTTCACAAGTTTGCCCAGTCTCAAAGGGTAGCAGAGATTATATATTCCTATTTTCTACACCCAGGTCCCAAGGCACTTCCACACTATTTGCTCCTCCATGAGAGGACAATGATAGATTGATATTTGAAACATACACAACACATGATACTTGTTCCCGCCAACAGATATCTCCAGATTCAACTGAGATTTTGAAACTTAGATTTATACATAAGCATCTTCACATGGTCCAACCACACGAGATGCATCATCTACAATATTTTTCTTTTTGGATTTCAACAGATTATATTTGTAAACACTTACTGTAGACACCTAAAACTGGCCCTCCAATAACCCCTAATCAGGGTTTTGGCCAATTTCCACCCAAAATGCACAATTTGGCCTAAAAACACTAAAACACGCAAAATGATGTGAAACTGACATTTAAGTGAAGATTTTGGCCAGGGTATCCCTAAATGGGGCAATGCAATTTATGGGCCAGCTAACTTTGATCAGATCATTCCGAATCAAAATGCCAAAATTGCACCTAGGTGCTCTGGATTGCTCTTCTCTATCAAATCTTTTGCACAAGATGCATGCCTTTGTTATTTGTTGTTGGTAACATCCTAAATGAAAATATGGTTCCAATGCATCTGACAGTGCCTTCCAATTCCAATCCAGTCAAATTTAGGGCCAATAACAAAGCATTCTGATCAATTTGAGTAATTTGTGCACAAAACGCTTAATCATGCTTAAGAGCTAATTAACCCAAATCAAGGCCTAATTAATAAATTCCATAGAAACTTGTTAAATACTTGTTTTTAGAAATGAATATTGAATATCTACATCATCAGGGGACCTCATTTTTTGAGAAGACATCCCTAGACTATAAATGCCACAAATATCAGGATTCATGTCTCTTATGCCTTATCAATGCCCTCTATTGATGCCCTCCATGCCTCTTAATTGCCCATTTTTCCAATGCCATGATGAGGATAATTACAAACTTAATTCCAAAATTGAAATAATCATCAACCACACGTCTCAATCTTGAGATGGACAGTTGAAGTTGATTCTGATCAAATCCAAAAATCTATAAATAGGAGGCCTCACAACATCATTTCAAAAGTTTTTTTGATGCAAAGTTATAATGCCAAATTGGTTTCAAAGGCTTCAAGCAACTAGTGTTATAATGCCAAACTGATTCCAAGCCAAGCCAAGCCACAAGCCAAAGGTGTTAAGGAGAGATGGAGGTAGCCAAGCTTTCATTGTCAAGGCCTTCATGAGCACAAGCCGAGCAAGCCACTACTACAAAGGCATTTGGAGCATCCAAGGAAGGTGAAGGAATTATTGTGTTTTCATTCATTGTTTTTTAGTTGTGTTTGTCATTTGTTTTTGTTAACTAAGTTCTCCCTAGTATCTAGGCCTAGAGATGTTATGTTATTAGTATGTTTATTTCATTTTGTTTGTCATTTTGGAACTAACACCATACTAACCATCCTCTCTTGAGTCAAATTCTTAGGTCACATAATGGCACGCCTGGTGGGACCATACGCATCCTACACATGAAGGAGATCCTTTTGCAACCCTAAAATGTTTATTTAAGCCCTTAAAACTCTTGCAAATTGATTTTTTAACTTTATTTTGTCATTTTTGGTTGCCATGGTTTTTACACAGTAACCAACGTCGGCAGAAATACCAACATCGATCAGTGGCTTAACCGACGTCGATTAGCAAAACCGACATCGATTAGATCTCGGTTGGCCATAACCAACGTCAGTGGTATTAACCGACGTCGATCACTGTGTTTTTCCAAAAACACAGACCCGAGACCTTTTTCAAAGTTTGTTGTTTCAAACTCAAAAGGGCTTCAAAGCTAAAAGACATGCTAACAATTTTGCTGCAGGACCAAGCGGAGTTTTTGCTCAGAACATGTTTAAATCACTTTTGCATGCTTAAAATTTGATTAGGAACTTTGTTTTGGATGTTTAACAAA
Source organism: Torreya grandis (assembly GCA_037957365.1). Taxonomy (NCBI): domain Eukaryota; kingdom Viridiplantae; phylum Streptophyta; class Pinopsida; order Cupressales; family Taxaceae; genus Torreya; species Torreya grandis. The sequence continues at coordinate 618,560 of JARHVA010005415.1, read as the reverse complement.
GAATTTAGGTGTTTTTGGTGAATGTTTATCAAAGTTTAAAACTAAGACCAAAAGGTCAAATGAACACTACCAAATATTTCATTTTGGGCTTAAAATTGAACACACTTGTCAATTCTTGTTTGCAATAGTTGTTTAATTAGCTTTTGTTTGGCAAAAAGAGGAATGTTGTGTGTATGCGCTTCCATTTGTCCCCTATAGGGAACCCTTGGAATCAAAAGGGCCATTCTTATTGCAAGTAGCCTAGTCCAAGGCTTAGAAAGAAAGTCGTCTAAAGCACTCCCCAAAAACTCGTCAAAGTTTGAAGGATCTTGAAAACGACCCTAAAGTTTTTCTACTTTCATGCTTTATTTATTTATGCATCTTAACTTGCGAGGGGGACTTCATCACTTCCCGCAAGTTTTAGGGAAGCTTTGACCCAGGATTTCATCTCCCGGCACTGACTTCATTTGGCTCCTTTGGAGTTGCACACGGGACGTAGTGGCACTTTGGAAATCGCACTACACTAAGCGAATAGCAGGATGTAGTGGTTGCAAAAAGGACTAGACCTTTTTGCAACAAGCCAAGTGATATGAACCCAAAATCAGTGGTTTTCTTTTGCATTGTTTGGCGTGAAAGTCATTGTGCAATTCTAGTCCTTTTTGCAACAAGCCAAGTGATACGAACCCAAAATCAATGGTTTTCTTTTGCATTGTTTGGCGTGAAAGTCATTGTGCAATTGACTCGCCTAGAGCATTCAAAAACTTGTTAGATTTTAGACAAATCCCCACTTGTCGCAGAAATATTGTTGGTGCAAGATGCACCTCAAGGTCCATGTCGCAGTACTGTCATTTGAGAGAAGGGGGGGTGTAAAAACCCTACTATGTAATGCGCATTTACTTTTGGATGAACACTTAAAATCCTCTCAAATGATGTATATTGACGGATTCCAACAATACCAAGCAACCTTGTCAATTAGATCTAAGGGCGATTAATTAGTTGGTCTTGTCCTAGATTAAAGTCTTGTTTGGAGTCAAACTTGGTGTAAACAAACAATCCAAAAGCAAACACATAGTCCAAATTTTCCTTTGAACAAAGAGGCATTATAATGTTCGCGTGAGGTCATCAATTTGCCTTGTTCAAAATTCATCAAAAACTTAAGAGTCATATCATCCACTTTGGCCAGTTATGCTGCCCAATTGAATCTAGACCTTTACCAAAGTTGTTTAAAGTCCTTCACTTATCTAAATTCGGAATTACACCTTTACAAGTTCATAGAGTTGATGTGTTAAGTAGGTTCACCATTTGCACTAAACTTGAGAGAACTTAGGTTTAATTTCCAATTTGGGTTGACAGCCGTTTAAGACATAATCTTTATCATCACTTGATAGACTTAAGCCATTTTGTGCTAAAACACTTGCACTTTAAGTCTATACACCACAACATTTTAAGTTAAGAAGGGTAGTGTTATGTTGTCAAAATTGTGGAAAAATGTCTTTGCTTTACAGAGTTTTTGAAACAAACCTTTTTATCACACCTTTTGGGTAGTATAGCGTCATTACGCTGCCCAAATCATTTCAAACTTTGTTTCATGGACCCTCTTACATAGAATTCCAAATTTGTCCCTACAAAATCAGACCAATTCAAGTGTACTTTTGATACTTGTCTAAAGCACGGTTATACCATTCACCTTTGTCTAGCCTATTTGTCAAAAGAACCAAGTTTTATACCACTATTTGTGAGAAAATAAACTATTGCTAAAGTGCCTTTTGTTTCATACCTTATACCTAATTGATCAAGTTCATAACCAAAAATTGAATGCCTAGTGTTTGTTAGAAGTGTTTCAAATATGTTAGATTAAAACTTTCATCTATTTTTAAAGTCTAGTTTTTGACACCGTTTGGCCAAAAGTCCTAGCACATGCCTTGTTTGAGTCTAGCTTTGACGCCGCGTTTGGTCAAAAGACCTAGCAACTTTTAAATTCTTAGATTACACTAATTTGAAACACTTCGACCTTAGAGTTTGGTATTTCGATTTTTTGGTCCTTTTACTTGCTTACCTTTGTGTGAACGGTGAAACATTAGATACCTTATGCTAACTTGTTTTCTCACAAATCTTTGCATAAACCTTTTGATCCTTTTGACAAATCTATACCAAGTTAAAGGCATCATTGGTTTTAGATTTTGTCCTTTTTAGATTTTGTAGAACTCTTTGACCTTTTATTGCAAAGCATTGACTATGGATCCCAACATGTATTCCTATACTCGTAGTGGACTCATGTACAATCCAGGGATGAGTAATGTAGTTGTGCAGGAAGAAATGGTGCAAGACCCCTATGCGAATAGCATTGCTTATGAGATGGATTCTTATCCCTCTTATAATACTCAATCAAGGGCACAAAGCCAAGATCCATTGACTAATTATTTGGTTAACACACCACTTTACACAGAACAAAGCCAAGAGCAAACTGTGCAATACCTAGCTACAATACCCACAGTGGACGAGCCAGTTTTTCAACAATCATACTCTACCAATACAGTTTCCACATATAATCCATTTTTGTTTGAGCGACATTTGTCAGAAAACAAAGACAAAATTTTGGTTAGAGCCATAGAGGTAGGGGCCAAGTTTCTGGCAGACTTCCCCCATGAAAATTTACCAAGTCTAGTAAGAATGCCCCACAATATCATTTACGATCAACAGGGTTCTTCTAGCAATCCTATGGCTCTAGTCCAAACAACATATCAAGACTCCAATATATCCAATCAAGACAAAAACGTCATGGAAGATCACTTTAACCAAATGCAAACAGCGTACCAAACCTACCTAAATTTAGCACGCGATTTCAATCAGATGAACATGGTGAGTAAGCCCCTCATTGACCTAGTACCTTCAACAGGAGTGTTGATGGAATTAACTGGACAAGAAAATCCGAGTTCCGACCCATTTATACAAACCGCTTCAATAGATAACTTGATGCATATGCCAGTTATTGAAGAAGTGTCTTTAGCTTCTACACTGAATAGTGAGCCAAACGTAGTGGACAATGCGCAAACAACATCCAATCTTGATCAAAGTGGTACTAACGCACAAACAACTAGCCAACAACGTGTGCCTATAGTTAATCCCATGAACAGATCATCATACCAAAAAATAGGAGTTTGTGTCCTAGCCTCAACCAGCTACTTCCTCAAGTGTACAACCTACAGGATTAGGTAATCAAACAACGGCCAATGTCACACCTCAATGACAGAATGTGATGAATCCTACTCTTCAACAAGTAACGAGTAGTATTCCACAACAACAGACACAACCTAGTATATCAATGCAACCAAAGACAAGTACATTGCCACCTCAATTAGGGGCAACTGATATTCCACCTCGCCAGGTAATGACAAACATACCTCTTCAGTCGCAGAAAAATATGTCAGTTCAAAACCAAGCAATGACTAGTCAATAGCGTGCGAATACTGATCAACGACAGATGTCGAATTTGCAACCTACTTTCACTTCCTCACAAGGATTCATGCAACAAAGAGGTCCCCATGTTTCTCAGGTACTTTAGACAACCATTGGTTCAAAATGTGCCACAAATCCAGAGACAAGGTCTTGGTCTACAAGTTCCCACTTAATAGCAAAGTTCGATTAGTCGGCAGCATGTCCCTTTTCAACCACAGCAAGCACAGTATAGTTATATCCCCCCATCCCAACCACAAAATCCTCCAAGTCAAACCTTTATTGCCAACCCAAACCAGAATATTATTCAACCAAATGTGCAATTTTTAGTACATCATAATCCATGTATGCGTATTCCTGGTCCATTCTCCAACCAAGCCAATATACCTCAACAGGTGTCTCCATCATACCTTGGTCAAAGTGTCCCACTTGTGACCTCAGCGATTTACCCAAACCAACATTCTCCCTCAAACCAATATCCCTTCCAATTTTCTCTCCCAAGAATTGCAACAAATGAAGGATGCAATTGCTGCTATTTTGGCGGGGAAGCAAACTAAAAAGTTCAAATTGGATGACGTATGTTCCTACCTATTCAACATGGAGTATTTGCAGATACCATTTCCTCCAGGATATAAACCACTAAAATTTGATAAATACAAAGGGAAAGGTGATCCTAAGGCTCATTTGACCGAATTTTTTGTCGCATGTCAACTAGTGGCATATAGTGACATACCTTTTGTTGTTGTTTCCAAGGAACATGGCTGGACAAGTCTTGGAGTGGTTTTTGAAGTTGCCCAAGAATTCAGTAACGGACTTTGATGATCTTTCTGATAAATTTGTGCAGCACTTTTCCTATAATCTCGAGCATGAGATTTCATTAGTAGACCAGACACAAGCAAAGCAAAAAGCTAGGGAGAGTTTTGCAAGTTATTTACAGTGATGGAGAGCCCTTGCGAGCCGTTTCACCCACAGTTTACTAGATAAACAATTAGTCGTTGTGTTTACCAAAAATTTGCATAGTGAGATAGCTTACCATCTGGAACTACAATGTGCACATACATTCAAGGAGATCATTGCTAAAGGTTTGTTGATCGAGAGGGCACTTATCAATAAAGGAGTCATCAAGCTTAATTCGACTAATCAAAATCAAGGTACCAATCAGGGAAATGACCAACACCCCAATCAAATGCAAGCATCACAACTGGCACAGGCCAATAATCAAGAAAGACCAAAGCAATTCAATCGAAATAGGAATGTTGTGGGAAATGGAGTAACCGAATCCCGTCATGTGCAAACTGTGCAAACCTCATCCGCACCGCCTTTTTAGCTTACTCCTACCCAGCAACCTCTCCAACCAATGCCGCAAGCACAACAACCAAAACCTGCACAACAAATACAGCAGCCCTTACCATTGCAAACCCCTCCTAGGAGAACCATGCATGCATGTCGTGTCTTTAGTGACCTAGAAGAACCTATTGAGTCTGTATTTCACAAGCTTGCTGCCACTAATCTAATTAGTTGGCTTATACCAAAGCATTATCTGTAAGGTATTCCTTACCCTGATTGGTACCATAAAAATGAATTTTGTGACTATCATCGGATCAACGAGCATAATCTACGAAGATGTGTCCAAATCAAGCATTTAATCGAGAATATGTTGGAGAATGGGAAGATAAAATTAGATAATGATAATTCCATTTCCAATCAAACTCTTTGGATCTATCAAAACCCCTTTCCTCGACATAGCAATCAACAGCAGTAGAACAATCAGCAACAACAACAATGGCTAGTGCAACAACAAAATCAACAGTATCAAAATCAAAGGCCGAACCAACAGAAACAACAAAATCAGCAACAGAACCCACAATGACAGAACAATGGACAAAACCAAAGTCAGAACGGTAACAACCAACAAACCTACCATGCAGTTTTACATGACTACAATAAGGTTGTAGGTCATATTGCAGGGGGTAGCGTTAATACCATCTCTATAAATCCTAGACCAAACACTAATCAGCCTAGACCATTGCTAAACAACAATATTCAGCCAAATCACATGGATAATCCTTCTTTGCCCTGAGCATGCATACAGGCAAACTAAAAAATTAGGACTTCCCCTTTTGGATCTTTTAGCAACAACTCGTTCTTCTCACGTGACCACATGCAAGTGCACCAACAACCAAGACTTGTCTTATCTGGTCCCACACCATTTCCAATATCAGTTAGCAATACGGATCCAGTATTTAATCTCGATTGTGCAATCACAACTCGGAGGTTGAAGATTACTATCCCAGGTCCACAACCATCCGTCACTTTCCCTGTCATCTAACCAACCGGTCAGCCTCGGAATAAACCATTCACTACTGACCAAGACAAAAAGTTTGATATTGTGGAACAATTGCAGAAGACACCAACACAAATTTCTATTTTAGATTTGCTATGGACGTCAATAGTCCATAAGAACATCTTGAATGAGTTTTTGACCCAATTCATTGTTGCTAGTGACATATCCCCTGATAACTTTCAAGCTTTGGTTGGACACCTAGCTCCAGCCCAACAAATCACATTCAACCAAAACGATATGTCTTCCCTTGGCCTGCTCCATAATAACCCATTCTACATTGAGGTTTGTATTAGACGGCATAAAGTGAAACGTGTCCTTATAGACAATGGATCTGGCCTCAACATAGTGTCTCTAAAGCTCATCAAGCTTCTTGGGTACACAATGAAAGATCTCCAGCCAGAAACAATAACTATTAAAGCCTATGATAATCAGAAAATAGAATCACAAGGCACCATTAGTTTCACAGTTATCATTGGGCCTTTGACCCATGATACACTTTGCCATGTGCTTGATCTTGAGTTATCATACAACATGCTTCTAGGTAGGCCTTAGTTACATGAGATTCATGCAATCCCGTCAACACTGCACTAATGTATCAAGTTTTCCCACTCATGGATGAAAGTGAATATTCCAGGAGATTTACACCCATATGAGCATTGCAAGCATCTTGAGATCGAGTTTCAAAGCTATAATTATCAGTACGACATGAATCCAAGTTCCAAGCAGGACAAAAGAAAGGCTATACTTATTGATCTTTCACCAAATAATTGCATAGATCCTAATACCTTGGATTCCCTTTCCCACATACCGCCTCCTGAAGCTTCTAATCATTTCAGATAATGAACCAAGAGAGTACATGACTCATGATACATTTCATATCGCCAATCTTCCTCAGATTCTGAAAACCTTTGGACGACCTAAAGTCACCCCACATATGCATTGGCAACATAAGAACAAAGATAAGGGCCCTGTCACATTTGTACCAGCATCTAGCCTAGAACTTGACCCTCTTGAAGGGGATGACTCATGGTTATACAACGACAACCACACTGACTGTTATAAAAATGCAAAGTATCCTATTCCCAATAAGATCATGGAGCGTCACAATTATGAAGGAAGAGGCCTTGGACCGAATCAACAAGGAACCATCGAGCCAATTTCCATGACTAAGTATGAGAGACCTTATGGACTTGGATTTAAACCGCCTGGGGGTGACCCCACATATTTTATTCAAACTCCATCACCAACGACTAGTGATGATGATGCCGACAACGAAGCAAAGTCCGATCATAGCCTCACTTTTGATGACCTAGCTAAAACCAACATGTTTGATAACACTGCCATTTGTACCCTTACCCAAGTCATTCATCGCAATCCATTGCCATTATATTATCCCCAATTGATAGATTGGGACCAACAAGAACCAGTCTGCCGATTGATGAGTTCTAGAATGATGAGGCATTCTGTGATTTCTTAGGCCTTAGAGACAACGTTCCATTGGGAGATCACAAATCAGGGTTCTCAATCACATTGGATCCTACAACCTATTTTGGAAAGCGAGTGAACACCCTTAGCCAAAAACAAATAATTAAAACATTGAGGTCTCAAAGTGAAAACCTCTTTGAGGTGCTTTATAACCAGGAGAAAAGTAAAGATAAAGACCAGTCTAGTGATGAAAACCTGTCTCAGGCACCATTAGACGGAGGTGTTCATTCTTCTTCAAATTTAGACCAAGAGACCACCAACGACGAACTTGCCTGCGGATCTGAGTTCAGTTTTGAGCAACAAGTATTTGATCAAATTTTTCAAGAATTTCTGACTGTTTTTGTCACATGGCCAGATCTCCCATTAAGGGATACAGATTCATTATGCCTAAGAGAAGTTGAAGAGCAAGTCCTAACAGAGGACCCTGACATAGTCCAACAGTTCAAGTCATTGCCTACTATCCTAGAAGACGGTTCGACCCTTCTAGTCGAAGATACCACGGAAGTAAACATCGAGACTTCGTCAAACCTGAAATGAATAAAATTAAGAGTGTCCCTCACTGAGGAGGAACGTGACATCTTTACAGTTATGTTGAGAGAATTTGTAGATATCTTTGCATGGGCGTACTCTGACATGCCGGGTTTAGACCCCACCTTGGTTCTGCACCACCTTGTGGATAACCCTGACGCTAAACCGATAAAACAAAAGCTACGTAAGATGCATCCTCACATTGTTGTATTGGTAAAGAAAGAGTTGGAAAAACTCTTGGAAGCAAGATGTATCCAATCCATTGACTACTTAGAATGGATCTCTAATGTAGTACCTGTTAGCAAAAACCCTGAAGGAATCAGAATTTGTACTGATTTTCGAGACATCAACAAAGCTTGTCCTAAAGATGATTTTCCATTGCCTAGTATCGACATGATCGTCGATTCCATGGCAGGTTATGAAATGCTTTCACTCATGGATGGCTTTTCAAGATACAATCAGATCAGAATAGCATCAGAAGATCAGCATAAAACAGCATTCACCACTCCATGGGAAACAATTTGTTATCAGGTAATGCCATTTGGCCTTAAGAATGCGGGAGCTACATATCAAAGGGCCATGACTGTCATATTCCATGATATGATGCACAATATTGTTGAAGACTATGTCGATGACATATTAGGAAAATCCAAGACCAGGGCCGACCATCCAGCAGTGTTGTGTAAGATATTTGAAAGACTACGAGAGTACAAAGTCAGACTCAATCCGAATAAATGTGTGTTTGGTGTAACTTCAAGGAAATTACTTGGCTTCATCGTGTCTCGTAGAGGTATTGAAGTCGATCCAGCTAAAGTCCATGCTATAACCGAGATGCCACCACCAACCAATTTAAAGCAACTCCGTAGTTTGCAAGGTACGATCCAGTCAATCCGATGCTTCATATTTCAGTTAGCAAACAAGTGCCATCCATTTACACACCTTTTGAAGAAAGGAGTTGCATTTCACTGGGATGATCACTGCAAAACAGCGTTTCAACAGCTCAAAGAATATCTTGTCAATCCGCCTATTTTATTCCTTCTATGCCAAGGAAGCCATTCTTGTTATACCTATCAGCTACTAATCATGCCCTAGGGGCACTCTTGGCTCAACATGATGACAAAAAAAAGGAGCATGTTGTATACTACCTAAATCATACATTGGTTACATATGAACATAACTATGCACCTATTGAAAAAGCTTGCCTAGCCATGGTTTTCACAACTCAGAAACTGCGTCATTACATGTTGAATAATAAAACCATGGTCATTTCAAAGGTAGATCCGCTTAAGTATCTACTATCTAAAACAGCTTTGCAAGGTAGAATGGCTAAATGGATCATGCTTCTCAATGATTTTGACATAGAGCATGTCAATCAAAAAGCAATCAAGGGACAAGTTCTTGCAGATCAACTTGCTGAAGCACCCCTCATGGACACAGCGACTCAAGTTTTAATTCCCTGATGAATCCATAATGACCATCATTGACACACCCCTTAAGGAGCGGCCCTGGAAGCTGTACTTTGATAGTTCATTCACTGCACATGGATCGATGGCAGACCTATTGTTTATTACACCACAGGGGGATCTAATCCCTAAATCCTTCAAAATCAGCTTTTCTTGTACAAACATGGCTGAGTATAAAGCACTCGTTGCGAGACTTCGACAAGCAGTACAGTGGAATATATCTCGTCTCCAAGTTTATGGTGATTCTCAATTAATCATCAATCAAGTTACAAATCATTTTCAGACCAAAGATGACAAGTTGGTTCCATATAAAGACATGGTCAACACTCTTAAATAACAAATTGCCAACATTCAATTTGAGTGCATACCAAAGGCCAGTAACAGAACTGCAAATGCCATGGCTACTATTGGCTCGCTGATTCGACAAACAGATAAAGCTAGAGAGTATCGGTTCTTCGTCGAAAATTTGTCAGCATCGGCTCATGAACCTTCAACCGTTGCCATGATTTGTGATATTGTTGGTCCTAATTCTATTTGGTACTCAGACCTTTACAACTACCTTCATGACCAAGTTTTGCCACGTAACCTATCTCGAAAACAAACCAAAGCCTTTATTCATTATTCCGCTCGTTACACTCTACTTAGATCCACCCTTTACCGTCATAGTTTTGATGGAACTTTGCTTCATTGTTTAACTTCGGCAGAGTCTACATTAGCGTTAAGAGAAGTTCACGAAGGAGTATGTGGAGCCCATTCTAACAGGGCAGTCCTATCCAAAAAGCTCTTGCGTACTGGCTATTATTAGCCCAGAATGGATGTAGATGCCACTGCATATGTAAAAAAATGTGACAAATGTCAACGGCATGCTAATTTGATTCATACCTCAGCAAAAACTCTAAAACCGATGTTGACACCATGGCCATTTTCTACATGGGGACTTGACCTCATTGGGAAGATTAACCCTACTTCATCTGACGGCCATAAACATATCCTTATCGCCACCAAATATTTCACTAAGTGGGTTGAAGCTATAACCCTCACGTGACTGGAAAGCAACTTTCCAAATTCATCTTCAAACACTTCATTTGCCGCTACGATATCCCCTCTGACATTATAACCGATAATGGAGGATCATTCAGGGACAAAGATGTAGACCAGTTATGTATCGAATACATCACACAACACTTTTCTACAGCATATTACCCTCAAGGTAATGACCAGGCCGAGGCATCCAACAAAACCATTGTCAACATTCTCAAAAATATTGTCAATGATGCCGGTCGTGACTAGCACCTCCAGATATTCCCTGCCTTTTGGGCATACCGTACCAATCATCGTATCCCCACAACAGCCACTCCATACTCACTTGTTTATGGTACTGAAGCCATCCTTCCCATTGAGGTCGAGTTGTTTTCACTACACATCTCTTTCAAGCATGCCCTGGATGATCATGACTATCGAGTAGCTCCCTTGCAAGCGCTGGATCTACTAGATGAGAAACGCATGGCCGCACTCGACAATCTTCAAGCATATCAGAATCAACTCAAAAGCCACTATAATCGACGTGTGAAGTATAGAACATTTGAACTGGGTGATCTTGTTCTTAAAGAAAACCAAAAGAATACCACAATCGAGAAGAAACATAAAAGAAAATTTAAACCAAACTAGATAGGGCCTTTCATCATCACTGCAAATTATGGATCAAGAGCATACAGGCTTGCCACACCAGACAGAGAGGAACTTTCAGAACCGATGAATATTATTCATCTCAAGCGGTACTATGCTTGAAAGCTAAAGTGTATTATCTATAAGAACCGTTCTAGTTATGCCATTTTGACACTATTCTTCTTTGTACAAATATCATCCTTATCTGTTCTCTTTACCATATCCACTTTTCGCTTCCGACCTATCAACCCAGTGTATTCTAAAAACCTAGCCTGTTTGACCTTGGTTTTTGTCATTCGTTACGCAGTTTCAGCATCGAGGTATCTGATCAGTTCATCAGTTAGTTCAAGTACTTCAGATAGAAATCATATTTCAGTACAGTGTGGCAGAAATTTCAGCAGTTGCATCCTCTGTTTGTTATTCTTTCTTATCATTGGTCTTGCTGCTAATTATAACCATCGGTCTTGCTGCTAATTATAACCACCTTTGGGCAAATTAGTACCATTGATCTATGTCGTTGTGTCCTGGTTATAACCGCCTATGGGCAAACTAGGGGCAACATTAAACGTTGAGGTACCAACTTGCTACTTCTTATGTCATACTGCATCTTTTTACCAACGGTGTCTATTTTGTTTGAATTGACTGCTGCACTAGTCGAGTTCCTCCACTGTAAGGGCGGAACTACAATGACTTGAGATCCTACTCTGGGACTATGTAGGCAGCACTCAATACTTGTTGAGGTCAGCTCAGTCACCCTTTTCCCCACGCTTTCGCCGTTTTGCAAGCAACCTAAACCACGCTCTCATCGTTTTGCGAGCTTGAACCATTTGGTGTTTCGTCATTCTCGATTGAGTTGCGACACTCCAAAACACTTCCAAAAACATTTCAAAAAATCGTTAGAAAAGAACAAAAACTTTAACCACTTCTTTGCCTTAAGGATTCTGGGAACCCTTACTAAGTTACAAGCAAATCACTTGTCATTTAGTTTCCCCATCCTTTTTGGCCTTTTCTCTCACGCACTTTTCAATTTGCAATATTGTTCCTATTCTTTTATCACATCCATTCTGTTTGATTTCCTCAGTTATCACATTCTTCCCATTCCCTGAGAGAACTACATTTGGCCTGAAGTTTTTTATTGGATATTACATCCATGGAACTATGTAGGCAGCATCCACTTGTCTAGTGCATATGGAGACAACTCGGCCACCCCCTTCCTTTTCTTCTATTCCCCCATTTTGTTCGTTTGTTAAGTTGTCGCCTATTTTCTAGGGGTAATGTTCGTAGGGTTTCTATTGCTTTGTTTGTTTGTCTGTTTTTGCTTATTTTGTTTGTTTGTTTGTCTGTTTTTGTTTGTTTGTTTGCTTTTAGTATTGTTGCCTTGATTCAGTTTATGTATGTTCATTGGGTGATTCCTTGCCCACACTTACACCTGAATCTATCCATATTCATATGTTTACATTGTCATCATGGTTTCTATCATTGGTGCATTGTTTTCTATTGAGTATTGGATTACGGGAGTTAGTCCTCATGCATATTTTGGCCAAGTCTTTATGGTGTTCTATCATGAAGCCTACCATCACATACTACAACAAACCTCAGCTTCAAGAAGTCTATTCAACAATGGCGGCATCTCTTCGGCACCGACATCCGATTCACTCCCAATCATATCCCAAATAGAGTAATTAACCACGAAAGAATTTCAACCTTTATTAGTTCGAACGTGCATCTCCCTAATAGTAGGTTGTTCCAATTCATCATTACCCTCTGTGTTAAGTTATCACCATCCTCGACCAAGTTTATCATGTTTGCCATAATCAAGGTCCAATGATTATAACCGTCTATGGGCAAATCATTGCACACCATCCCACCTACATTTCTCAATGATTATAACCGCCTTTGGACAAATCATTGTGTTGTCACCACTTTACTTTTTCTGCCTATACAGGGGCATGTTATTCTATTGTGTCTGTCCTAACTGGGGTAGCTCCATCTTCTCAATGATTATAACCGCCTTTAGGCAAATCATTATGTTATCATACCACGTTGTCACTATTGGGGTACAATACTTATAACCACCTTTGGGCAAACCATTGTGCACCATCCCACTTGCATTCTCAATAATTTTTTACTACTTTTTCAATATCATTGTGTTTTCACCCCATCATCTTTCCTTTCTTTGGTCCCCTCGTTTCGTTTCTTTCTCTTCGAGGGATCGTTTGCCGACCTTGTGCCAACCGTTTTCTCCAGGGGGCATCATACAGTTAGTTTGTCATCGTTGCAATTACAGGCATACATGACTTTTTCATTCTTTGAGAAGACGTTACTGTGCTTATAGCTTGCAATGCCTTCTCAAATAGGGGCAAATTGTAGACACCTAAAACTGGCCACCAATAACCCCCAATTAGGGTTTTGGCCACTTTTCATCCAAAATGCACAATTTGACCTAAAAACACTAAAACACACAAAATGATGTGAAACTGACATATTCAAGTGCCGATTTTGGCCAAGTTATCCCTAAATGGGGCAATGCAATTTATAGGCCAGCTAACTTTGATCAAATCATTCCGAGTCAAAATGCCAAAATTGCATCTGGGTGCTCTGGATTGTTCTTCTCTATCAAATCTTTTGCACAAGATGCGTGCCTTTGTTATTTGTTGTTGGTAACATCCTAAATGAAAATACGGTTTCAACACATCTGACAGTGCCTTCCAATTCCAATCCAGTCAAATTTAAGACCAATAACAAGGCATTCTAATCAATTTGAGTAATTTGTGCACAAAGTGCTTAATCATGCTTAAAAACTAATTAACCCAAATCAAGGCCTAATTAATAAAGTCCATGAAAACTTATTGAATACTTGTTTTTATAAATGAATATTGAATGTGTGCATCATCAGGTGATCTCATTTCTTAGGAAGACATCCCTAAGCCATAAATGCCACAAATATCAGGATTCATGCTTCCCATGCCTCATCAATGCCCTCCATTGATGCCCTCCATGCCTCTTAATTGCCCTTTTTTCCAATGCCATGATGAAGATAATTACAAACTTAATTCCAAAAATTGAATTAATCCTCAACCACACATCTCAATCTTGAGATGGACGGTTGAGGTTGATTCTGATCAAATTCAAAAATCTATAAATAAGAGGTCTCACAACATCATTTCAAAAGTTTTTTTGATGCAAAGTTATAATTCCAAATTGGTTCCAAAAGCTTCAAGCAACTAGTGTTATAATGCCAAACTGATTCCAAGCCAAGCCACAAGCCAAAGGTGCTAAGGAGAGATGGAGGTAGCCAAGCTTCCATTGTCAAGGACTTCATGAGCACAAACCGAGCAAGCCACTACTAAAAAGGCATTTGGAGCATCCAAGGAAGGTGAAGGAATTATCGTGTTTTCATTCCTTGCTTTTTAGTTGTGTTTGTCATTTGTTTTTGTTAACTAAGCTCTCCCTAGTGTCTAGGCCTAGAAATATTATGTTATTAGTGTGTTTATTTCATTTTGTTTGTCATTTTGGAACTAACACCATACTAACCATCCTCTCTTGAGTCAAATTCCTATGTCACACTTACAACTGATAGGATACCCGCACCAGACTTTGAGATGCTGAAGATTTACATCAAGATTGTTGCCAAAACCAGGTGTATGAGTTTCACTTCTTTTATTGATTTGAGCAACTCGTTGATTATTTAGACAATTATCCACATGCACATGTTCTTCACATGCTTGCTGCAGCTCAAGTTTTATTTCAAGGCACAAGAGCATGGATGTTTATTCCAAGATCTTCATATCCCTTCATGGTGACAATCAAGTGATCTCTCTTTCCTTTTGAATTTCAGTTCATTATCATTCCTATATTGACTTCGAGAACTCTTACAAATTTTGACAATCGAGTCATCTTCTATGAACCATGCGGCTAATCTTGTTTGTTTTGCTTTGATATGTATGCACCATAGTTACCAAATGTAGCCGGATCCAAATTTTTCAGCCATGTTGGATAAATTTTGTCCGGGTCGGCACAGTTATTTTGTTTTATTTTTAATTTATTTTAAGTTTTTATTTTTTATTTTATTTTATTTTGTAGTTTTTTGCCCAAAAAAGGCACCCAACAACCTTATATATTATATAATATTAAATATATTAACATTTAATATTAAGTTATTAATTTTTTCATTGTGTTTGTCAATTTTGCATATTTATAAAATTATACTCATGTATGTACACACACACACACGATCAAATTTTTCCAAACTTTTTCAAGAATTCTGAAATTTCAAATATTTTTGCCCACCTGAGCGGATCCAGATTTCCGGTCTTGGTAACTATGGGATGCACACGCGCACACACAACAAATTGAAGCATTGTGTAGACACCTATTTTTGGCATGACAGTAGTTTCAATTGTCAAATTTACATGGTTCTAATGTGCTTGGGTGTTTTTTAATTATTGGTTCATCTTAGGCTCTTATTGGCATGAGTTTTACCCATGTTATGGCCTTGTTCTGCCTATTTTTCATGTTCCCATTTCTTTCTCCTCTTTCTCTTTCCTCCTTGCATGTCTGTTGTTTTGGGCCTACTACCCAAAACCGTACACTATACACTTGTGGGTCACTCGAAATGTGGATTTCACGGTTTTGGTGTGGCCCTTTGTGACCCTTGTTTTGGGTCTCCCGTGCCTTGTTCTCCACATTTGTCAGTTTTACCCATTTGTTGTGTCTCAGATGCACACCAATTTGGTCTTAATTTGAATTTAAGAATTTGATATATACATAGGTGCATCAGTGCATATAGAAAAAGTAAAAAAGTAAGAGTTGAACATTTATTGAAGATATTTATTATGTTAGAGAAGAATTCTAGCATTTAAAGCACATATGCATCAAGATTTCAAGTATTTCATCTTCTTATGCCACTTGTTCATGCTAGTGCAAAAAATCATATAGGATTAGGGCTTGCATCCACAAATTGCTTGCTAAAGTGCATCGAGTGTTGTTTTCCAAATTTTCTCCACACTAAGGGCTTGATAATAATAGAGGGATAACAAATGGCCCTCATCGATCCCCCATTTTTTGGTTTGTGATGACTTGTTAGGGTTGTAGAGAAGAAGATTAGTTTCCTAGAGATGTGTGCAGAATTCTAGAAAAGAGTGTTTTTCGGAGCCCTAGAGTAGGCAAACATGATAGTGAAATCAGTTTTTAGATACCCACAATTTTACCATAACCGTCGAGTGCACATTTTTGGCTTACCAGAAGCATCAAGTGCACGGTTCTAGATAAGCTTCTATGATCATCTCAATTTTTTTGGGTTTTGTTTGCCTCACTGTCTAGGCCTATTATCCACTATATGTTTCTGACGACTATCTCTAGATTTGCAACAAATCAAATATCCTTCTAAAACCCCCTATCTACATTTATTGTTGATTCTAGAATAATCTTTATTGCCATTAGGTGTGATTTTGCTAGTTTATTTGATTAAATCTCATTAGGCTTAGTATGCATGTGCATGGGTAGATGTATTACATTTTGATGTAAACCCACTTTTCCCATAAAACAATGTTTTATGATGCAATTCTAAGCATTGAGTATTTTTAGGCCTATTCAAATAGTGATAATACCTCCTCATTGGTCCGCTCTTATCACATAAACCTTAGTAGGCCTAGTTACCCCTCTACATAAATGCACAAACATGCAACCATGTTAAAATCTAATCACAGATGTCCATTGCAACATTTGTTCAACTTTATGCATAGCATTTCCAACTTGTTAATCTTTTAAGATTATTCATTTTTTGATTTAAAAATTGGCATTCCCGATCAAGTCACCCATATAATTAAACAAATGCCCCTTTTTGCCTTGTCGCCTACTGAGCCAGCTCGACATGTTGAATTCTCATTGGTTCGCAATTAAGCCACTACCTTGTGGCCCCCATATTCCCTTTCTCCATAAGTGTGCATTAAGTCACATGGGTATGGGTCCCACCTCATTTTTCATCTAGTTAATTTTCACCCTTATAACCCTTCAAAACAACTCGCAGTTTCATAAGTGCTTATGACCGATAGCCATCCAATCTTTAGATCAAATTGCTGGTTATAGCTAGCTCCTTCACACTTGCATGTATTGCTTGTCTGTCGCATATCCTTAACCACATAGCCCCGAACAGTGTAAATCTCAAAACAATGGGTCATATGTGTTGGGCTTCCCTATCCTTCACTTTTATGCTCACACCTGCCACCATCTAAGCATCTAGTTGTATACGCCAGGACTGTTTGATTGAAGCAATGCACAGCTCACATCCAAAATCCTTGTAACTTCCATTAATGCATGAACACCATATGCCGCCAATTCCCAATTTTTTTCCTAATTTCATCTTGATTGAAAAGTTATGTTTGCTTTAAATTTATGATCAGTCATCATTAAGGAGGTTTTTCATTAAAATTAAGCTGCTTCGTTCAACAATAAAGCTGGGCGGAAGATTTTCCTTAAAGACACACATTCAGTTTGCAAGTAATTTTAAGTTCCATTAGGTTGTGTTCAAGTTGGAGGATTCGGGCAATTGTTAAAGAGAGAATTGAGTTATAGGACCTCGCTCAGAGCTTTATTGAGACGATGGGAAAGTCTGGAGTGATGCATATTCCAACCTGTTTGATGATTTCAAGTTTTCCTAGGGCTAGAAAGCAGAAAGAATGAGGCCCTCTCGGAAAACGATCAAAGAGCACAAAGAAAAGGTGGAGAGAGGTTTGGCTGAGCCAGGAGACCCCATTGTGTTTTAGACAAGTACTTCAATGATGTGTTTGCTAATGTTGAAATTGTAAGTTGGACAAGCGTAGGGCTCTGATTTTTAAGCAAGCCATAAAAAAAAGATGTTTGAGAGCCAATATGCAGTGCATAAAATAGGACCATGCAATGCAGTCAATCCCTAGTGTTTTAGAACTGCGAAATTCTTCTCAAAGATAGAGAAACATTTAGCAATAACACTAGGAACTGCATGCTGACTGAAGGTAAGGGTATTGCTCTTGAACTCTCCCCGTCAGCTATTGTTAGGTTCTTTAATTTAAAGATCCATCGAAGCAGTATATATACTACTCCATTCAAGAGTAGTTTTGATAGAAACTAATACCATTATATGAAACTTTAAAGAAAAATATACTGAATAAAGCAGGTGCCAAGTCCTCAAGGGTAACCCCTTTCACATACAGTTGATCGAGCCCCCATATGATAGAAATATTTATATTGGCTAGCTTAGGGATACCATTTCAATGATAAGCTGCGTTCTAGCGAAGGATTTTGATGCTAATGTAGAGTCTGATGTCATGTGCATTGCCTTAGGTTTAGCCCCACTAAATGGTCATACTTACAATTACACCACATATCTGTCCAGCCATATTAGATCATCCCTAATTTCTTGGCAGCCTACAGATAAGTTCGGGTGGTACTCCTATCTGGTATATTTTACAATTGATTGACAAAATGACCCCTTTCCTGGCCTTGGCTTGAGAATTGACGCATCTGATGGACAGTGTAATGTGCTACCCATACAATGGTGCATAGCAAAGCTCTCAGCTGTTGATTTTCCCAATCCGTACATTTTTATGAGAAATTCTTAACCCCAGCTTTCACAATATTGTATGATAAGCCATTTTTCAAAATCT